>NDXB01017564.1:16834-27346 GCA_002631895.1 Agapornis roseicollis | reverse complement strand
CTTTGCCACAGCTGCACACTGGTCACTCATATTGAGCTTCTTGTCCACCAGGATCCCCAGGTCTCTTTCCACAGTGCTGCTCAGCAGCCAGATATATCCCTTGAATCTGCACTCATTGATTGTGTTTACCCACGGATTGTGCAAGACCTTAAGCTTGTCCTTGTTGAATTTCATAGGAGATACTTTGTTTCAGTACTTTTGCTTCGGCACTTTTATTTCAGTACTTTTATTTCAAGACAGCTTATTTCAACTTACTTAACAATGTTCTGAAACTCTTTTTTACAAGAGCTGTGACAGGGCTACAGCACCAGATGCAAAATGGATGAAGAGTGATGGAGTTCTGCACGGAAACACAACAAGACACTGGTCCCATGGGAGTCAGAGACTGTAGCTAGTCCTCCCAACACAGGCTTGACCACACAGTAAGTTTGCAGCTCCTGCTCAAGTTCAGATCATGGCTGTATTTATACCTGCAAATTGCTAGAGCACATGCACTGGCTGTGTGCTTGAGTTTAAAAATGGTACAAACACCCTGCTTAAAAAAAAAGGAAACAAAAGAGAAAATTAAAGAAGCTCAAAAGCAGCAGAAAGCCTTGTTTCCTTAAAGGGATTGCGAGGTTGCTGAGGCACTGAACAGGTTGCCCAGAGAAGATGTGGGTGACCCATTCCTGAAGTGCTCAAGTCCAGGTTGGATGGGGCTTGGAGCAGTCTAGTGGAAGGTCTAGTGGAAGGTGTCCCATTCCGTGGCAGGACGGAACTAGACAATCTTTAAGGTCCCTTCTAAACCAAACCATACATTGATACAGTGATTGAAAGAGCTTAGCATGGAAAGCACTGAAACATGAGTTTCTGGGTGAGGGTGCACTTTCTACAGTTAGCACAAAAGTGGCTAAGATTACAGTATTCAGGGCCTTCTGCAAGGGAAGAGATTCAAGCTGAAGTTCCTGCTTTCAATGAGACAAGAGGAGATCTGACTTTTGATGAAGGTCTGAACAACCAAGTTAGAAAGGTATCTACTGGCACCTGCTTCCCCCTCAGCTTTGCAAAATGTAAGCCAGGAGCAAACTTTCAGTATTTCTGGGAGGGAAAAAATAAATCCCAGTGTGTTCAGGAGAAACTATGATCTGAGCTCTAACCCCAAGGCTACCTGAGCCCTCCCCACTCCTCCCACTGCACCATTTTTTCTCTGTATGTAAACATTTTGCTGGGGAAATGTAATTTCTCTTGCTCTCAGCTTCCCCCCACCAGCACACCCTGAGCAACCATGACGCTGCAATCACTACACACGTGCTGCTGACTTGCAAATGACCTGTCTGGCTACCTCCTTCAAACTGACAACTAAACGCTGCTGGCTATGATGGGCCACAATGAGGATGGATATTGCAGAAAACAGCACAAAAAGCAGAAGCGGTGTGTTTGTGTCTTCCCAGATTCTGTGTGCTTTCTTTTCCTTTGCAAGTCATTCCCCTTCTTACACATAGTCTTGTGATAGAGTTTTCTTTACCCTGGCCTCTCTCCAAAGGTTCCTTCAGTGGTAACTGTCCTTTCCCCTAGAGAATCTATTTTCCACCACTGACGTTGTTGTGGACCGAAAAGATGACTGTCAGCTGCAGCCTAACACTGTTCTGCAGTTGTCAATGAGGCATTTCTCATAAAGCAGGAGAAAGGAAAAGATTTAAGTTTCATTAAATTTGGTTGCATTTATTGTCCTTATTCTGCCTTAGGCCCAAAGAAGTTTCAGACATTTGTCATGCAGTAGCCACAGTATTCAGACCCCAAACATATGCTCAAACCTTAAGGCTCTGCTAGCAGGTGCTTCTGATATTTTAGTCTCTGCATCTGTCACCTTGTACCACATGCTAGCAGACAGAGTATCAGAGAGAGCAGATAACTTCAGTGAAGTCCCACAGCAAGTACTGTCCTGTTCGGCCTCCCACTACCCTTTGGAGTTGTGGAAACCAGGGTACTATGGGTTTACCTGGTATGCAACAGAAACTGCAAAGAGCACGTCATGGCTGAGCAGAACTGCACAGGTAACACTGCCTCCTGCCAACACCACGTTTACAGAGTACAGACAGGTTGTTCTACTTGTAGTTCCTTTATGTGAGTAAGCTAACAGATCTAGCAGATGCCTATGACCTCCTCCTCTTGCCGGGAACAAATAACAGGCTCACAGCTACAGACTACATAGCATTTTAATGTTTTTTCGTAGGTATAATACCCTTCAGTGTAACATTCACACATATAGTTTTCATCAAATAGATCAAAAATAGTGCATAAATTCTTAGAGCATGGAATATTGCAATCTTTCACCTACTTGCAAAATGTATTGCTTTAATCATGAGCACACAGGTAGCTAAAAATCCATGTGAAATACCCCTGTAATTAGCAAGCACTTTATGCAATCTCATTCATCAATATACTATAAACCCAGTCTGTATTGTGCCACTGAAAACCAGGTCTTGATCACAGATAAGCACATTTGGCAGAATCACCTCCTAAGTTATGAAAGACAGGAATCAAAAGAAAATGGGATAGCTTTGTCTAAATCAACACTCGTGGTACAAAACTGACAGTCAAACTACAACTGTTCCACTTCTGTGTTTTTACTAATTCATCCTGCAGCAGCCAGTACAACCCCTAACATCTCCGATCCTCATGCTTTCTTATGGAAAAGTGTTTTGAGTTTTTCAGAAAAAGGATGTGTAAAGAACAGATGATGAAGGCAGGAATAGATTGACAAGTGTGGGAGTAAGATAACTATCTATATTCAGAACCAGAGACAAGGTTCTTCATCCCAGTGAGACGCAGTGTAGGATAATTAATCCCAGCTAACCAACAGAGGTGATGTTACAGGTTTTTTGTACAAAGGGAAGAAAGAGCATTGGGTAGTGACAACATTTTTCCTGAGTACAAAGAAACAGCAGCAGTTCAAAAAAGAAATACAGAAGTGAACTCAGCAATGCCTAAAACCACAGTTTGTCGACACCATCTATGTTTCTTACTTTTTTAAAGCAAAATTGTGTGGTTTAATTAATTGAACAAACCTTGGTATTTGTTTTAAAAGCCTCACAAAATATAGGGCCTTTATCAATATTTTTCAAATGGATGAATCCATAAATGATTAAAAGGGGTTCCAGTGCCCCAGTCATGCAGAGTAGCATAACCAAATGTACAAACCCTGACCGCAAACAGGTATCCAAGTCCCACATCAAAAACACTGAGTCTCTCCTCCTGCTAAAGGTACATGCCCGGGACTTACCTTCCAAGTGAAACTTACCAGCATTGCCTTGGAGCAAACTCTAATTTACTTCAGCAATATATTAAGATCTTGTCTACCTTATTCTTATCCTTCTTAATTAAGTTTTCTATTTTTTTTTTCCCAAAGGAAAGTGAGAAGGGAAGCACACAGGCTGCTCCAAAGAATCTAGGAGAAAAAAGTTAAGAGAGAAAGACTCTCCCTGAGCCTGTCATAGCAAAACTGCAGCTTCAAAAAACCAGCACATCTTCAATCTTCTGTCAGGAAGTGGCCTATTTGGACAGAAATGTTCAGTCTTAACAACAACACTGTTTTTCTCAATAAGCTCAACAATTACACAAAAGAACTCCTCTAATGGTGTCAGGCCACTTCCTCTTTATTTAGTTGGGTCTCTAATTTCTAAGTGTGGTAATGCTTCTCTACTGACACATACGAAAGTTGCTACCTGTAAGGCAGCCTTTGGCAGCCTCAATTGGAGCAAACAGAGTGGTGCTGTCATTTGCTCCACATTTCATTTGCTGATGACTTGGTTAAAAATCTACTGGTGAAGATGAGCTCAAAAGCAAGTATCTGGTAACTCTTTCTGCCAAACACACTGGACAGGTAAACAGCCATGAGTCTTGAGACAGACAATCAGTTAAGAGTGCCACAGTAAAATGCACAGGCTAGGTAAGCAGCAGATCCTGTGATTCCAAAAAATGCATTCTTAAATATGATGGTAAGCATCCTGGAGGCAATCATGATAAAGGCAGATCCAATGACTAACTGGCAGTACAGGAAGCAACTCCTTTGCAAAGTTTCATCAGCGAAAGAGGCAATTCTTTGCGGATGGTGATCTAAAGCAGTTTGGGACAGTTTGCCTCTTCACTGTACTTTTTAATCATCAACCCTCCCTAGGAATTTTTCTTAGATCAATCATTTATCATGAAGAATCAGCAAACTTTTGTTAGTATCAGACTGGAAGATAAGAATTGAAATTGTATTAACAGGCACTTTTTTCCCTCTTTGGTCCTACTGCTGGACATAAAGTTCCAAATTCAAAGTGTATCCATGCCCATTTTCTGCCTTGATTTGAAATATAAAAGGAGCAGTGCAAAAGAGCAAGTGTCAGAGCAAGCACATTTGAAATCCTCATCTCTATTTCAATAAAGACGTTTTAAAGACAGTGTATTTCCTAGAGGGTAACTGATGATTTTTGTTTTGCCCCAACAGAAAAGAGTCATCACTCCCCCCTCCCTACAAAAAGGGAAAAAAGTGTCATACGCTCCCACAGGATGTTGACTGCATTGGGAAAAAGACAAAGGGAAATAAATGTAATTTGTAATGTAGGAGAAAATGAGTACAAGATAAAAAGGTAACAAAGTGAAAGCCAAAGAACAGTATGTTTGTTTAAGGATGTTAAAGCCTGGAAGAGAGATTTTTATCAGTTTTGAAAGCTGCTTGTTTACTTGGAAAAACAAGGACTGATTATAGTCATTTGCACTCAGGATGGCTGGAAAAAAACCTGCTGCTTTGGCAGTTTCAAGACTTGTATCTGTAGCCTGTGATTTCCCAGCAGCTGGTAGCCATATCTCTACAGCTGTGAGATAGGCTAAGGCTGAAGTGAAGACTTCTCCTAGATTACTCATTTCTCATTAAAAAGCAGCAAAGTTTTGCTAGAGCCAGGCAACAGAGGAATTAGCATATAAGATACAAGCTGCAAAACCAATGCTGAATTGCAGCTGACATACACTAAGACATGTAATCAGCAGCCTCTAATACAGAGCATTAGAGACATAGTTACCTGCAGACTTGTTACACTTCTGCAAAGAGCATAAATGTGTAAGGGAATGAATGTGGCATGAAGAGAATGGTTAAAGGCCATCTTTCAAAGATCACTGTAAAAGTCTGAGACTCAAATCTAATTGAATTAATCTGGTAATTTTCTTTCACATTTAAAATCTTCTACACTGATCACTTCATTACAGCACATCTGCATAAACCTATCTGCTTTCACTATTCATATGATCACTAAGATTTGGCTTGTAACATTCTATGCACTGCATGCTTCCCAGATGTTTGCGCTGTGTTCATCTTTTGCAGAATACCAGAGTACTGGGTAACCACGTACCTCGATGAAGCCCGAGTCTGCCTGTAATCTCTTTCTTTTGCTTACAGGTCATCATTCTGGACAAGCAGTTCTCACATAAGACATACTTATGGAAAGCTTGCACTTGCATTGACTATTTTTTTCTCTTCAGAGAGATGAGTTTAGAGAATGTCACTGCTCTTTTCTAGTGAAAAACACTTCTGTGATTTTCTGTGACAGCCACTTTCAGCTTCAGTGTCTTTCTGATGCTCATAACAGGTTTTAAGAACTAACAGACTGCAAATGAGTATTGAAAAAACCCACTACTCCATAATTGTTTAAATTTCTCTGCAGAAAACAGCCTGCAGGCACACTGAAAGAGGTTAGATAACAAGCAGATCTGTGAACACTGGGCTCAACCAAGCCTGGTTTTCCTTGGATTTGTACCTTTCAATTGATCTGAATTTCTAACAGAACTTGAGCATTGCTGTTAAATGAGCTCAGCTCTTAGCAGGCACAGGAGACTAATCATGTACTAAGCAGTAAAAGATTTTCACTCCTGCTTACATGCAAAAGAGAGAAAATTGGCTGTTGTCGTGGTTTAAACCCAGCCATGCAGCTCGTTCACTCACTCAACCCCCCTTTCTTGACCTCCCCTGCTTCCAGAGGGATGGGGAGGAGAATCAGNCTTACATGCAAAAGAGAGAAAATTGGCTGTTGTCGTGGTTTAAACCCAGCCATGCTGCTCGTTCACTCACTCAACCCCCCTTTCTTGACCTCCCCTGCTTCCAGAGGGATGGGGAGGAGAATCAGAAGAATGCAACTCCCACAGATTGAGATAAGAACAGTTTAGTAACTAAGGTATAACACAAACCACTGCTGCTACCACCAATAATAATAATGATAAAGGAAATAACAAGGGAAAAGAGTATGGCATCTCACCAACCACCGACAGATAACTCACGACACCCCACCAACCACCAACCAACTCCCTCTTCCAACACCCCAGAGAGCTAGCTCTTCCGGATAACTCCCAGTTACCTCCTGGGCATGATGTGCTATGGTATGGAATACCTCTTTGGTCAGTTTGGGTCCTGTCCCTCCTTCCTCCCGGCCTGCCCTCCTCCCCGTCAGAGCATGAGGCTCACAAAGTCCTTGGTCAGGGCAAACATTGCTTAGCAACAACCAAAAACATTGGTCTTATCAGCCTTGTTCCTGTGTTAAGTCAAAACACCAGCTACTAAGGAGGAGAAAAACTGACTGCAATAGCTGAACCCAATGGATTCTTCTGTATTATATGTTCCCTAAAGCATGGACAGAGCATTTGTAACATCATTTACTTGTACAATGGACTCTCTGGCATCTGACAAAAATACAGGCTGGACTCTAGTTTTTCTCAACTACCAGCTTTCACCAAACTTGATAACTTTGTGATTCCTATTCCTCTTGAATGTGCTTGCAGGTAAAGACATTATTACAGGAAAATGGAGAGAATTTGTAACATGTGAAACAGTTACCATAAGCAATGCAGAATTCAGCTAACAGAAACTTGGACTGTGACCCAAGCACACAAATGAAGGCTGCAGGGGTCAGTGGAGGGGGAGGTGCTGACCTCTCTCTGGTGACCACCGACAGACATGAGCAAATAGAATGAATCTGTTCAGAGAAAGTTCAGATGGGACATTAGGAAAGGTTCTTCACTGGGAGGGTGATGGGTCACTGGAACAGGTTCTCCAGGGAAGTGGTCTTGGCACAAAGCCTGTCAAGAGTTTAAGAAGCATCTTGATGACACTTTTAATCATATGGTTTAGTTTTAGGTAATCCTGTAAGGAGCAGGGAGTTGGACTTGATGATCCTTACAAGTATCTTCCAACTTGAGAGATTCTATGACTCCATGATTCTGAATCTTGGCATGTAAGCAATCACAGTAAAGCATACCTTAACAGTGGAAAGGGATATAGGAGTGTAATTCAGGGAAGCACTCCTAGTTCTTAGAGACTGCAAGCTAAAATTTTCTAAAGGAAATGGAAAATTATTTTTTTTTTTTAAAAAAAGGGCACCTGATAGGCAGAGCATGGAGGGAGGGCCAGCTGTGGAATAGGGGTCTTTTTTAGGTATTACAGCCTCCATACGCAGTACCAGAGCGCCTCCAACAACTTTCACCAGGCCATTACTCTGATGGGGAACCATATCCTGATTTCAGAGACTTTATTATACAGAAAGAGCATTTCAGGGTATGACTAAACACAGGAAGCAATTACTCAATACCCAAGGCAGACTTACGAGGAAAATATCTGGGAAAGGAAATGCCAGGTACCAGATAAAACACCCAGAGCCAAAAGTATTTCACCATCATACTGATTTACTATCATCTGCTGGGACATATTTATGGATACAGGCAAAACAAAGTGAAATCTAAACGGTAATAAATCGGATCATACTACAGTATATTCCTGCTTGCTCATACTCTACAAAGTATTCTGGGTTCATCACTTCTGTGATTACAAAGTCATTGTCTTTTAAGACTTTGTCACTCAAAATGCAATCCTTTTCAATGCCTGAACTTTGCCTTTTGTTTTGGAGGATGAACCTGGTCAAAGCAGAGCAGGCACTTGAATTATTATTGTAGCCATATTATGGGATAAAGAAATACTTGTTATACCTTGTCAAAGATGTCATGGCTTTTCACTGCAAAATGCCCAAATCTAATACATGAAAATCTATTCAAACATTCTCGTCTGTTTGAAAAACATGAATCAGTCCTGCTGTGGTAATTATCAGGATGTGGGATGAAAAAGCAAACTCCCAGGAATCCCAGCAGAAAGCAGAATGGATCAGCAGGATCCTAACTACATGATCTCAAATGCTGTTGGACTGAACAACAGAAAAATCTGGTGAGATGTAACAAAACAAAGGATGGAATTTACCTGCATGGATAAATAATAGTACTGCTGAAGAATCTTTGGATATTGCTGTGGCCATACTAGGAATCCTTCTTACAGCTATTCCTTTCAATCTCTTTGTGAAAATGCACAATGTATTTGTCTCTCTGTTCTCATCTTTCTGGCTTGAGTTAAAATGCAAGAGAAAATTCTGAACCAATATAAGCATATACCATTGCACTACATTTAGAAAGAAGTGGCACGGGGTGCTAACCTGAGTAATTCTACAGTTTCAAGGGGATTTAATGAAAATCTGCACCAGAAAGCAGAATTCCTCAGAATATCTGGATGTATGCTCGATTTTGAGCCTGTTGTTTGCAATAAAAATTAAGATCTGGCAGGTTAAAAGCCATGAAGAATAAAAGGGGTAATGTAGTATTTAACAGAACTGGAAGGAGACAGATTTCATTTAGCCACAAATCACTCAAATCACCATTCTGAAACATGCTGCATAATCACATAATAATCACATTTTATTCATTTCCCAGTAAGGGACTGGAATATTGCAAAAATGAACTACTGTTGAAGCACTGCTGAGAAATTTCTATTTACAGTTGCTACTCATTTGGCATTCCAAATTCACTTAGCTCTGCTGCTGTGTGCCTGAATAACCCTATTCCAGGTTCTAGGAAAGGACTGGCAAATTATACACATGGAAATAAAATATCTAGAATAGGTCAGAATTCACAGGAATGCAAAATGACACATCTTCATTAGCCAAAAGCAAAACTGTGTAGGTTATTTTATACAACTAAAAGAAAAAGCTGAGAACTGACTTAGACCACCGCTATGTTCTTGTTACGTTAGTCTTCATCCAGTGTATTGGCATAGCTCATTTGTGCCCATAGCCTGAAACATCTTCATCAGACTACTGTAATCCACTCTGCTCTGTTTTTGCTTCTCCCAGGATGTCTGCAGTATACCTTTATATGAATTTTCTTCAAAGTCAAGCTAAAATATTACAGGCTAAAAGCTTCTCAGAAAAATGCAGGCCTTTGGAAATTACCTGCTATTCAGAACTGACTTTACTTCTGTAATCCTTTCTCTGTTGCTCTCACTTTATTCATCTTTTTATGTTCTTGGGGGCAGAAACTGAACTTCCCTACCCTTGCTTTCAAATTCTGACTGTATTTGCAGTTACTTCTTAAGTGAAACAGAAGAAACAGAACAAACTACATAGATACACACACACATACATACATTATTCATATATAATTTCATAGTTTTTCACAACATGGTGATCCAACAAGGACACTAAGGAACACAAAATATGAACTGCAACGGAAGTACATCAGTTGTGCTGCCTCTAGGTGGGAAAACACATACAAAAGTTCATACCACCTTATTCAGCAAGACTACAGGAACAAAAGCAGTATTTCTGGAAAAAATACACATAAACATTTGCAGAAGGAGGGAAGGTGGTAACTTCAGAGCAGGTCCACGGTTTTTTTTGCGACTGTAAAGGTGCCATTTTTGTTTAGCCTCAGAATGGACATAACTCAGTAATAGCCATATTACAGATACCATCATCTCATCTCTGACATAACCAAAAGGAATGAGTGTCTCTGCTTTCCATAGAGCCACTTCTCCTGCTGCCAGGAACTACAGCTGCGGAGGTGTGATTTTGCAACGCTGACACTTGTCCCTTTCCATTAAAGCTCAGTACTGAGATCATCAACTAATTTCACAGTCCTCTCAGAAAGTCATCTTTGGGCACCAGCCCTAGATTTTTCAGACACTTTCATAACTTCCTAGCAATGCTGTTACTAGGAACAGAAATACTTCCTTCTGAACTAGAGATCATGGATCTGCCCACTCATGCTGTTCTCTGACTGAATGCTGCTGAATATGAAATGGCTCTGCAAAATAGTACAAGACCTGGGAAAAAGGAGTGGTGACTAATAACAGTTAAATCTGAGACCGTGTGTAGAAACAAGGCGCATATTGGCCCTCAGATCTGGCCCTGTACATACAATTGATTGTGACTATAAATACTGAAACAAACAAACAAACAAGCCTGAATAGCTTCTGGATGTCTCTATCATGCCCAGAATAAAGAAATCTCACCAGAAGATTTAAAGGACCCATCAGTGACACGTAGTAGAAAGTGTATTTTACAAGAAAAGGTTTTTTCATTTGACACACCATTACAATTATATGCATAAATGCTGGATTTTTACAGCAACCTGTATGTTATCTCACTATTACAAAATAAAAGACAAAAAAAAAAAAAAATTATCTGA
>NDXB01017564.1:0-16751 GCA_002631895.1 Agapornis roseicollis | reverse complement strand
AAAAAAAAAAAAAAAAAAAAAAAAAAAAAAAAAAATTATCTGACTTAAGCTTAAACGGATTTGTTTATCTAGGGCTAATAATTTCCTGTTTCCTCTATAGACAAAAGCACTTCAGAGATTAATACAGCCACTGGTGTGTAGCTAAACCCGTTTCTCAATATAGCACGATGAATGGGTAGAGATCAGAAGGAGAGGCAGACCAGCTTCAGTTGGCTTTACCTTACTAGGCCTAGGTGTGAAGCACGTATCTGAGGAAGCAGAGCAAAAAACATTGGAAGAAAAAGGAGAATTTCAGCGTTAACTCAAGGAACAGCAGTGAAGGATAGTGAGCAATGACTCTATAATTTCTCAAACTGTGAGGGTGTTCCACTTATTTTGGCAGCAGGCTATGTGCAAAATACAGAGCCACTAGATCATTCCATAAAGTGTATAAGGATTATAAGTCTGAGCAACAAAAGTACCCCTAAAGACACACTTCTAATTCCAAAGCCCAATTCAAAGTGGCACCTATTAGGATTATCTTTTCCTAAGAAGTATTTTTGTAAATCAGAAATCTAAAAGTTTACATTTGCAGTGACACCCTTTCTAACATAATGGATGAAATGTCAGAAAACTGGCCTTCATTAGCTGTACAATTTCACTATACTAGCCTGTTCCTACAACTGTACTTTTAACTACAGCCACTATAATTTCATATTGTGCTTTTTGTCTGGTCCTACAATAGTTCTTCTAAGTAGGACTTTAAACAACCTTGTTCTAATATAGCTACTTCTTAATTTCCTACTGTTTGAATCTTTTTACTTTCTCTCAAAAGAATTTAAAAAATATAACTGGAAAGCTTTGGAGCAATAGAGCAATGTTTCTGAAAGAGAAGAACTACAACAAATGGACTAACATCTGAGCAATTATCTGAGGCTAAATTATTTTTTTATACTTCCCACATTCAACTGAAACAGATGTAGATGGAAGAAAGATAAGTATACGACAGATGAAGACAGGCTCACAGCCAGAGTGAGTCTGGTAAGAGTGACAAAGGAGGGGGAAACATACAAAGGGAAAGAGGGAAACTTACAGGATATTAGCTATTTTGGAGAACTTTAGATGGCAGGGAGTCCTACCTCATCGCTTCTCCCTTATTGGTCTATTCCTGGGTATTATGGAATAATACCATATGCTGCACTGCTTTACTGTGCAGAGATGATCAAACAAGTCATTACATACATTATGTAAGCCCAAGCAGAAGTGTGGGTATTTGTTAAGAAGAAACCTTGCTCTGAAAACTTTACATTATGAAAAGACAAGCTAGATAAAGAAGAGTAACACAGAAAAGAAATCACTTATTGAAGGTTACATGAAGACCTCTAACTTTCCAACTACACCTACTGACAAGATGGACTTTCTGCTCCTGGTCCTGCATAATGTACTGGAACACTGCTGGTCTTAGTAAAAGGTGAAAAAAGTTTTCTTTAACAGAAGATGTCCTGTCTGTCTCTTCAAATCATTTTCTTCCTCTCCAGCTCTCCCTTACTCAGTAACAGCTGTTCATGAACTTTATTCCAGGACCATCAGGAGAATAAACCAGAATGAAGTGGTGCAGTTTGTGCCACTATGCCAAACCTTGGCAACCTATTCCATTGAGAAAGGAAACTATGAGCAGAATGTGTGAGAATGAATTCCACAGGAGAAACAAAAAAAAAAACAAAAAACAAACAGTTAACAGTTGCCCAGTATGGACAGTTAAGTTGTTCTTTCTCAGTATGAACAGTTAAGCTGTTCTTTCTCAATCAGGAAAGAAAAATATTACCAACCCTTAATCACTAACATAGACAAAGGTGTTCTTCTTACTCAGTTACTAACTACAGAAAACTGCTGATCTTGAAGGAAGATTTAGTAAGCAGTAGAATAGCTGGGTAGCAGAAATTGTATCTGCCCAGATCTGAAAAAGAACCCCCAGAGAGCCACAGCAGTTAAAAATTCTCTCATGTAACTTTGATTGTAATTCCTCTCTGCTATGAAGTATGCTATTACGCTTTAAAATACCCTTTTAACACACCAAAAAGGGAATTACACAACCAGTCTAAAATTATAAAGCCAACAGGAATCAGGAACACTCAGCATTTAAAAAAATGGGTATGATTATTAATATTCAAACAGAAAAGCCACAAAACATAACTTGGAAAAAAAAAGAAAAAACTAAGTAAAAACCAAAACTCTTGCTTCTTTATTTCACCAGTTAACAGAATGATTTTGCTAATATATCTCAAAGCAACTTCTGATCAGGAGTGGAAATAACCAAATGGATTTGAGTCTTTCTTACAGAAGGAAAAAATATTAACTGGGAATATGCCATAGGAAATTGGTTAATTGTACTTTATTAAGTGACTCTAACCAGATGTTACATACCAGCTCATTAACCAGATAATGATTTAATTACTCTGCTTACAAGTAATTATAGAACAGAGATTAACAAAATTGCATTTAACACAGGTAGCTCCTTATTTAAATTAGTTTAACATGCCATTAAGGCTACTCAACTTTTTGGCAAACTGCAGTTTTATAAATTGGTCTATTATTTGCAATTATTGTTATGAGCAATGTTTGCAATTTCTCTGG
This sequence comes from Agapornis roseicollis, assembly GCA_002631895.1. NCBI lineage: Eukaryota > Metazoa > Chordata > Aves > Psittaciformes > Psittacidae > Agapornis > Agapornis roseicollis. Next base: position 14,138 of record NDXB01017564.1, on the reverse strand, counting down.
AACACATCTGTTGCTGACACTGTTCAAATGTGACAATTTTATGTCTAATGACTCCGTACTTATTATCAAAGTACCATTACTCATAAGTGCCTGATGAACATCTACCTTTATACTTGGAAATACAATAGGCACTTTCTCTGACGTAAGCGTTGATCTGTGCTTTTTCTCATAATGTGTCCTAAGGTATGTGAAGTAGCAGTTGATCCTCACAACAGCCTCAAATGGACCATGGGATTATTCACGTAATAAGGTACAATACAGACACTCATTATCAGGCATTTATGTGGCTGGAACAGCTGAAAGCCTTTGGACAACACACGGGATGCATGACAATGTCCCTGACACAAACCTGTTTGTGAGAGAAGATTCCCCTTCACATATCACACCATCTGGAAACAAGGGGAAACAATAAATATCTCACTTCCAGTAACACATATTTCAACTGCCCATGCTATAGTATCCATATGCTATGCAGACAGATGCTAGCTTTAGTAAGAAGAGTGCATTTTATCTATGCTGACTTCAGGAGCTAACACATCAGAGAAGAGAGACATTTTCAGTCTCTAGGAATGATGATGTAATCCCCATTTGTGCCGTGTCCATTGTGGCAGATAAATACACAGCCTCGCAGGCTAAAGCAGCAGGTGAGGAGCTCACTGTGTTGTGGAGATAAGAGCTGGAGAAAGAGAAAAAATATCCAGTTAAAAGAAAATAGTTGAAAAACATGCAAGACTCAAGTCTTGACCTGACAGAGAATTTGCATCATTCATAATGAGATAAACAACAGAGTTTCTGAAGTTTTCTGAAGACCCAAGGTTGCTGGTATCAATTCTGAATATTACAGCTAGCGCAAGATGTGAGCACTCCCGTAGGGTCTGATCACTACCTGACCTATGTTACCCTTGGCATTGACAACATTCATGTCCAGTGAAGATCTTTAGAAAGCTGAAGTTTTGGCACTGTCCTGATAGGCATCACATAGAAAAGGAGTCAGAAGAGGCATGAAGCAAGTATGTGACAAATTACCTTAATAATAACAACTACAGGCTAATGCATTTTTCATTAAAGAAAAAATTCATCAGTAGTCAGGCTGTGCATTTTGTGAATCCAGTGTCAGACTTCAACTCACTGAGGAATAGTTAAAACTGCTGTCAGCAATCATCGTAGTAAGAATTCACAATCTATCCCACTGTGGTAATATAACCCCTGAGGTGGCAGACATGTGGCAAGCTGGTGAATACAGCAGTTTTTTGTGACAGAAGCTGCAGAACAGGAAAGCTTACAGGGATGCCAAGAAATAATCTGAGACCATTCACCTGATGCCACGGCAAGACCAGCTGTAGCTCTGTCATTCCTGACTATGTTTAACCTGCTCTTGCAGACTACCCAGAAGCATTCACAGCAATCTGTTCCCATGTCCGTCCTCCTAGTGTTCAGAAGCACACAGGTATAATGCCCATGGAAGGTACACGTATCACAGGAAATACGGGCAGGAGGAAGTTGGTCTTTCTATAATGGCTTTTTGTATACTTGTTTATCATGTGTTTTGGCAGTCTCTTGTCTGCCAGGCTAGGCAACCTACTAGCACATTATACTAGTCGCAGCTAGATCAGAAAGATCAGAAATCAGAAAGATCTCATTTCTCTCTTGTTGAGTTCCTCTGTCTCTTTCTCCTGATGGGCCACATCCTTCTTTGAGTACACTGTCTAAAAGAGGGACATGGCTTTACAACTGGACAGGGCAAAAGGCTGACTTTGCATGTTTTTTCAAATTACGTTCTTAATCAGATCTGCATGAAACTGATGCTTATTTAAAACGAAGAGTATTTTTTACTTATCAACATTACATCTACTTGTGAGCACTGTGAATCCCATGACTAACATCTATGATTTCCCTTCTCTGCCTCCTACTGAGATGGGGCAGCTTTAATTTCTGCAAAGGATTCTGCCCGATGGTCTCTAAAACAGGCAAACAGATTCAAGAATTTTTCTGTACAGGGGAACATGGGCCTAAAAGATACTTGTTGAATTGTCAAGTCACATCCACCAACATTACACTACATTACAGTATGACTCCTGTCAAATGTACTCAACGTACTCAGCTCTCTGAGTATGGGTCTTTTATTGCTCTCACTCCTTTTAAAAGAAGACTGAAATGGAAGTTCAGTACCTAATTTTCTCTACACTCACTCACAACTAGTTTAGACTCACACATGAATCTTCTAGTACTGTCTATTATCTTAAATAGCTCTCTAATCACTGTGATACTAATGGATTTAACACCAATTAGCATCAAGTATTTCTATACCTCTGATGCATTTTCACAAGAGAAACTGTAATAACTGAGGAGCCTTTCAGACCATGACAGCCCAGGGATGCCCTTCTTCCTGCAATAGGCACTCTGCCAGGCATGTTGGTTTAGACACAAAGGCAGTTAGTTAATAGTTCTTCTGCCTCACATGTCAAAACTCAAAACAATCAAGACTGCAAGCTCAAGTTACCACTGGATCCTATTGCCAAGGCAACCGTGAGATCCCTCTCTTTAATTACAAAAAGACAGACACCATGGAATCTTTAGTTTGGAATCTAGATTGTAAGAACTGATTTGAAATTTAGACAACTACAGAGAATCCAAATAATTCTACTTTCTCCAGCCCTGTAGAAGTCTAGCTTCTTCTATTTCAGAATGCCAAATAAAAATCTTAACTGATCATTGTTCTATACTTCCCAGCTTCCAAGCTGGGGGATCCTCACATTTCAAGGCATAGAAGACCACTCTTAGAGTGGTCTTCATATTAAAACAAAAGATGTACTTTAAAGTCACAGACATACTTCATAGTTAAGACATTCTACACGTACAGACATTTATGGTTACTTATAGGCACATATTTGTCTTACCTTTGAAAGAAAGACAGCTAGAAAGCTACTGCATGAAGGATCATGAAATAAAAATAAATCAATCCATGTTCTAACATGTTTTTATTGTGTGCTTTGTTATGTTGTTATTGTGTCCAAGATCAGCTGCTACTGAAAACCGTCCTTTCAGGCCTTTTGAATAAAGTTGGGAAGACTAGTAATTGGCTCCTAATATACAAAAAGTACGTCAGAGGGCATCAGTTTAAGCAATGGCAGCGTTTGCGCCACAGAAGGAACTTTTGATAATAGCTTCTAATGTGGTAATAGTTTCTAATAAGCCTAAACCAGACAGATTGGCAAGAAAAACATGTAAGCCTTGTGCAGGAGGACTAGAAAATTGACATTAATACCAATACATACCGAGCCGCTGAGAATGTCAGAAACAGTATAAGGCAGACAGCAGCAAGTGACCCTAATCCAACAACAGCCATGTATTGCGGAGTCGGTGCTAAATCTGAAAGAAAATATCAAACAATTCAAACAAATACCAAATAGTGTAGCTTCTGTCTGGTAACTGAGTCTGCTCAAAGCTACAGTACTCTTAACAAAACCCAGATGCTGGACTGACTGCTCAGTCAAGTAGTAATGGAGCTGACTATCTATTACTTACCATCCAGTTGAGGAAGTAGGATTAAATACGGTATTTCTCAAAAGTAACTACACTTCTAACTATTCTACCCTAACTATTCTGTGATTCTATGATTCTCCATTCCTCACTATCCTGTCTTTTCCTTTCTTTCCTTTTCCTTTTTTAAATTTCAGATACTTGATGTCAATATTTTTTCCTCTCATCACCCACAATTTCAGTCTAAATCATATTCCAAAGTGGTCTCTGGTGCCAGAAAACCCTAGTGCTTTATTGAATGGTTCAACACATTTCCTTCAAGATTTGTACAATCTAGGCATGACTTCTCCTCCCCATTCTTTTATTTATTTATACCTGGCATCAACAGCTTTACCCAAGCCATAATATCAGAAGTCATGCAGCGATAGAACAGAAGGCTAACAGTGATCTGCTGTCAAAACCAGAATTACTCAGAAGTACTATTAGAGGTAACTTGAGAAGACAGGAACTCAATCAATCCCTTCCAGCCACCTCTATTCCATTTTCAGCATTGGTCAAAGGTTACCTATTCCATACTCGGCTTCTCACAGACATCTAGGATGCTGGATCTCATTTCTGCAAGATTCCATAACTCCACTTGCTGTTAAATCTTACAAGCACGGGTATTTAATACTTCATCAAAAATTCAAATTCTCAAAAGAACAGCATTTGTTCAGTGAAACTGCTGTATATGTCCAAATAAGAATCTAAGTGCCTGAATATCAGGAAAGTAACTTCTGTTACTTGAATCATTTTTTGGTTCATCTGAATGTACAGCACAAAACTGATTGGGCATGCACTCAAAACACCCTCTATAATTGATCTGAAGCACAAAATGTCATACAAAGCTTTAAGGGGGACCTGACCAGTTTACCGTCCTGCCCTAACACTGCTCAGTGAAGCAAGGCTTGTATCTGTGCAGCACCACACATGTAAACTTACCGTAAGTACAGCAAAATAAAGAATTTCAGATAAGGACCCTACAAGGAGACTTTGCTCATCCAAAAGGCATGTTCAATTTTGGTAAAAGTTATACTTGTCCTCGTATCACTGTAACACCAGTTTCCATACAGAAGTTATGCATCTCTAGAGCAGATGTCAGGTGTCTACAAAAATGACACAACTGTCTTCCCTAAACATTATTATGTATGCAGTGAAAAATCCTCAAAATGTAGTTTACTTACTGGTGACAGAAGAAAAGTGTGCTTCTAACAGCTTTCTACCACTGTCTATGACAATGATTTATCATACAATGTAGCTTTGTCTAGACACCATCCGAAACATGCCCGTTTGGTTTAGATTTATGTACAGATTTTCCTTCCATACAATGTGAATTAAGAAATACTCCTCAAAGGATTCAGTGAGCCAAAAAATCCCCTCTCATCCTCTCCAGCTCCAGAATTACATTAGGCCAAGGACACTGTCTAGAAGTATATTCAATATAAAGGCAAACAGATTTACAGTACAAATCCAAAGCCTACTCCCATCTTCTAATGGCCATTCTTTTAATCCCAAACCCAAAATCCATCTACACATAAGGCACCCTCTGATGCAGAAAAATGACAAATTCAGAAAAGGACCATTTTCTGTCTTTCCACACCTTTTGCCTATACAGTTCTAGCAATAGAGCTCTGAAACCTAGGGGATCCTTTATTACAGCCAAGTCTCCACAACCACAAACTGCCTAAATTATATTGTAAGTGTAGTAGTAAATGAACTAAGAAACAAGACTAAACAACAAAAGGCCACCTAGAAATAAAAATACAACTGTTACCAGATCAGTAACAGTAACAGTCAGACATGGGTTTTGTGAACAGGGGAGGAGATGCACCTCAAGCCCTCCATGCACCACATGTTTCAGCCTCATTCCAAGGGACTGTCTCACTCTTCAGTGTCACTGCATTTCCAAACTCTAATTTGCACGTCTTTGAACTCAAAAGCACAATTGAGTTTTTGGGGACTCTTGCTTTGTTAGGAGAGGTGAGAATGTTTGCATATTTTCTGCCATTAACCTTTCCAGTCCTCACAGTCAACCAACAATTAATGGCAAATTTAGAAACAGCCACAGCAACTATTAGATCATGCTGCCAAGCACAGCCATGATAACTTCTGTTTTCTTATTGAAGGAAAAAGCGACTTACTTTTAATTTGTGCCCAAATAGCACAGGACTGTGTTCTCACCTGAAAACAAAAACATAAAAATCACTGTTTCTCATGAAAAGGATTTATTATCATTAACACCCTCTGCAAGAGCAGCCATCCACAACATACTGTATTTTATTGCTATTTAGAGTAGGATTTGTTATTCCCCTGATTGTAGCCTCTAGCTTGTCCACAAAGATTATCAACTACCAAGACAGAATTAGAAACAGAGCTTTGATGAAAGGCTGGCTCTAGTCCCTGGATATTCCCAGTTATCTAAATTGGAGATAGAACCTCTCCTTCCACATCTGTACACTTGAAAGAGTTCTGCAGAAACAGGAAAACATTTTGCCAGGCATATACACTTTTCTCACATGGCTTTTTATCAGGCTAATTTTAGCAGGCTTTTCTCACAGTAGGAGTCACTTTGATTCCAATTTTCAAAAGAGCTCACAGCTTTTTTCCTAAAAAGACTGCATGCCATCTCCACCTTTCACAGTCCTGCTTTAACTTCTGTTACAGGCATAAATCATCTGATCAAAAAAACCCTGATGCTGAGTCTGAACAAAGGCTATGCTAAAGAAATTATTGTCAAGTAAGTTTAAACTCCAAAGATGTTTTTTAGTTCTTGCCCTTCGGTATGAGCCTGGACTCTGCACAGCATGGAATCTATAAAGCAATCACTGGAGATTAAAATAGGTAACTGATGGATCTGAGTTATTTAAGCAGTCCATCATGGAGAAGGATATTTCCACACAAAGGATAAGTGGTTCCACTGAAGTAAGGTTTTCGCAATGACAGTAAATTCTCATAAGAATTCAGTGCCACGTTGGGCAAAACCTTGGGTGACATGGTTTAGTGTGAGGTGTCCCTGCCCATGGCAGGAGGGCTGGAACTAGATGATCTTAAGGTCCTTTCCAATCCTACCCATTCTATGAGTCTACAATTTGTTCCCAAATCCTCCCCTGGTCTCCATTATCCCTGTATTCCAATTGCCAAATTAGTCAATATGAAAAATAGTAATTTCTATCCTCTTCAAATTTTCATCATCCTCCAAACTGCTTCCTTGTATATTTCCAATGATCTCCTCAGATAGCCTGACCAGCCCTTTAACACATCCTACTTCCCTGCACAACTGAAATAACGCATTTTAAACCTTGAAAAATAAATACTGCACAGCAGACACCTTTCTGAGGGCCTCCAAATCTCAGCAAGGGATAAATGAATGTGGACTCAATGGAAGGGAACAGCTTGTCTTAACTGTGTCCACAAACTTTTATCTGAACTGATTTTCTCACCCTTACCACAAAGAAAATATGTAAAGTATATTAAGAATGGCAACGAAAAGCCATAACCACGCCATGATTTTGCAGCATGTATGATACAAATTGTACCATTATCAGCATGAAGGGGTCTGGAGCCAGAAGGGACTCCGAAGGATGCCAGAAAACAGAAGTACAAAAAATGAGAATATTAATTAAGAGTCTATGATACAGACACATCAGAAATGTGTCTGTATGTGAAATGTGTCAAATGGGAATATATTCACAAGTAAAATACATTACAGAAATGCTGATTTCACCTGTATTAACAATTGAGGGCCAATTAAAGAGTAGATTTCTTTTAAAAAAGCAGACTTCTAAATATTATCTTTTGAATCAAAATTCATTTACTTAAATAATCAGATTTTCAGAAATTCTCAAAACCCAACAACCCTCAATTTATAATTCTGAATTTAACTCCTTAATACCAACAACTGTACAAAATACAAGAGCATAAGAACTGAAGATAAACCAGTACTTTGAGCCACAGTTTTAAGTTCCATTTCAAAGAAGCAGTGCTTGGAACGAAAGCTTTTTGGTATTTGCAATCAAAAGCTTTTTGGTATTTGCAATCCTAATATTTATGGTGGCCCTTTATTTTTAGGTTTTTCCATTGTTTGCCTTTTGGCATTCAGAGTTGCTCCAACATTAAAATGACGTAAATACTCACAAGGAATTACAAGTGTTATTTAAAGACCTTCAGATTTTATCTGTCAACTAAGATCCCTGCATCATCATGAAAAAATTTAACACAAAGCTAACATCTTCCTCTTCTCCCAGCAACATTTCATTGAATAGGTGTAAAGAGGTTTTAAAACATGCATTACCTTATTCCACTCACTTATTACCCTTAAAAACACACAATACTCTTCTCCCATCTTTAAAGGAGCATTATAGAACTTTCCATAGTAATGTCTGTCTCCGAGAGAAATTGGCATGTTATCAGCAACATCTTTTGCCCGAAATTCAGCTGCCACATATCCTTTAACATCAGTGGTGTTACTAAAGAAAGTCGCAGCAGCAAAGGAGTCACAAATAAAGGTGCTCTGCAAATCCAGAGGAAGCACAATGACTTGATAAAAACTAGAGTGAAACAAAAAAAGTAAACATTAGCTCTCACTTCAATGTACTAATAATCATTCTTTAATTCACAATGTCTTTTCACACAGATTTGTGGTGTCTTATCTGCTTTCTATTGTCGATGTCCAATACAAATGATTTTTATATTATTTCTCTCTCTCTGTGTTCCATCACATTTTGAACAAAAGCAATGCATGCACAGATCAGAGCTTGTTCTCTCGACATACACGTTAACTTTACATGTTCATTCATGTTCAGAAGAGCACTGAAACGAGTTATTGCAGGCTATCTCTTGCTCCTCTCACCTAATGCGGAAGTTCACCTATGAAAAATACATCAGTTGCCCTTAAAAATGAGCCCCCGAAACAAGATTTTTACTGTTTAAAGCAGGAGAGGACAGATATCATTTGTAAAAAAAAAATAATGAAATTTGTCCTCAGCCAACTCAAAACAATGTTTCATTTATAGTATCCAATCATAGAAAGATTTAAGTACCAGGTTGTTACACCAATCCTATCCTGAAACGTTATTAGCTTTCAAGTATTTTGTGTTCTAGTGCAATGTTGAGTTACAATTACCTCTTCCTTCTGTCACTGACAGCACTTAGAAAGTTGTAAATCATATTTTGGCAGTAGTACACTAATAATAAAATACTACTTCAGAATATGCATAAATACACATATTGTTCATTTTCTCTGTCTCCTAGAAAAAAAAACCAAAACTACTGCTGCATGAGTTTGCTGGAAGAAAAAAAAAAAAATCACATGGGTAGAGCTGTGCTTGCATCCATCAGTAAAAACCTACTGTGGTTTCACTGTGGATAAAGGTGGAAAAAAACAAACCCACAAAAATAATTCCACAAAACAACAGTGAAAAAGCGTAATTATAAACCACAGAATTTTGCTCCAGAAAGAAGGGAAGAGTCTGAAACCAAATACCACTCTGCTAAGGGAAAAGAAACTGGGAATTACAGCTTAAGTTTTCTCCCATTGCTAACAAAAATAATCTAATTCCCACAGAAAGTTTCAATACGTAAGTAACATAAATCTGCAGAATATGTTTTGAAAGTGTGAAGAGACAAACCTGATCGGTCCATTTTGATCTTCTGCTTTCCGAAGTCTGAGCAAAGGTACAGAACCTGTTACTGCAACAAATTCTACATCTGGGAAAGGGGGATCTACAAAATAAAAAAATGCCAGCACTTCAGAGAGATTTTAGAAATACCTCAGCATGAGGGGTTCCTTGCTATTTTCTCCCCCAAAACTGAGCCTCAAGCCCCTTACAGCTGAAGTCTGCATGCAACATGAATATTCTGGTCAAGAAAAACACAAAGTGAATACGAGAGTGATGGAGTGGCGGCCCTAACTCAACCCTCTGTACTGACATATGTATCTGCTAACTGGGAATAACAGAGATGACCCAAAATGATGGTAGACTACGGAGAACTGAGACAGGAAATAGCTGGAAGAAATAGTATCATTTATTAGACTAACTGGTCAAGGAGAAGAAAAAGTTGAAACTCCAGGCACACAGCCCACTACAAGAAATAAAGGAGTATCTGTTAGTGCTAAATGCACTTTCAAGAAAGCAGCTTCCTCAGTTACTACTCACAGTCAGCTAGCAATACACAGTGCCTTAAACTGGATTTCAGTATGCATACACACACAGCTCCAGTTTGCTCTAGTGGAATTTGCATCAAGGCCACAATGGAACAAACATTCCTGCCTCTAATTTCAATGGCAATAATGAGAGCTGCACACTCATATGGAAATTACCACTATCAGTCTGGCAGCAAAAAGGAAAAGAGATTCAGTATGTACAACCAAGGGGTAAGAGTGTGAAGCATGGATACTACCTACCCCAGAAGTCTGAAAGAACTAGCACAGATATTTACGGGTATGGCTAGGCTGTTTAAAAACTGCTCTATCAAGCTCCTGATGCGGTATCTGACTAAAGAGTAACAAATGCAGTGCTTATGTACAAAAAAACCCCAAGCTTCAGAGCACAATTAGAATAATAATCAATGTCATGCAGGCAAACAAAAGTAAATCAATGAAGATCTGCCAAAGCTAAGACACGTCAGACAAAATGATGTCTTGCTGAGACACAGGGAGTTTTCAAACAGCTGGAATACGGACTGCTGCACATATACATTGAACTATAGGAAATCATTAGTTCAGCTGGAGAAAAAATGTTAAGTGGGTAAATAACTGGTAAATAGAGAGCTGTCAAAATACAGCATGTTAGAAGCAGAAGTACCGAGATGCAGGAAGGTTGCTAGAAGAGTTCCTCCAAGACCAAAGTAAGTACCAAGTCTGGCATTCTGCTAATAATCATAGTGCAAAATCCCTGTGCATACAGATGAATTTTGCTGCTTAAACAATGTTAGTGTAAAACAAAAGCAGAATGGAGACATTATGCAAGAACAGCTGAATCACCTTTACAGCTCTTTTGCAGAAATGCGATGAGATTCACCAGTATAAAGTACGTAACAGTGAAGTAGTTGGGACTATAAATGTATTTTATATATTTTCTCTATATATTCAAATATATTCTAAGCTCCTTTGAGTAGCAGGAAGAGCATATCAGTACATCTCAGAATGAATGTTAATAACCAAAATGATCACAGGAAAAAACAACAACAACAACAAAAAAAAAAGACTGCTCTAAAAAGTACAAGAAACCAATTTCTCTAACACTAGAATAGTACACTAGAGGTACTGAGGGCCCAAGGGTGCTGTTTCACAGTGTCTGAAGTTCCAATCATCACTTCAACACAGCTAAGTGAAACTAGTGCAGAGGATGGCAAGAAAGATTCAAACAAAAGAGGAATTGTCATATATGAGGGAACCAAAACCTGGTCTTTGTATTCTATGAGAAATAAATTTAAAAGCCTTTGAAAGCCTACATGATCTTTGCTTTAAACAGGTAAAACATTGGAAAGGAACAACTTAAGCACAGTATACTCAAAATAAATACAACAGTCCATGAGAAGCATCCTTACCAAGAGATGGCAAAAACCATCCTTAAGAGAACCTCCTGAAAGCCTACCTAGCTGAATGAATTGCTCTGGTAGTTCCCCTTAACAGGTCCTCTTCAAAAACATGCTATAGGCAAACTACCAGTAGTTCAATTCCTGTAAATAGCTAGGAATGTTTAAGATTGATATCAGAGTAAGATTTATATCTTGCAAAGCCTTAATGTTCTGCAGTGGCTTTCCCCTAGCAGAGATAGGACAGAAAACTCAATTCAGTTACCTGTCTAAGTTAATGAAGTGTATTGCATGGCTGCCTGCAAGAACAGAAAATGGTGTTTACTTCAGAGGGTCTTTTCAACACTGACTGAAAAATGCAGTCAGTATTTCTATCAGAACAAAATGAACAAACAAATAATATTTGTCAGGCAACCTTTTTGTCCTTTGCACCTTGCAAACATAAGCAAATGGAACCTAAGAACTGTATACCCTCCCTATAATATTGGTCATTCCTTGGCACATACATTACCAGTGGACACTGAAAGGAAAATACACCTGTCCAGGTAGATTCATCTGGTACATTTCTCCTATCTCTTCCTCTCCTTTGGCATCCAATACCAGCAGGAGACACTGTTTTTAATTTCTCTTGAGAATGTTCCAATTTGTAAGGAAAACTTGGGAATTTCCTCTTTAATGCCAGACATTACATGCACTGTATCCAAGAGTTTTGAATCCTGTTTTCCAGATGAGCAGTGCAAGGACAAACATAGGGCAAAAAGACTGCTGACTAAGTTTGTAACTATTTCAGATTTTTATTTTCTGTAATTTGATAGGAAAAATGCAGAACATGAAAGTAAGCAGCCACCCAGCACCGCCAGTGTTAGTAAGTGGGCAAAAGAGAGCAAAACGTTACACCACACACACCTCCACAGAGTGCTCTTAATGCTTGGAATCTTTTGCCATTTTTAGTTGCTGGTAAGAAATACAAATTACTACAAACATCAAGCATACCAAAGGCAATCTGCCTCTTCTGGTAAGAAAAGTGAACAGACAAAATAAAAGGAAGAGTAAGAATAAATGGAAGGAATCAGTTTAATTTTGCTTCAGGAACCAGACAAGAAACTGAAGGAGCTATTTCCTACAGAGTATTTGTCCACTGTGAACTTTTGATAAAGCACCTTTCCAGCAATTTAACACTTTTTTAAAATGTCTGCTCTGAGGTCATCATAAGTTCCAGATTTAAAAATCCACATGGAAAAAGACTGACTTAACATCACCTACAACAGTGGGAGGGAAAGGGGGAATGCTACAAAGAAGGGGTGTTTGCCCTAGGTGAGCTGTAAGAAGAAAGCAAGATCCTCCAGTCTGCTCTAGTGCTGTCTCTATTAAAGGTTTTGGGATCTTTTAACTCCTCACCAGCAGAACAGACTAACACAACTGTAGCAACATCAGGTAATACAGAAGAACATAGAAAGAAATGCAAATACGTCCAAAGATAGTCCTACTCTAAGCATCTCCTTGTCATAGCAATGCTATGTTACTAACAACTGGACATTTCATATACCAGCTCATCTTCCAGTCAGAGTGCATTTGCTAAGTTTGTCTCTAAACATGAAGGTGCACAACAGGAAAGAAGGTACATGCCAGGAAGTTCATTGCAACAGTCCTGGGACACAGCACATGCCTCAAAGCTGGAGAAAAGCTCAGCTTCACTGTAATCATGCCCTTCAGAAAAAGCTAGCAGTTTCCCATTCGCTACCATAAAAGCAATGGAACAGCTACATTTCTTTATTTAATTCTGGAAATGAACTGTTTACTTCTCGTTTTTAATTCCTGTTTGTTGCCAATACGATATACTGGGGCAGTCTGAAGACTTCACAGGCAAACTGCTGCAATACAAGGAACACGGGCAGTTCTGTGACATTCTCCAGTAGTGAAAACAGGAATATTTAATGCCTTTCCTGTCATCTGACCACTTGCACAGCTCTGAACCTGTAACTCTGGGACAACACTACTTAGCTTTGAATATACAATGCATGCAAGAACGGTTGTAAGTTTCCTATAGACAGCAAGGAGAAAAATGAATGCACAGATCTATTTCTATCCTACCCTATATATTGGTATGTACAAAACCTGTTAAACTGAATGATTTATAGCTTATTAAAATAAGGTGCCAGCTCAGCCCTCCTCACAGACTGCCTTCGTTATTTTGTGTTGATGATAAAGCTTTAAAAATACTAATAGAAATGAACCAGAGAGCCCAAAACCAAATAACCAAATAACAACTCTTCCCAAGACCAAGGCCAAGTACTAGCTGAAGTAACACAGTTTTGATGATAATCGTTTCCTTCAAACAAGTGATTTTTTTTTAATGGTTATTTCGGGACTTAATGACCAAAATACTGAATTTTAACCAACTAGGTAAAAACCAGTGCTGTAAAATAAAAATAAATTTTAAAAAAGATAAGAGATACAGATAAAAGAGAAAAGGTTCATATGTATTACTGTCTGAAGAGCCCACAAAGTTTACTGTGCATAAACAGCACACTTGTTTTAACAAGAGTGAGAAGAGATTTTTAACTTGGAGAAAGACCTTACTTAAAGAAGGGACAAAAGGAACAAGTTTGAAAAAAGCAAGACCACATCTAACACAAAATGGCCATATAAACCTACTTCAAAGACTGGTCATCTCTGGAAATTTCACTCATGTGATTCCTTCTCCTGATCTGTGACCTTTGCTCTCCTGATCTGTGGCTGACCGTCACACCCTCCTGTTCCTCACAGGAGAGGTACAGTTCAGTGAGGGTGACAGTAAAACTGGGAAGGGAACTAGTGCCCACTGCCATGCCACCAGCCAGGCACAGCTCTGCCGGCCCTGCCACTGCTTTGCCTCCTGCAGGTTTTTGGGTCCTGGCATCGTGTGACACGGAGATCTGCTTTGCAAAATGTCCTTTCCCTGGCTGAACAGAACACGTGGCACTGGGATGAGCAGCTCTTCAGATCCACGAAGGGGAAGGCACTAACACAGCACTGGCCATGGGAGAGCAGGAAATTCTGCCCAGAGAACACACAGCAAGGGGCCTGTTCAGCTAAGAGGCATG
>NDXB01017559.1:0-14292 GCA_002631895.1 Agapornis roseicollis | reverse complement strand
CCCCCTCTTTCCTCCTCCCCCCCCCCCCCCCCCCTTAAGCCCCTCCACCCCCAGCCCCATCTCTATCACAGTCACATAATGTGTCTCTTCCAGCTCAATTATGGGTCAGGTATCTGGCACAAGGCAAGGAGAGGCAGGTACCTGGCTGACCATCACAGCAAAGGCTCAGGCAGGAAAACTCAGGTTATGGGGCTAGAAGATGTTGGAGAGAAAGAAAAAGAAATAAGGCAGCAATTACAGCACAAGGAGTGAGGGACATAGTACAAAGGTTCCAGACTGGGAGAAGACAGCTGGAAACAGAGACCATGAGCATGGCAGGGGATATGGAGAAATTCAGTCCAGAGGCTGCAACCCTTCATCAGTTCAAAGCCACTATGGTCTGCCAAAGAAAGCAAACTTTCCTCCAGTCAGCAGCCTTACTGATTTCAATGGGATATGGAAAGTTGGTATAGCTGTAGGCCTTAAGCTCTTCTTGAATTTTGCTCTGAAAAATAGTCTATAAGGTACAGACTGTGCTGCTCCACAAAGATCAAAGATGTTAGAAAGGATCCACCTACAGGGCTGTGGATTTTGGAGGGCAAGTCTAACCCATTTACTGCTCTGGGTGTTACATGAAAGCCCTCTTTGTCAGAGTAGGTGAAAGGAACAAGAGGGATTTTATTATCTGGTAACTGCCAATATGGGAAGCTGAAATATTAAGATTAACTGTAACTTTGCTTTTAACAATTAACAGCAGGGTTGTTTCACCAGGCTTCTGTGCTTTGGAGCATGAATACTACAGAGAACCATGCAATGCATTGAAAAGAACCATGCACAAAAGGATTAGTAAAGGGAAATGCCTTTTGAGGAAAGGAAAGGCTGGAGTGACTCAGGAAGTAAAAACACAGCACTGTACCTTTGGATAGCAAATTCAGCAGAAGGAAAAGTAACCACAACAAATGGAGCATTGTGTTAAACATACAGTGTGTCTGTGGGTAGATTTAGTAGATTTACTCAGATACAGAGAAGAGAAACTCACTCAAAACCTCTTAATAAGAAGAAGTCAAGCTACAGATTCTGAGGGCCTTTCAAACCCTACAATGCTTATCAGCTGTTGATTATAAAGCCCATGGAAGGGAGTGATTAACTTTCCAATAATCTGAAAAGATTCTGTGTCAGTAATAGAGATTACTGGCACTCAATATCCACACCATTGTTTCCCCTGATGGTAGTGACATCTCCTTGTCACATTTTTCCTGGCAGAGAAAGTAGGCAGATCCCACCCAGCCCTCTGCTCTGATAACCAACTGCACACAGGGACCCTCTCCTAATGAAACAATTATTTTTACCATGGAAGATAATTAGAAGAGGCTTAACTCCCTCTCTCAAGCCAGCAAAAACTGCAAACTGCCTTCCTTTCACAGAAATTTCAGATAGTTAATTAAGTCTACTTAAAACCAGTTCTTTTCCCAGAAATAAAGGTAGGGGCTGAAGATTCACCTGTATAATGGTATTTTATCCCTGTTCATTAACATTTTCTAAAGCAAAGGTGATCTTATTTCACAATGAAGACATAGCCTAAAACTGGAGTAGCTAAACATCCTGCAAATACCAGGTCATGCTGGTGTAGTCAGTTACAGTGCTGAGAGATGCCTGGACTCCATCATGTGCCAAAGCACAACTTGCCAAATCTTCAATGCATGTGCAGAAGCTGGTGCTCCAGCTAACTTGACAAAGCAGCAAAACTGCTTCCTGATATGGCTCAGTTATACCACTGTATTTCCATGGTAAACACCTGCACTGTAAACAAAAAGCTGCCGTGGTTTGGTGGGAAGGGCTGAGCTCTCCGAACAGGGAATGATGCTCTTGATGAAATTCCTCTCTGCCAAATTCAGCTCCTTTGGTGGCCAAGGACAGAGACATAGCTTCAGATTTAGGATGAAGAGTGTGGCCTAAATGTGCCTGCTTGCTGACCACAAAGGAGGCAAGATGTCAGTAACCAGAGCAGATGCAAACATCTACAGGGAAATACTATATGTGGTCGCAAGCAAGTAGCTTTCAATTAGAAATTCATATTCTACTATATAAAGCATATATAAGAAGATAATAGCTGATATCTGCTACATAGCAGCTCCTTAAAAATATTACATTTCATATATATATATATAAAAGTGTTCTGATAGTCCCTTTGATTTGAGTGATATGTGCTCAATTTTTTATGCTGCCAGTACTAAATGATGCCTAAAAGTTCTGAAAATTTGCATCTGACTTTCCTGGTGGAAAATGTGAAAATAAAAGATCTATATTTGGCTTCATCTTGACACAGAAAAATAAAGCTGATTATAGGAAAGGTTGCTCCAATTGGAGTAGCTGCTCCAGAAAAAGGGGTTGATGCACTGATTACAATTCATATAGCAGATGTCTTCACTAAACTTGGCATCTTGAGAGGGCTAGTTTCACAAAGGCAAAGATTGTTAAGACACTTCCATGAGCTTCAGACTTATAAGTAAATATGTTAGGGTTTGCACATCTCAGATATAACTACATAAATAATTAAATTCCTGTGCTGCATTTGTTAGTCTTGGGCATTTATGAAAAGTAGGCAAAAGTGTTCAATAAATGTTTCCATTCTTCTTTGGGTAAAGAAAATGTATTGATATTAAATGATGACAAAGTACTTTCATTTCAACAGAGCAACAAGTGACAATGTCAATCACCAGTTGTTAAACATTTATTTAAGCGTATCTGCCTAAACCACATGTGCAGCTTTGAAGGAGCCATCCTAGGAGATTTTTGGATTGTTCATGCTGAGGTTTTTAATTCAGTTCTTAAGAAATGTAGACACTAAAATGCCTAGGGTCTTTTGAAAGTTCTTGACATTTGGAGAAATACTGTTGAGCTTATGTGACCTCTGCATTTACCTGCTTGTTAGCTTAACAGGGACCCCTACAAAAATAAGAATGCACGTAACATCCACTCAGTTAATACAAAATGACAGAAGTTAGTGCAACCTTTGGATACCAATGTGGATTTGTAGAAAACAGATTTGATGAAGCAGCTGAGTGAAATTTTTTTACAGGATTACATATTTAGATGATAAAAAGACTGGTGTTGATGTAGTAACAGCAGAGTTACATAAACAAGTTGACTTCAGAGTGCATGACATTTTAAACAAAGTATAACCACACAATTTCAACATGGCATGATGTAAACTAAAAACTGCCAGACTGATAAAAGCATGATCTCTCAGTTTTCAAAGAAGCATATTTTATAGAGGTTTGATCACAATTTTTTAATACCTCAGAACATGTCATAATGAGGTTCTTTGACAGTTCCTTCTACTTTCTTTTATTATGCTGAAAAAACCCTACAAGTAATGAGTATCCAGTAGGTGGAAGCTTAAGTTGAATGCATGAGCAATTACCCATAGGAATAGTTCCCTAGGGGTTACAGTGAAATCCTCTATGCATACTTGAAAATTGGGATTGATTGCTTTTCCGAAAGTGCTGCTCTAGATAGATACACATGATGTCAGCAAAATCCTGACTTAGAGTAGGAAAACGTCAGACTAGAAAATGGCTCCTTCTGCATTTAATTTATATATTGTTGATGTCCATAGGCAGGAATACAGACAAGGGAAAAGTCATTCATATTGAAATGAATTTTGGTTCTGTCTTCAGTGAAGGCAAGATTAAGCAACTGAGAATCTATCTATCCTGATCATCAGGTTTGCTGCATCACTATTAGTTCCAGCAAGCAAAGGTACAGACATATCACTCAGCTTCATGCATCTGCACAGAATCCCTGCTGTCCACAGGGCTCTCCAGGAGGGCAGTGACACTTTCACAGAGAAATGGGTTGGATTAGACCACAGAAGTTAGTAGTGGTATCAGTTTTCCCTTCCTTTACTTTGCAACAGAGAAATTTTGAAATTCTAAATTGAAATTTTGAAGTTCTAAAATGCAGATACATACATGCATTTTTACACAAACAGACCATTAAAGGAATGTTAACAAAGTCAGTGTCAAAAGGGCACCTCCTCACCTGTGAGGCAGGTAATGATATTAACAGGGAGAATTTTCATAAAAACATGAAGGAAAGTCACTTCTGCTAGTGCACAGGAATGATCCAACGACAAAGCTGAGTTGGACAACTGTCAGATTGCATAAAATACACCCTTGTGCCCAAAGCTATGCAAAACCTACTCATTCTTTCAGTTTATTTGAGAACCGAAATGGGATACAAGAAATGCTCAGTCCAGTGCTGAACAGAATTCAAGATGTATCTTCGCTTCATTCAGAAGTACCGAGGAGGCTGGTGGAACTGCTCACCAGCCACTTTCAATCATTTATCAGCAGTCCCACTTGACTGGATGCTAATAATTGTGATGCCCATCTATAAGAAGGAGTCACCATCCCTGGAGGTATTTAAAAGACATGTAGATGTGGCACTTAGGGGCATGGTTTAGTGGTGGACTTGGCAGTGCTGGGTTAATGGTTGGACTCAATGATCTTAAAGGTCTTTTCCAACCTAAACAATTTTGTGATTCTGTGATTCTAAAAAAAGTCTCTGAAGTATTTCATCTTGCAACAGGATGCACATTATTGTGAAAATGAAAAGACCTCTCACCTCCTTGTGGCAGAATACACCTTGGGCTAAATTTTATGTGACTTAAAAGCCCTGTCATTGCAGTGAGAGCTGCACATACAGAACAAAGCACAGGTTTTGACTCCCAAAGAGAAATAAAATATCTCTTGAAGCTGAAGAGAATAACATTTTCATGAGTATTGCTTGATGTCCAGAAAGGGGGCCTATCTTTCCTTTTTTATATGTAGTGCAAAGTGAGAGTGAATCCATATTAGCGTGGAATTATTCCAGTGCGAAGTAGCAGGAGAAAACAGCGAGACCCATGTACAAGGCAAGTGAAATATATGAAAAATAATTTAAAATAATTATTATCTCCAAGGCAGTGAGCTAACATTGGCATCTATTTTTACAGTTAGAGGTTATGTTTAATGGCTTCTCATGTAGTTGGAAAATTCTATCTCTAATTGGGCTTTCATTTGCTTCACAGGCTTGTTTCCTTGTGCCTATTCATTTTGGGTTGCTATTGACCCTTAGTGGAGAAAAAACTCCAAATAAAAACTTCTTTTGAAAAGTGTTGTGTTATGGCTCTTACTGAGCTAAAACCAAGGTAGGTAGATATTTTAGGATTCTTATGACTAGGTTTAGGTAAAACAGGTGAACAGAATAACCATGTAATAATACTTACATACCCTTTTTTTACTATATTTACAGTGGATGAGATCCTACTAGTAACACAATCACAGAATAGCTGAGGTTAGAAGGTATGCCTATAGATCACTTAGTCCAAGTCCAGGCTCAAAGCAGGGTTTCCTACAGCAGGTTGGTCAGGCCCATGCCCAGTCAGGTTCTCTGTCACACTGCTTTCCACCCAGCTGGCCACAAGATTAATGCTTTGTCTGCTGTTAATAGGTAGATAAAGTTCTACTTATCTCACCAGCACCTACACTGCTTTAGGGTCCAGCTATATTTTAATATATTGTAATGTTGCTCATGCAAATGCACATGTTACTATAGGAAAAGCAAGTTCAGACTAAGTAATTATTCATTAATGCTGATAGGATAAAAGGACAGCTTTTCTTTAATGAAGAAATAATGTACTGGATTACAATTAAGCTGATTTTAAATTAATACTTCATTGAGTGTGAAATGGAAAAGTATCAGTCTCAATAACAGATGATACAGTCCCATGGATTGTACATGGGAAGTTTCTGAGAACAGAATCAGAAAAGGTGCAGAGAAGAACCTGTCAGCTTCCAATAATTGTGACCAGTCAGGAGTTACAGGACTTAGAAAATAAATGATTTTTCTAAAGCTGAACTAATATGTTCAGAGAAGTAAAACAATGTCAGGCCTCCAGGAGAAGGTGCATTACCAGCTAGAGTGTTTCCCCTGATAGAAGAGGAACAAGGGCATGGATCTGCATCTTCTCCTTGTACTACTGATTTAACTCAGTTTTCAGCCTAAGGAATACCTAAAGTGAAAAGAGAAATTAATTGTGAATATACTCAAAAAACAATGTAACCAAACACAGAATTGTTCGTTGTTGTAAACAGAACAAAAATAACCATGTCCCTGCCAGCAGGCATGCAAAGCAGTGTCAGCCGGGATCTGGTAGGATAAGAGCTAAGGCATGTGGAACAGTAGGCAGTGTAGATGGGAAAATCGCACTGAGAAATGTACAGGGTCAGACAGCATAGTCTGGGCTCTGCTGCCATGTACTATACCCACCATCCTCTGAATGTCAAAAGGCACTAACAGGAATCAGAAAGGATCTTGTTAAGATACAGCATTAAGAAAGGTCAGGATGAGCAGAGCTGAAGCCAGATTCGCCAGTGCTGCCACAGCACCTGATCTCCAGCCATGCTCCCAAGACACAGCCTATCCTGCCATTGACCTTAGCCAAGACTCCAAAACATACCTGGGAAGGACTAGGTCATGGAGAAAATCCTGGGAAGTGCTTGACATTGTTTAGGATGATATTCAGAGTGTCACAAGAAGGTAGAAGAGATTAAAAGGTGAAAATAAATTTTTAAATTAATAATTTGCTATGCACAGTCTTTATCTGTCTCATGAACATAGAGATTGACACAGTGGAACAAATCAGTCCAATTTAATTAATTACCTGATGCTTCAGAGGAAATGAAATGATGAAATACTTAGTCTTCCTATGCCCTGTCATTGGCCTATGCATTGAAGCATTAACATTACTAACATTTTTACTCATCCAATTTGCTTGTGTACCCTCTTGCTGTCCACTGTATTTGCTCTTCTTGGTGACAAAGAAAACTTGGCAAAAGGATGTGAAAATATCAATGAGGGCCACTCACATCTTCCTCAGAAAATCACAGATAACTATTTTTCTGATGACTGCAACCCAGTCTCAGGAACAATCTCTTGTTAATCTTCAAGTGATATATACAATGCTTTCAAATTGTGCTGCATCTCATAAGCTTTCCTAGGTATTTTAAGTGACTAGTGGATTTCATTGCCTCAATTTGGAGATCTCTAGAGACATCCTTTTGGATAGAGACAAACTCTTCCCTCTGTAAATGAGGTTTTGAATGTGCTTGCTGAATACAAAAAACAGACTTAAAATTACTGATTATTTAAAAAAAAAAACAAACCAACAAACCAACCCCGGAAAAAACCCCACAAAATCAGAACACCACCACCAAAAATAACAGCAAAAATTACAGCTACAATTCTAATGTACTGAAGCAAAATAATTTCCTAGGGATTGAGTACTAACAGATCTGCTTGTAGCAGACCTGAAAAATATTCCTTAAAACAAGCAGTGTTGTATGCTTCAGCACAAAGCAGCACCCAGCATCCTCTGGAAATGAGTCTTCCTGGGAATGCCTGCTGCTGAGCTCAGCTCTTCTGAAACAGCTTATCTATTTGCTGAGACCACCTAGGAATATGGATCAGGAATTGAAAATTTGATTCAAAGCCTATTCAAATAAATAGTAATTCCAACTCATTCCTACAGGCTCTGCCTCAGGATATTTAGCAAACAGGTTTTAGCTATTAGCTTGGCTTGTAGCTAAATCATTTACTTATCAGAATTCCTTCCTGCTGAATGCTTCTGCAGCTGCATCCCATCCTGCAGGCATTGGCCTTGCTGGACATCACCTGCAGGTAACAAGAACTGAAATAATTTTTAAAGTACTTGGAATAAATCAGCCTACCAATGGAAATCTGGCATCCCCTTTGTTCTTGTCAGAGTTCTTGATTCCATATTAAATGATCAGTTGTTGATACCATTGACAGCTTTATTATTGCCAAGTGTCAGAATGTCAGAAAATCAAAAGAAGGCACAGCAAGAATATGAAAAGGTTGAAAGAGACATTACTGTTGCCATGGTACAAACCAGCATCTAGGAAGGCCAGCAGGACAGTAGCAGTGACAGCCAGTGCTGAGGCAGTTTCTTTGTGCCAAATAATTTGAATAAAGCATCTGGAAAAAGGTAGAGGTCAACCTGCAGAGCACATAGCTCAAGTGAGGTCTCATCAAGGACCACACCAGCAGCTTATTATGAAAAGTCAAAGCAAGAAATGCTCAAGTCTTTCCCTAGGAGCATGGACAGCCACTTAGTTATTTATCTCAAGGGCTGCCTTCCATCTGCCCAGCTGCTGTTGTTTTTTTGGCAGTATGTGGGCATAGGCAAGCAAGTAAAAAGCAACTTGTTTTCCAGTTTTCAAACTTTCCAAACTCCTTAATTTCAATTACTTCTGAAAGTTTGCCTGCTTCAAAAGCAGATATGGCAGAAATAAAAAGAAATGCTGATTTAATGTCAGTGGAAATTAAAACTGGATAAAAAGTTATATCATGTGTTACTTCCTATAATTAACTTCTTTTCTATCACTTTAACCTTTTGTCTATTTTTGGTTACCCTGTCTCAGAAGTATTTCTTTATGTTGGGGCCATAGCACAGTCATCCATCTGCAATGACCTCAACAGCTAAACAAGGAAGGAGGATTATAGAAACAGATAAAACTTTCTGTTTGTGACTGAGCTTCCCTGTACCCAAGACCATAGCAGAACACCAACTTTCCTGCAAACAAACTGTACTCAGAACAACTGTCTTTGAAAAACTGAGTACACCAGTCTTATCATCAAAATACTTGGCTCTAACACTGTAACGTTGTCTTTAAATTTATCCCTTTGGGATTAACGTTTATGAGTGGTTTATGTATTCTAATTGTGTTTTTTTAAAAAAAATGGTTTTACCAGAACAAATACACCAGCTCACTGGCAGAAACAGTATAAGCAACTTCCCCGTACCTTATGAAGGCACAGGGGACAAACCCAGCCAAATTAGTGGCAGGTTCACAGCAGTGCGTTAGTTTACACCCACTGCAAGGGACAAAACAGACTGGTATGGAAGAGAATGATGGCATTTCTTCCTCCTCATCTTTGACTTCACCTCCCTTTTCCTGCTGTTAATATCACAGTGTTACATTATAAAGGGTCACAACACTTCCCTTTCTACCAGCAACTCCACATTGCACAGATCAACCCTCTGCCAGACCTGGGCAGGGAGGCAGAAGCACAGGCACAGAAAGCTGCACAGAAAGCACTGGTCTTGCATGTTTCTGTAGGGATGCCCAACCTGCCTCTTTGCCCTAGTTCTCCATTTGCTGACACTGACCCTTGACCATGGTATGGGTTCTAGCATTTGGTTTCACCTAACACCTGATGATACCACTTTATAATACAAAAAAGCAGCTGGTGGTTCTAGCTAGACAGCAGCAATATTCTGTGTTACTCCAGCCAAGGTATCTGTGATAACAGAAAATAAAAGTTTAAAAACTTACTAGCAAGTCTCAAGTAAGCGTATAACTTGCAAGTCACAGGAGCTGTAATTTGCAATTATCAAGAGTTTTAGTGCAACTCTGATTGGAGGACCATGTCCAGGCTTGCACACTGTACATGACAAAACACCCATCAGTGGAGGTTCAGAAAGGAGCAGTCTGGAAGAAACTCCTTTTTACTTTACAGGCATAGCGAGGCATTGTAGGAGGACAACTGAGAAGACTGTGTGGTCCCTACAATCAGAGCTTTTAACAAAATGTTGGATAACTGCTGGGTCAATTCCAGGTCAATTCCTGAGGTGAGCAGCTCTAGAGATGACACCTTTAACCCTGGAGCAGGGGGAAGCTCAGCATCCAGGAGCCTCACCTCAGAGCAGCAAAAGCCACCAAGGGAGGAAGAGGACAGTTAAAAGCAAGGGTCTTCCTCCTAAATCTGATGTCTCCACCCAGAACCACTTCGCTGTCCTGGGGGCTGATGAGGAAATGCACTCACACCATGAAGGACCAGATGGTGCACTGGTAACGAAGATCTCTACTGGTGCTGCCAGGAAAAAGCCGCGGGTTGTAGTAGTGGGGGACTCTGCTTTGAAAGGCACAGAGGCACCCATCTGTCAGCCTGACCCGGTCTCAAGGGAGGAGTGTTGCCTACCAGGGGCACGGATCAGGGATGTTGCAGACAGGCTGCCTGCTCCAGTAAGTCCCACTGAAAATTACCTACTTCTATTGACCCATGTGGGTGCTAGCGATATAGATAGCAGTAGCTCAGAGAACATAAAGAAGGACTCCAGAGCCCTGGGAGAGGTGGTTAGGGACTCTGGAGTCAGACAGTCTTTTCATCAATTCTCCAAGGTGAAGGGGAGGACCTTAAGAAGGCTAGGAGGATTGGCCAGGTTAATAAATGGTTAGAACAGTGGTGCTATAGTCAGCGGTTTGGGTATCTAGAACATGGGACTCAATTTAGGAGGCCAGATCTATTGGGTTCTGGTGGAGCTGATCTGACAAAGAAGGGGAAGAGCAGTTTTGGTAGAAGGCTTGCCAGACTGGTCAAGGATGCTTTAAACTTGATGTGTTGGGGGACAGGGGCATCATTCCATCCCAACACAACCAGTCAGTTGCCAGCACCTATAATAAATGCTTGGAGCAATGTAGAGATATTCCAGCTGCTCCAGCCAATGAGCCAGCTTCATTTGGAGCTCAGCTCAGATGCCTCTATACAAACACCTGTAGCATGGGGAACAAACAAGAGGAATTAGAGATGTGTGCACGTCTACAGGGGTATGATATAACAGGCATCACAGAAACATGGTGGGATGGCTCCTGTGACTGAAGTGTTGGAATGGAAGGTTACAGGCTCTTTAGAAAAGNTATCCTGGGCTGCATCAAAAGGAGTGTGACCAGCAGGTCGAGGGAGGTGATCCTGCCCCTCTACTCTGCTCTCATGAGACCTCACCTGGAGTATTGTGTGCAGTTCTGGTGTCCTCAACATAAAAAGGACATGGAGCTGTTGGAACAAGTCCAGAGGAGGGCCACGAGGATGATCAGGGGACTGGAGCATCTCCCATACAAAGACAGGCTGAGAAAGTTGGGGCTGTTCAGGCTGGGGAAGAGAAGGCTGCGTGGAGACCTCATAGCGGCCTTGCAGTATCTGAATGGAGCCTATAGGGATGCTGGGGAGGGACTCTTCATTAGGGACTGTAGTGAGAGGACAAGGGGTAATTGGTTCAAACTTAAACAGGGGAGGTTTAGATTGGATCTAAGGAAGAAATTCTTTCCTGTGACAAAAAAATAAGATGTTTCAAAACAGTATAAAATTGATTTAATATTTTATATTATGTTATTTATAATAAGGTATGTTCAGAACTCCTGCAATTCCAAGCTCAGAACAAAGACAGATACCATATTAAGAAAAAGCCCCACAGGCAGGAATTCTGCATTTTTAGCAGCTCAGTTAATAGCCCTGAAGTTCTCAGTAAGCTTGTTCTGTAGGCCATAAAGCTAGGATTATCACCACATGGATTTGGAAAGAAAAAGGAGCCTGAATATTAGCAATTATTAACTAATTGGAAAGCTTATTACACTAGAATAGCGTGTCAGAGAAACAGAAGGTCTTTCTCCTGTGGCAATGAATATATGGTTGGAAAAACCATATATTAGGCACTTAAGAAACTCTGCTACAGACAAGAAGACAATCCAATAGATTAATTCATCATAGCAAAACATTTTCATTTCTACTATCTGCCCCTCTCAGGGAAAATTAGATGCTAAGTTTTATCAAGAAGACTGAACTTGATGTAACTGCTGGAGAGCCTTTTTGGAATTTCCTAATTTCAGGTTTCAAAACTACTTCATCTAATTCAAGAGATTTCCCAAACCTGAGCTCTGCCTTTCATCTTCCAGCGGAAACGATTCTGAGCACTGCATGCACAATGTTTTCAGCTTTGAGGCTCGAAGTCACCACAGAAATTGCAAATGTGAAGCCTTTAACTTGAACTGAAGTGTGCTGTTTGACACTTCTTTGCTGTCTGCAACATACACTCTTTCAGGTACACAAAGTCTGTGCCAAATTCTCCAGTCCTACCATGCACTGCAAATGTAGCACTTGTTTCAAGATGGCTGTTCTAGATTTGTGCTTTCTACTAGCACTTCTTTTAAGCAGTTGTTTACTTCCATCTAAATAGCAAAATCATTTGATATACATAAAGTATTTCCATGAGAAAATATAAGGATGATTTTTTGTTTGTTTCATCCAGTTGATATTTTTCCAGTTTCTATGGTGAAAACCATGTGATATCAATAGTAAATTCCTTGCTAAATTTAAAATATATTCACTCTCAGTTTTTCAGAAACTCAATATGATCATATTGTGCTGCAAGAAATGAAAACTTCACCTCCTGAAAACAAGAAAGCATCAGAGGCCCCACATCACTTAATTTTCTGTGCTTGGTTAGAAGATTTTGTTCCCTACATTCTATGGTCTGGCCATTGTGTTCACAGCTTTGTTATCTCCTTGTTCAACTGTGATATAATAGGAACAATGCCAGCAGTATAGTCAATAAGCCATGTCAAATAAGCAATACACTGGATGTGACTTTCAGGACTTGGAAGACTCCAGTTAGCACACAAGGTTCATGTCTGAGATACCCTCACCCACACTAGCTCTCAGAAACCAATCAAACTGCCCTCACTCTCCCACACTGCCTCTCCTAAGCTTCCTACGAGTAATAAATATGAAATGAAGATCCCAGACAGGTCTCTAAGGCACACTGCAGACTGCACTTACTTCTAGACGAAGTCTCCAGCTGGCACTTCATGTCATCAGTACAATAAACTTACTAAAGTGAGAATAAGAACTTCTCTGTATAAGGGAAAATAAAAACCAACAAACCCAAACTTCATCAGGAGACAGCACTAAACATTGAGGGGCACTTGCATTGAAACTAAAGACAGTCAGTCGCCAGCCTCTCTACCTGATATTCACAGGGCAGAGCACACTTCTTTGACCCTGTCTGAACCAAAAAAGCCACACACATGCATATGGATATATCTTCTTCAGACATTCAAAATTAAAACACCATCTGTTAAATATTCTTCCACTGAAAGAAGCAGAAGAAACATATTATATATTAGTCATGTCAAAGAACTCACTCCTGGAAGGTGCTGTACTCTTGAGAAATTAGCATAACATATAAAGAAGGCAAGGCAAGGTAAAGCAAGGCAATGCTTGGCTGATTTCAAGATCAAATCAGTGTAATTATCTGGCTCGGATCCTCCCTATACCTATAATTTCTTTGTTTTCATTTCCTATCTTAAACTATGATGCACTAGTTACAAGTGAATTCATTAAAGAAACAAACAAATGGTTTTCTTACTATGCCTTGCCTGTCAGTGGCAATGGCATGTGTGTTAATGTTATATTTATTAAATATTGACAATTTTCTTTAAATCCAAGTACTGGTAAACAACAAATATGCCTGCATTAAGAATAGGTTCATTGTTCATGCGAAGAAAGGCTATTAATTTATCTGTCCAGCCGCATCAACCTTCAATTCTATGAAAATGAAGGCTTTCAGCTGAAATATTACCAAAGTTACAGCTTGAGCTATTACCTTTGTTAAATGATATTTTGCACAGGCCAGGTTAGTTTCACACAGCTGAGATGATATTTGCTTAAACAGCTACACTCTTACAAAAATCACAGTACTGAAAATGTCTCTGTACGTGGGCTGGTGTAAGAAGCCTGTTATCATAGACAGCTCAGTGGTGTTCCTGACATTTTTCAATAGCTGCTAAGAATAGGACATCTAAAGCCTTTTTCTTCAGTTCCCTGTTTGGGATGACAATGATCTAGAAAGCCAGAAGAAACCACTTTCAACTCTGTTTTAATTGGATTCCAAAGCAGCACAGGCAACAATAAAGAAAAGGTAAGAAAAAGCCCAGCATTTCTGGCAATGTGAAAGAAAATGGTAAAAGGTCTGCTAAGATTATCAGATAAATAAAAACAGGCTTCAAGGGAGAGCGATATAAGCAGAATCATAGAATCATAGAATAGTTAGGGTTGGAAGGGACCTTAAGATCATCAAGTTCCAACCCCCCTGCCATAAGCAGGGACACCTCACACTAAACCATGACACACAAGGCTTCATCCAACCTGGCCTTAAACACTGCCAGGCATGGAGCACTCACAACATCCCTGGGCAAACCATTCCAGCATCTCACCACCCTAACAGGAAAGAATTTCTTCCTTACATCCAATCTAAACCTCCCCTGTTTAAGTTTGAACCAATTACCCCTTGTCCTCTCACTACAGTCCCTAATGAAAACTCCCTCTCCCTCATC
The DNA here is from genome assembly GCA_002631895.1 of Agapornis roseicollis. Taxonomy (NCBI): domain Eukaryota; kingdom Metazoa; phylum Chordata; class Aves; order Psittaciformes; family Psittacidae; genus Agapornis; species Agapornis roseicollis. Next base: position 76 of record NDXB01017559.1, on the reverse strand, counting down.
CCTGTAGGCCCCATTCAGATACTGGAAGGCTGCTAGGAGGTCTCCACACAGCCTTCTCTTCCCCAGCCTGAACAGC
>NDXB01017558.1:0-30872 GCA_002631895.1 Agapornis roseicollis | reverse complement strand
AGCTGGGTCAGAAGCCTGATGTATTCCTGCTGTGGGGAAGCTGGGATGGCCGCTGGGTTGGTTGCCTTGGGAATTGCAAATTCTGGGAGTTAAATCCTGCAGTGGAAATTGGTCAGAAGCTTTTTAGAAATGCCTTTACATGCTAGGAATCCCAGCTGGTCATCTGAAAGAACAGGCTTTGGGCTGTTTAGGGGCCTGGTTGCCAGAGTCCCTTGGGAAGCAGTCCTGGAGGGAAAGGAGTCTAGGTGGGCTGGGCATTCCTCAACAAGAAAGGCTTAATGATGCAGCAGCAGCCGTCCCCCTGTGCTGGAAGGACAGGGCTGATGAGAGACTGCCTGGCAGAGAGTGCAATTCTGTATTCCTACAGCAGGATCTACTGCAGGCTCGCTGCCGGTGTTTCCTCTCTGTTCCTTAGGGATGATTTGGAAGGAGATTGCATTTCTCTGAGCAAATAAAAGGAATCTGTACATCTCCTAGATCGGTGCGGTCTGGGTCAGACTGTAATCTGCTCGACATTGAGAAAAAGACCCATCCAGCATCACAAAAAGTAAATCATTCTGCTATCTGACCTTAGAGGAAAGTTACACTGATAACCCTGCTTGATGGGATTTATGAAGACTCATTATCAGTGGGTTTTCTTTCCAATTGGTTTGTTCCTTCTGAACTTATCTCAGGCCATACTTGTAGGCATCGCGTTGTTTTGTATGGCCTTGGAAATACAGATCTCTTGCTTTTAGGGANGTGGGTTTTCTTTCCAATTGGTTTGTTCCTTCTGAACTTATCTCAGGCCATACTTGTAGGCATCACGTTGTTTTGTATGGCCTTGGAAATACAGATCTCTTGCTTTTAGGGAAAACACCAATAGGGAAAGGAACCACTTTCTTAGAACCCGTTCACCACTTCCCTGTGTCACAGAAAGGTTGAGATTTAGTTATTTTTAATGGAATAATCAACTGGCTGACGCTGAACTTGTAGTGCTGAGCTTGTCACATCTGGTAAGATCTTTCCAAAGCTCTGACGTGTGTCCTCTGACAGTAACGTCATTGTAGAACAGGGCAGTCTAAATGGCACAAAATGTCTATGCAATTTTGGGTTGCTTTCAAAATCCCTTTTGTTTTCTGAACAAAATGTGAAAGTATTTTTTTCCATAGCTTAAAAACCAACAGCAAACAAATGCAAAAGTAAATAGAAAGTAAATGCTACAGCTTTTCTTTGCAGGCCTTCCTGAAGCATTGGGTACCCAAAGCCAGTGGTCTCCAGAGGAGACTTAAGCCTTGGGACTATGTGTGGGATATGAAGACAACTAGACCAGCATACAAGTGGTGCTGTGGGGGATGACTGAACTGAACAGTGAGCACAGGGAGTAATCAGGCTGGGTTCATGCCCCCAACAGAAGCATCTATACTGAGAACACAGGCAAACAGCTTAAATTTCCTCTACTGTCAACAAAGAGGGAAGCTGCTTACAGGTGCTTTCTGCGCTGTGGTCAGGAGTGGTTGTCATCGCCTTCTCGAGAGCAGGGATGAATTGTTGTACCAGGCTTGTCCAGCATCATGCAGGGGGTCTGTGACAAGAGCATCTGTACTTCCTTGTATCTGACTGGGTGACCTGTGTGCTGTCCCTGCCTGCAGCTCAGCTGTCCTAGGGCTCATTTAACTGGCGGCAACAGTTCAAGCAGGGCTGTGTCCAGGAGGAACTGCAGGGATCTGAATTCCTACATTTGTAGGAGACTGCTATGGGGTTCTCCTGGGACTGATGTGGGCTGAAGGTGCCTCAACAGACAACACAGATGAAGCTTTTTGTCAATAAATGTGTGTAGCATTGGGGATTGCTGGATCCAACACTCTCTGCTTACAGGCAGCCAGCTTGCATTATCCTCTTGGAGAATGTATTGAGTTACAGCTTTAAGTGAAGTCCTATGACTTTTGTGTAACAAATTATTTCACCTATAACTGTAAAGCCAATACTGCCAGGAAACCTGCCTATCTGCCATAAAATGAACTATGTGGGTCTAATCCGTCAAAATCTAGACTGGATTGGGTTTCTTTTTGCTTGACATTTGAGAACAAGTCTTTAAACTACTTGTTTACAGTGAAATGTCTGGGGGTGCCTCTGTGAAGGAGACTGAAACGTCTTAAAGATGTTCTTTGGCTGTTTGCTTTGGGAGAAAAGGGGATCCTATGGCTGCAATGTGACCTTTCCACTCTGCACGTGGGAAACTCTCCCCTCTGCAGCATGCTCCTGGTGCGAACTTCACAGCTGTTTTCATAACCAGGGGACCCTGTTGTGGACTAACGGCCCAGGCATTGTTTTCTGTTGGAGCTTTCTGAAAAACAGGAAGCCAGGCTCCGCAGATGAAGGTACAGCGGCCCCTGCGTTCTGCTCCTGCTGCCTGAGTCGAGACCGAAACCAAAGGAGCAGAGAAGGCACAAAAATCCCGTTTCATCTCTCCCCTCCGCTTCCAAATTTTAATGGGATGTGGGGATTGACTTTCCAAAACAGAGAGAATTGGTTGGGATTTCCTGCACCTGAAGCCTTGCTGATGATGTCTATGGGACAACGCTTTAAGAAACGGCATCCTCAATCGTTTTGAGACATACAGCGATGATTTGTCAGCAGGTAAATGGGATTAGATCTAGACGGTGATTGTGATTCATGTGAAGCTGAATGAACAAGACCTGCAAACTGGAAAGAGGAGAATTTCTTCCCCCTTTTCCATTCCAATTTTACAGGAATTCTTTCCTGTCTCCCATACATCTCCTGTACTCCACCTCTGCCTCTTGTGGGTTAAGAAAAGAGCAAAGGAAATTGTTTAAACTTGATCCTCACATATTTCTGTGCCTAGTATTAAAAGGAAATCAGCAGAGATTTCCAGATGCTTCATTTTCATCTGCCACAGGGCAGAGAGGGGTGAGCAGACACAAGAAGTCCTTTCAGCTGCTGGTGTTGCTGTCGCGGGGACAATTCCCATTTAACCAGTTCCTCCTCCCAATCTGTGACTTTCCAAGAGGATGCCTGGCACTGAGGAGTGTAGGTGTTTTCTCATCTGGTAGGTTTGCTGTAATATGTGTCTCTGGGGCTGTGATAGCTTGTATGCAGTCTATATTGCAAGTACATTGCAAGAAATCAGGAGATAGCATTAGAAATCCTCAGAGCTCTGATACTTGTTGTTCGTTTCACTGGGCCCAGAGCTTCCAGAAGTGTCACCAAGCTTTATACCAAACAGCTCTTTTATTGGAAGGAGTTGGATGCTGCTTCACTCAGTCTTGTGTAAGTGAGGAAAAACTAGGGGATTGTGAACACAGCCAGGTCTCACTATGAAATTCACTCTGTCTTCAAGGCTGTGCTTCTTTCTTCCTATGCCAGAAATGGCAGCAGCAAGGCCACAGAGCAGCGCTGATGTTGCTGGTGCTTGGGAGTTCATAGAATCATAGAACAGTTAGGGTTGGAAAGGACCTTCAGATCATCTAGTTCCAAGTTCCTGAAGATCATCTAGTTCCAAGTTCTAGTTTGAGTTTATCAAAGCAGTAAGAGATAGAGGTGGGTCTTTCCAGAGATGTGAGAGAGTGTTGTGTGACAGGAATGGTGGACCCATCTTCTACCACTGGAGAACATCCTGGGCTTTGGGGTGATGGGCACTGGGGCAATGCCACATTGAGAAGCACTGGGCAAAGCACCCACTGCCTCCAGGGTGCTGCCCTGTTTCAGTGCAGGAGATGGCATCTCCAGCTTCTAAGTGACCATTTGGGAATGTGCTCTAAAAGAAAACACTCTTTGCTTATGTGCTCCTCCTGGCAAATAGCGCAGATTGTCTCAGAATGTACTGTCTTGGTGACAAATCCCTGACACCACTGGTCAGGGTGGCAGCCTTCTACACGCTAGTGCGGAAAGCCTGGTTTGCAAGAGGTGAAGTGGATGCTGTTTCCCTCTTTTTGTAGATCATATTTCTACGAGTCAGCATTCAGGAATGCTGGTGACCTTGCTCTTGACTCTTTACATGGTGTAATCTTGCAGGCTGTCAGAATAAGTAGCAGTTTCTCCTAAGCAAGGATCACAGCAGATCAGAGGATGTTTACTCAGCACAGTCACTCTGTAAGCTGGATCTGAGCATGTCTCATCACAACAAGGTGCCCTGTGATTGCGTTCAGGGAAGGAGCAGGTGCTTCATGAAAGAACAAACAGCAGAAAAGTCATCAAGTAATCCTCTTGGGAATAAAATGTGGCTCAAAACAGCCCTTGCTGCATAATTAGTATCTGATCCTGAGCACTTTTCTTGTTATTACTTCACTCCACCCTGTATTAACCATCTCAGGCCCAGGACATTCAAATGCTTTGCCTGCCTACAAATTCTCCCTCCCTCAGCCAGCCCAAGCAGAGGCATTATGTGCAGACCATCTGCACTTGTAAATGTACAGCTCAACATTTATTCTGAGGGATGTTTGATAAAGTGGGGAATATTTTGCTCTAGCTCAGGTTTGCCTGCCTTTGAAAACCAATAGTCTGAATCTGTTCTGAGATGCACAGTGTAAGCCTCCTAGGAAGTGCTTGTATGCACATTGCCTTCCAAGTACCATGTCTCTAGTGCTCAGCCAGCAGACCTCAGCAGTGGGCATATAGCAAATGGTGGGCTCCTCTAATTCTTGCAAACTTGTCTTGTAGCTCTTCAGACCAGGTGACAGTGCATTTTATAAACCGGGATGGAGAACGACTCACGGCCACAGCCAAAGAAGGGCAGAGTTTGCTGGAAGTGGTGGTCAGTCAAAACTTGGCCATTGATGGATTTGGTAAGTGTTGCACAAGCGTGTGTGCTCCTAGGATTGATGTGTGGATTGATGTGTCTGCTGTGAGCAGTGGGTACCTGGGAATAGTGCAGCTGTATGCATGTCACTGTGTTCTGGTGAAGCAAGCTTCTGTCCCAGCAGCCGCTCACTGAGCTGGTGGTGTGATTTCCACGCTGTCACCACTGGGATTCTAGCAGTGTCAATGTGCTTGGCTGATTCGTAGAATCACAGAATAGTTCGGGTTGGAGAGGACCTTAAGATCATCCAGTTCCAACCCCCCTGCCATAAGCAGGGACACCTCACACTAAACCATGCCACACAAGGCTTCATCCAACCTGGCCTTGAACACTGCCAGGAATGGAGCATTCCCAACTTCCTTGGGCAACCCATTCCAGTGCCTCACCACCCTCACAGGAAAGAATTTCTTCCTTAGATCCAGTCTAAACCTCCCCTGTTTCAGTTTTAACCCATTACCCCTTGTCCTGTCATTACAGTCCCTAATGAAGAGTCCCTTCCCAGCATCCCTATAGGCCCCCTTCAGGTACTGGAAGGCTGCTCTGAGGTCTCCACGCAGCCTTCTCTTCTCCAGGCTGAACAGTCCCAACCTTCTTAGCCTATAGACGTGGAAACTGATTGTGACCCTCACAGAGGAAAGCAGGCTGAAATCTGCATCCAGTCAAGGATTGCCTTTTCTGGTATCTCCTTTGACATGCTCCAGATCTGTTAAAGGACTTTTTCCCATGCTGTTTCTGAGGATCATCTCTCATCAGCTAGCTTTTTACTGATTTGCTGTCATTCCCTTGTTTCTCCACCAGGTGCATGTGAAGGGACGTTAGCCTGCTCCACTTGTCACCTCATCTTTGAGAAGGACACCTTCCAAAAGCTGGATGCCATCTCAGATGAAGAGCTGGACATGCTGGACTTGGCGTATGGGCTCACAGAGACGTAAGCCTCCCTGCTGATCGCAGTAGATTCCCAAGCCTCTGAGGCAGATTCTCAGCACCTGGCACCTCTTTCCAAGGGGACAAAACTTACTCTGTATTACAGTTGTGCCTCTAGAACTGCTTTCTCTTGGGGCATAAGACCTTTAACAGGAGCTTGAGTGAAAACCCAGCCTGGTCCAGAGATCCCAATGTGGGTGGGGAATTTCTTCCTTTCCGGTGGGAACAGATGAGCCTCACTTCATGTTTTCTTCTCAGATCTCGGCTTGGCTGCCAGGTGTGCGTTAAGAAGTCGATGGATGGTCTGACAGTGCGGGTCCCCATGGATGTATCGGACATGAGGAGGCAGCTGGAGGTTGGAAAGCAAAGCAAACAGTAACTGGAAACGACTCCTGCCCAACTCCCATCCTCATTTTAGGCATGGCAGGGTACTTTGCTTTTGACTAACACTATTGCTTTTTGTGGCTGGCTAGTAGTAGACCATAGAGGTCTGATTCAGTGCAAATGCCCATTTTGACAAGTCTCTCTTTTAAACAAAGCTTAATTCTGGGGCCTTTGGTACATGTTTTAAGTGTCCTGCTGAACACAACTTGGACTAAAGCACAATGGCCCTACGTTTTCCCTGGGAGGGTGACGGTGAACATCTGCGCTGTATGTGACTCACCCTCTCCTTTGAAATTTAAGGAATTCTGCTATTCTAACTGCTGGGAATTTTGCAAGGCTTGACTCTTTAACTGTAGCGCAGAATTGTCCCAATTTGGGAAGCTTAAGAAGAGGTAGCTGTTCCAAATACAAGTCAGTGCGCTGATTGGCTTGATACAGGCAAAAGGAACTTTGTTAGCAAGAACATACTGATCACAATTTGAATGCTGACATTTCCTGTAAGAGGGAACCACTTTCAATAAATTCAAGATGTTAAATGAGTTATGTGCTATGATCTGCTGCTTTCTCCTAATACTATAGTTTTCCATTGCTGTACTACCACATACCTCAAATAAAATTCTAGTAATTGGACTTTTAGACCCATGAGATGCACTTCTCTGGTAACACGAGCCTGGCTGGAATAATGTGAGTTAGATGGAAATTGAAGTATAATATCCTGTTGCCCCAGTTAAATAGACTTGGATTTTCCCCTCATGTTTGAATGAATATGTCAAACTTGCCTTATAAATGTTGTAAAAGGGAGGAGGGTAAGTGCTTTCAGACATACAAGTCCTTCTTAGATTTGAAATAAAAGCCTAAACCTCTATGTTTAAGCATCACGGTGCAAAGTGACTGGAAGGGATCTTTTAAAGGTCAGGATTATTACAAGTGTATTAATGGTTCTGTTTGGGCCCACCTTTCAGTCTGCCTCGTCCCGGAGTTCGTTTTCTCCCTTTACCTCTACTACGGGTTACTACGTTGGGTTTACAACCTGGGATCCACATGGGAAAGAGCATCATCTCCCAGCTCCGAGCTGTTCAGGCGGCAGCAGCAAGTGGTGACTGGAGGCGACACGAGGTGGAGCTCTCGGAGCGCCCTCTCGCTCACAACAGGAGCAGAGCGAGGGGGATGCGGAGCCTCCCTCGCTTCCTCCCTTCATTCCTTCCCTTTCTTCCTGCCTTCCTTCCTCTAGAAACTCTTGATTGGCACTTGTTGTAAGCCAGCGCAAAGCCAAACCAACACGGTAGCGCTTGGAACCCCCGCCCCACAACGTGTGCCTGTTTCTCCCAAACCTCCTCCAGCTCGTCCCAGGGTTATTTATAAGGAAGCAAAGAGAATGAAAACAGATTGAAAGAAAGCAGTAAAGGCACCACCACCTTCAGTGCCACTTCGCGTCTGTCCCTGATGCTGCCGCTCTCCCTTTGCCAAGCAGAGGCGACATGGAGCTTTGCAGTTCTGTTCCTCAGCCCCCTCTTGTGTGTCAGTTTGAAGCTGGGCATGGGATGCTGCTGAAAGGTGTCACTTCTCTACACACGGGTGCAATGCTACATGGAATCATAGACTCAGCTAGGTAGGAAAAGACCTTTAAGATCATCAAATCTTACCTTTATCCCAGGACTGCCAAGATAAAATCCACCACTAAACCGTATCACCATGGGCCTCATCTGTACGATTTGCATGCTGGTGAGATGGCAAGCTGCCTGCTTGAAAGGGCTGAGTGTTACACTCCTCTTCAGAGCGTGGATGAGCTTTGAGGAAAAAGTTTCCAGGGCAAGCTGCTTGGATATGTAGGTAGCAAAATAGCCCACAGTACTCTCTGGCAAGGTTACCTGCCCTTCAAAGGTGCCATGGGGTAGCATAAGGGAGTCTGTACCTGCAAACGATGGGGTAGAGGATGTCGTGGGAGACCAGCTTTCCTGACTCTGTTGGGATGACAGAAATAGGACTGAGGCAGTGGAAACAAACTACAGCTGCCTTGGGCACTTCCATCGTGGTTTCCATCAGCCTGCAGCATAAGGGAACAAATCACACAGGCCAAGCAGAAATGAGAAGAGGCTGAACTGAACTGAGTCATTGTCTCTTCAAGGCAAATGAACTGGCCTTGATCTATATTGGGAGGTCATGAAGGCTCCTCACTTCCCGGATGGCAACCTCATGACATGTCTTCCCGAGTGACTTTCCGGCAGGGCACCAAGTAGGACATTCAGTATTTGAGAGCCAACATGAACTAAATCTCTACTTTTGATCTGAAAAAGGGCAGAGAGAAAACGGAAACCTATTTGTGTCTGAAGGCTGTATATTAAGGGCAAATTTGGCCTTGCTGGGGCAGAAAGCCAACTGTCTGTATTTGGTATTTCTTATTACGAACAAACTGGGTGCTTTGGGATGTTCATAAGACTGCTTGGTGACTTCCAAACACACTTGCTGCATCTCAGGGAGCAACACATTCCACTTGGGAGTTTTGAGAAAGGGATTTAAATGGTAGCATCACATGAGACACCTGCACTGATGGGAGCACTGACAGTACATCTACAAGCTGCTGTGGGAGTGTGGGGTGAATTACAGCCCCAGGTGGCCTGGTAACCCACTGCTGGGTTTCTCCTGCCAGAGACTGACAACAAAGCAGGGTGCTCTTGCCAGAATTAAGTCAGATATTTTTTGGTGATGGTGGGGATAATTTACACTTTTTATACTATTATAATATTATTATACTATTATTATACTATTTATACTTTTTATACTATTATTTATACTAAGATTTATACTTGTGGCTTTGAGTTTCCTGGGGCTAAAAGCAGTAGTTTGGTATGATTGTTCAGCAGAAGCCAGGAGCTCCAGGACCTTTTTGTCTTTATGGCACAGTCCCAGGGGTCTGTGGCCAGGATTAGGGGCATTTTGAGGTGGCACTTTACATTAAGGCACTCACCTGTTCCTCAGTTACTGTATGGTAGCACAGCTCACAGGTTTCCCAGCCTATCCCTAGGAAATCTATTACTAATTTCCTATATGTATTTTGACAGCCTTGAAGGAAGTGTGGAACATATCTGCTGACTTGGTGGGTGTAGGATTGGGTGCTAAAATGTGGGGAGCATCATCTCCTGGGATCATGGAAAAGGAGTGCTGCAGAATTCCAGCTCAGGCCTAGAGGCAGCAGGTAAGAGAGGTCTCCATGCCCTTGCAGAGAGGAAGTCTCCCTGTCTTGTGTAGCACCCTGCCTCTGCTGTGTATCACATGCTCCAATGGGACCAGTGGATTGTGCTACCTCTTCTGATAAATATTGGAGGGGTTTGTTTTGCTTTAAATGAAGAAAATTTATTAACAGAGAGCTGGGTTAGAGCAGTTATCCAGGGAAATGCGCCCTTATTAGGCAGCCTAGGATGAGGAGAGGAAAAAATGTGTCTTTTGCCCCGCCTCTCCCAGACTTTCTATAAACTGATCTCTTTAACTTGCTCATAATTCTTCTAGGTGACGCAAATCATGAGCTCTTACTCTGCATTTGGTCCAGGTCTTCCTCCTTTGAGCTGAGACCAGCCCAGCTCCTGAGTCAGTTTACAATCCATCAGCACGTTTAGAACACAGCCTCATCTCTCTGCCAAGTGCAGGCACTTTTCTAATAGTTAATGCTGTTTCACCTCCCCCAAAAGACACAAGTAAGAGTGGTGCCTGAGCTGATCTGCTGGCAGAAGGCTCAGCCATGGCCAGCCTCTCAGATCGAGGGTCCAGAAGCACGTGTTTCAGCAGCGCATTTGGTGTTTGGCAAATGCCACCACTCAAGCACAGAAGAGAGGGAAGTAAGAGGAAGGGAACAAGAGGTGATCCTTGCACCGCAATGACAAACAAACACGTGTGTCTTTTATTGAAATAGTTACAACTGTAGCTCTGGAAAACAACGACTGTGAATGCCACGTCAGTGTTCACGTGTGAGGGGAATTACAGTGTAGGGGTGTATTACAACTATATACACCTTTCATCATACAAGGGCCACCAAGGTGATTTGGGACAGAGAGTGCCGAATCTGAGAGTTAAACACCCTGCACAGAGTTAATCAAACTATACACCTCGGAAAAGCAGGCTCTGGGCTTCCCCCTCTCTCCCCTGTCCCAGGCACTTGACAAATGAGGGGAGGCATCCGATACCTACTAGATCATTTTACCCAGCTGGCTTCCCCCTCTGTGCAAGGACTGAACCATGGCAGGTGTCAAGCAACTCTACATATAGCTATTTGCAGGCACTCCACAACTTGCAGGGGGCACTTAACTCCACAAAGGCAACCTTTCAATCATTAGGATTCACGTATTCCTCTTGTCCTTCACCCATTCACTGTTAACTGAGTAAAAGGAGCAACTCTCTGAGAGAAACCACTCAGAAAACTCTCACATAACTTTCAAATGAAATAGCCCGAACCTTTTAACCTCTGAGCCTTTTCCCAACGTTTTCTTAATGCCTGTCAAACTAACATCATGCTCTCAGCTTCTGTGTACAGCCCAGCTGGCAGCATCACAGCCCTCTAAGCAAGTCCCATTATGACTGTGGCATTTTTGAGCACTGCTTTGAGTGGAATCACGGGGGTGCTCCAAGAGTCCACTGGCTGCATTTCTTTAGTAGTGCAGCACTAGAAGTCTGCTTAGCACATCCCTGCATGGCACTTCTCCAAACTTAATTCTCCTGGGACAACTGAGCCATGTGCTAAGCTGAGTGGGAATACAATGCTTCTCTGAGACAGCATCAGTGCTGTTGAAGCCTGGACCATCTCAGCTTATGGACTGACAACTTTCTGGCCAGATGGGGCTGTGCTTCAGCATCCACTCGACAACATTCTTGACAACTTCCACAACTCCTTTGACCTCGTGCTAGAGCCAAATACCGCTTAAGTCCCTCTCAGCATGCCTAGAAATTTGATTAGTTGCCCCATCCATACTGCCTCTGGAAAGGGCTTTCTGAAATGCTACCATCATTTACAGAAACATAATGTCACCTTTGACTAGGGATAAGAGGACCAGCATTGCAGGTGTCCCAGAGGACACCGAAAAAGACAAATGTTCATAGCTCTGCCAAAATGACAGCGCTAAAATCCTTTATCGTAACTGTGACTCTGTCAAATACTAGCTTTGGGGGAGGTTTGAGAGAATCAACAGAAAATGAATTGGGAAAGGAAAAGCAATCTTGGGGTTAAAATATTACATATGCCATCTGTCAGTGAAAGCTGGGCTTTGGGCTCTGGGCTCCATTTGGTGCCTCAAACGGTAATGAAGGCACACTATGAGCTAGACCACCGGGGGACAAAAGATGAGTAGAGAGAAGCTGCAGTGATTTCTGGGATGGAGGTGAAGGGTCTTCCTTTGGGTAAGTGGTGATGAAAAGTGAATAGTGGAGGATTTTGTGCAAGCGTAAGGATTGTTAAGTAGCTCTGCTGGAGCGTTAGCTGTCCCAGTTCTCCAGTCAGCCACACGCATCAGCAGCTGACTGGAGAAAATAAAGCAGAGTTTCTCCTTTCCCACTTTACAAAGAGACGGAGTCAGCTCCTGTACATGTCAGCTAATTCATGGACAGGGAGAGCCTGATGGCGTTCAGCCCAGCAGACACCCAGCCAGTGATGCCTCTTCTGTAGAAAAAGGGTACAAATCAAAAACCAAGAACAACCAACCCCTCCCCCCCAATCCCAGCTAAAATGAACATTAAACCCCAACATTACATACACATTAGTGTCACTTTACACGTATTGCCCCATGCAGCCTGCTAGATTCTTCACACCCCGATCATATCTTACACATTATTTTCTGCTGCACATACACAATAAAATACACTCGGTTCTCCCACATCCATCTCCCTAGACAAAGGTCTCTTCTGCAAACGCCATGGTATCACGTTCCTCTGTGGCCACCTCTGCCAGTGGCTGGCTCCTGAGCCATTCCACCCTGCTTCGAAGGAGTTCATTCTCCACTGCTTCTGCCTCTGCTGCGGGACAGGTCTTGGTTTCGTCGTGCTTGAAGTACTCCCTGATGGTGTTTCGAATGGAGGTGGGGAGGATGATACGGATGGTGTGGCTGAACGTGTTGAAGCCCTTGCTCTGGGTCGGCGCCTGCGCCATTTCCTCTGGCTTACTCTCCAGCTCCTCAGGAGTGGAGGCACTCTGGGGGCTCTCTTTGTGCTCTGCCTGTGGGGATGGGGTCACTGGTCCATGGTGGTAGCGCCTGGAGATGGACTGCAGGACAAGAGGGGTGTTCTGCCCATAGAAAACTGTCTGGGGGATATGGACTTTCACAGTCTGCAAGCTTTTGGACAGGCTTTGCTCACTGCTGCTGCTGGGCGAGTCGCTGCTGCCGGTGTTTGCCAGGGATCCCTCCTCTTCCTTTTCCACTGGAGACCCACAGGAACTTCCTTTATTTGGGGCCACGTAAAAGGTTATCTTGGTGCGCTTCAGGCTTTCCTGGCTTGGAGGGCAGGCATCAAGGCTTTTGATTTCTATGTTCTTCACTGCCTTCTCCCTGTGCTGCTGATGACTGCTCTGTGGGGACTTCTCGCTGGCTGGGCTGGCAGCTGGGAGCTCAGGGTTTTGTTCAAACTCTTTGGTACAATCCTGGCTCCCTCCACAACTCAGCTGTCTCTCCTCTTCTTCCCAGTCAATGTCAGTTAGTGGGCTTCCCACAGCAGCTCCACTGACAGAAGGAAAACTTTTCTTCCCTCCAAAGCAATGATTGCTCTCTGCAGCCTTGGGTTCATATTCATGGAAACTGTCCAGATCACATGGAGGTAAAGGCACAGGAGACCTGAGGGACTTGTGCCACTCTTTTGGGGATCTCTGGGCAATCCTGGGGGACACAGCATGGAGCCTGGCAGACGTACCGAACATGAATGGTAGGGATGAGACATCTGTGGGACTAATAGCTGATGACTCTGAGCAGTAGGAGAAAGCACTGTCTAAGGAGCTGAGTGAGGAGGCAGACGGGGAGGTGGTAGTGGAGGACAGGCTGGAGAAGCTGGACCTGTTGGACAGGCTGGATTTCTGAAAGCTGAGCTTCTTCACCGTAGTGCTGGTCCGAGGTGACTGCCACAAGTTCTGCCTGGCCTTATTAACCCCAGCACTTAGGCCTTCATCAATCAGCTTCTGGCTCTCTACCTGCAGCTGCTTGAGCCTGTGGATGTAGTCTGTATGGCTGTGCATGATGGTGGCGTCGCAGCTGGACTGACGGGCCACCGGCTCATGGCTCTGAGCAGGAAGCTGGGAGCTGAGGCACACGCTGGGCTCCGATGAGCACCGGTCCCTGGCTGGGCTGAGTGAGCGTATTGAGCCTATGGAGCAGAAGGAGCCATCCTCTTCCAGGAGGTCATAGCTGTCTGCACTGGCGTTCTTCCGGGCTTTGCTTTGGTAGCAGGCTGTGATCTCACTGAACAAGTCCCAGTCCTCCGGATCCTCATCGAGTAACAAGCTGCTGGATGGTTCAAAAATGGCATCTGTCTCAGGTACCAGGTGATGCTTTGGTCCTTCTGGGTCACAAGCAGAAAATTCCAGCTCATCAGAGGAATCATCATGCTGAGCCAAGCCTATGCCCGGGGCAGAGAACAGAAATTAATTTGTGGCCTATGTCTCCTAACCTTACAACCAAGGCAGGGAAATATACTCATGGAAAAGCAAAGTTGTTCCGCTGTTTGCACAGGGACCGGAGCAGGACTGGGAATGATATCAAAAATGTTGGCTTGATGACCTGAGCTTTCACCACTGGCCTGTATTCATGGAGACAAATCAGCCTTTTTCCACTCAACCATTTGGTCTAGCTTCACAGAACTAATCTGGAAGAAAAGATTGCTGGGACATGGCATTGCTAAGGCTGCACTAAATTCTTGTGATGGCTGGAATAGGTTGAACCGCATCCAAAGAGAAAGGCAACCAGGGACATTTCAAGAGATGCACCTCAGCCCTCTGCTTTGCCCTTTCTACCTGCCTATGCCTTACAAAGGGAAAACCAAACTCAACTGTTTTTCAATGCTTTTCCTTGGAAAAGATATGAAGGGAAAGCAAACTCTTAACATAAGGAGTTTAACTGCCAGAAGATTTTAAACGTTCCTGGAAGGCACAGTGCCACCGACTTACCCAGAGATCCCTCTGAGGGTTTGGACTTTGTGTCTGGTCTTTGAAACAAGGAAGCAATGTCACCTCCAAAAATCTCTCCGGAGTTCTCAATCAGGAACTGCACTAACAAGGCCACCTGGCAAAGACATGAATTTACAGACTCAGTTTCATGAACATACAGCCAGCTGTATAAAGCGAGTCAAATCAGTCCTGGAATCCTCCTTTTCCTTCTACAAAGATGTAATTTCCTACAGAACCTTTTGCTCCAGAAGCTGTTAAGGATGTGGCAATGTGTCTGTACGAACTACACTTGCAGCAAGAATGTGAGCTCTACAAACTGGTACAGTGAGCCAGGTACAGCATGTTCTACAATTTTCCTCACCATTGATAACACCACATAAGCTACAAGCGAGTGTTTCTCCCCTCTGCTGCACTGTCATATTCATTGCTTACTTTGTCTCTGCAAAATGGCTTTAAATCCAGCTGACGTGGCAGTGTCTAACTTCAGTTGCTCCATCTTTTAGCTGCTGGACATGATCTGCTTGACCATACAGAAGTTCATTTGCTAAAGCAACCATGGTTTTCCTTTCCATCCTGGATAAACTGGGTGGTTAAATTCCCCTACCAGCATTGCCACAGCTGCACAGGGGAAAGGACAACGCCTGGATGCCACTCAGCCAGCACTGTCACTAATTCTATGCCTTCCTTTAGCCTACAAAATACAGTGCCCATAAAAAAGCAGTAAAAGGGGAAGAGAAGCATGAGGCCAAACCCATACAAGATTACCTTCTTCGTAGACCTGCTCTCCTCTTCAGGCCCAGTGGGACTTGGTAGCCACAGCATATTGGGTGCTATGCAAAGAGCCAGATTAAAGGCATTCATCTGATTCACTCCAGAATTCTGCTCAATATGATGGAGGACTCCAAAGAGGTGTCTGAGTAAAATGAGGTTGGCCTCTGGAAGCTGGTTGACTAGACTATTCAGGGAGTGGAAACAAAGGAAAACAATGCTGTTCACAAACATCTGCTCTTCACGTGTCAGGAGTAGTCCCAAACCTTTTGCCCCCTTCTGCCCTTTTGCAACCACTTTTGAGACTTTCACATTGGATAATAAAGTAAGACTTTGTCACCCCCCTCCACCAGCTTTTGTGAGAGCCACAACTTTACATCCCTGTTGCCTACCCACTCTGCTCACAGAGCTGGAGGGACCAAGGGACTTGTGTCCAGAACATGTGGTAGAAGTCTGTAATGCCTTAACAAAACCAGGCTTGCCCCAGAGCGATGCACACAGCTCCAGGCCAGCAGCACGTGAGACAAAGCCATTGCCTGTGTCTCACGCTATAGAGACAATGGAGGAAGGAGGCCCAGGCCAAACTGTAAGGTTCAAAAACTGATCCGAGCCACCGACAGGAAGAGGTTTGATATCCTGCATATCCTACAGGATGCTGATAGACTGTTCTTGCTCAGGGCAGGGGCTTCAAGGCAGTAAAGCCATTTGCAAGGTCCCAGTCACCGTCTTGGTGGGGTTATTACTTCTAATGGCCAATACGATAATCAGCTTTATTTTGTGCAAGTCAGAAGAAAGTTACCATTGATAAGGAGCTAATTCCACTGACATTGGTGTGCTCCTGGTGGCTGAATTACTGTGCCTGATCACTGTGCTGGGTCTGGTCACTTGAACTGGTAATCAGAAAAGAATTTTCTAATGACATTTTTTTTGGGGGGGGGTGGGTCAGAAATGTTCACAATGCTCATAAAAGACTCTTGAAAGGAAAACGTTCTGACCACTGACACCAGCAATCAGAATAGCTCTACTGTGGCCTGGAGCATTGCCCAGTCTCCCAGAAGATGAAGTCTACGCTTAGGGCTGTGTGTTCCCCTTTCTCCCACCAAAAGAAGCTTTTACAAAGGCTTTTACAAACCTTTTGATAGCTTCAATCTTATGTGCCCGATTTTCTGTGTCCACAGCTTCCATCCACAGTCCGTGCATGTCTGAGGATAGAACACTGTCAGGTATATTTCGGAGAAAATCCTGAATTAAATATATATATGCAGAGCAGTCTGGTCAGTTTTGAAGTCCTTACTTTGTTTTCACGATGCACATAGTCATTGTTTATTCATATTAAGCACAAGACAAAACAAGACATGACACAAAGACATTTCTCCTCCCCTCCCCACTTCACCAGGCTGTCCTCCTCAGAGCTCTTCCACTGCAGCACTGCAGGACTGTGCTGCAGCCCTTGTGCCCTGTCCCTTCTCCAGAGCAGGACTCATCTCTACTGCAGCAGGCAGAGGACTCATCCCTATGGCTGTGCATAGTTCTGTTTGAAAGATTTCTCAGCTATGATTATTGCTAGGTTTTTTTCCCTCGGGTGACTATTTAACAACTTAATGTATGTCTTGCCTTGGAAAGGGCCTGAACATCCTCCCAGTCAACTGATTTTTGTATTGGGCCATCAAGAGCAAGAGACGGGGATGGTTTTTGATACTCTAGGTGCCTGAACTTTTCTGACCAGATTGAATTGCAAAAGATAGGCTTTTTCTCACTAAAACTTAAATGGCGTGAGTCCTCTCATATCTCCCTGCAGTCTCTTCTGTGTGTCCAGAAAGGACTGAGAGCATCTGTGCTGCTGCCAAAGGGTTTCATGTTAGCGCAGCGTCTGAATAGCTGAGTCCAGACTCTGGCATGTTATTTGGCAATGTATAGATACCATAGTTATCTCGGAGGTAGACGTTACTACATCACCTGCTGAAGGCTGGTTTGTACAGGGAGGTGCAAAATGAAACACTGGCCTGAAGGCCACTGCATGTATCTGTATGTGAAAGCAAGCACCACTCAGTCAGACAGATACCTTTGTGCACACAGATGGACCAAGCCATCAAATGAGAATGTCTCTTGCTGGGAAAACGCTTTCTATACCTTCCCCAAACTTTCCTACCCATAAAGACTCATGTTGCTTCCTTAAAGAAGGAAGTTACTATTAGCCCAGACAGCTGAGTTACTTGGCCAAACATACCGTGATGACTGCTGCAGCCACAAAGACTGACTCTCCATCCACCTGGACATCATCTCCGGAATTCAGCTTCTCTTTCAACTCCTTGCAAGTCTTGGCATTGGCAGAACGTCTGAAAATGCCCCTAGTAGAGGGACCTTCATGGTACAGCAGAAGCAGCATATCCTGAGAAAAGCCCAATTGTACTTAAGAGCCTAACACTTTACCCTGTAGTTTGTGTATATTATATTGCACATAATTGTAACATAACAAGACCTAGTCAGTACAGGAAGAGGACAGACATACAAGAGATTTGTCATGATTTAACCAGGGACAAGAACCTGTCAGCTAAGTTACCAGTACAGTTGATGTGGGTACGCTTATCCTGGGGCAAGTGTGAGTCCATTGGACTACTTTAGTGAGTGAGGTCTAAGCTATGTAGTGTATGGACTATGGCATAGTCCACTGACATTGCCCCTTGGCACCTTGTGATGACCTGGTTGAAGACACCCATTGAAATGGGATGGACATCTTTGCATGAAGCAATATGGATTACACAGGAGAGGGATGTTCTTACTCTTGTAACTGAGCTAGATCTGCATCACAAGCAAATGATGGTCTTCGTCATCCAACCCTCATAAATGCCACAAGTGGCTTTAAGTTCTAGGCTAAACACATAAAGTTTATGTCAGGACAACCAGGCTGCTCCTTACCATAATTGGCTTGGGAAGGATCCCATCAGGACAGACAGAAGACAGAGACAGGCCGAAGAGCTTCCGTGGGGTGGTAGGTGACTGTGAAGGAGGGCTGCCCGTGGGGGTGCTGGTGCTGCGGCGCAGGGCCCAGTCAATCAAGGACTTTTTCCTCTTGGTGTGTTTCTGCAGTGACTCTGAATGAAAACACAGACCTTCGTTACACACCTGTCTGTGCTTCTACTGGCCAGTGAGTGACCTACAGTGGAGGCAGAGTTCCCTGCTGAGCAAGGACCTCCTACCATCACTTGTTTAATAACTGTGCTCTAAATGGGGATGGTAAAGTAATACAGAGCAGTGAAAACACTTGTTCATCGCCCAGCCATCAGCAAAACTTCTATTCAATCACTGTTCTTCAGTGAACATTGCTGCCTGTGCAGTGTAAGAATGGCTTGCAATTGAAACCTAATCTAGGACTGAAAGCCAATTCTGAATATTTTCACAAACAAATTTAGCTTCTCTGCAATCTCTTTCTCTATGCATACACTCAGGTGTGAGAATGACTCTGGGATACGTGTACAAAGTTAGGAGGAGTTTGGCACTGCCACGGAATGCAGCTGTCTCTGCTGGGCCGTAACGTGTTCCTGCAGCCCCTACCTCTCCTCAGCTGCACTGGAGCTTGGGGCCTGGGTTTCAGAACAAACTGACACTGCTTTTCCTTTGGGAGCTGATCAAGGAAGGAAGCTTCTGTCCCATCAGCCAGAAGGGTGTTATTGTTGATTCCTTGTTGCTGGTCAGCAGAGTCCCGGATACAGCTCAATGCGATGCTGAAAGGATACTCATGCCCTGTTGAGCAGAGAGATGTATAAAGAGCAAGGAAAGAGGCAGAGCTATGTGAAAACAGCTCCACACTGGGCAGGAGGATGCAGCCACATCCAACGGCTCCTACAGCAGCTGGGCTTCTAAGCAATGTTGTTCAAAACCTCCACCTGTGGCCTAAAGAGGCCAGGACACACCTATGCATACATATGATTGTTGTTTTACAAGTGAGTTCATCCAGTTAAACCTGGCCAGCCACTCTCCATTAGCAGCTCTCCAGCACATCATGCAACAAAGCCCATTAATTGGGTTTATGCTCTTATTAATAGGCTTATGGGCCCCACTGCACTAACAAAATACTCTAAGTATTGCTCTGTGTAGGAGCTGGCTTATTATAACAGTTTAGTATGTATTGGATGAATACAAAAACAAAGCATGTGTCATGATGAGTTGGAAAACATCAAAACCCACCCAAAAATAAATGTGAAGTCTAAAGAGTCCCAGAATAACAGTCTTATTATGAGAACATGGTCTTTGGAGCAAGATCTCTTTAATAAACTGACATGTATAAACTTCCTTGGAGAGCCTGGGGATTTATTTATTGGGTTATCACTGAAAACCTAACAACATAACGCAGAGTTAATGCAGAGATTACTCATTCAGCATAACTAAGCAGTATGTTATAAGGCAAAGCAGTCAGAGCAATGGCTGCACCCTCTGTCAGAGAAGGGAGCAGCAGTTTAAACGCTTACCAATGAGAGGGTAAGCAGGGTCATCTTTTCCTGAGATCACCCAGAGGTGGTGTTCACTTGTCCTGCCCTGGAGGTGGAGGAACAGAGAAGAGAAAAACATCAGGTAAAGGGGGCCAGGGTGAGGGCCCATGAGGTTGCACTCAGAAAGCAACACACGGCAACAAAGGGCTCAACAGATCAAGGAGCCAGATGTACACAGCTGTCTGTTACACACTGTAATGGGCACAGCTGGACCACTGCAATGGGCAAGGCCCATCTGATAACATGACTGCTTTGTTCAGTGTATCATTTCATTAATAAGCCTTTGACAAGCTTGACTCAATCCTCATGCTGGATTGCAAGCATGAAGTCCTCTGAAACCCAATGGACTTCCATAGACATGGTTTGAATTTAATGCAGGTGTATAAGCATGCCTGTGTTTCTAATACTTGGCACTCGCACAAACAGATTGCTTCATTTTGTAGTCCAGAGAGTATTAATGCCTGACTGGTTAGCTACAGCACATCTCCATGTCTGCACTGTCCTGTCAACTGGATGTTGCCAGCTTCCTTAGCTAAGACCTGGCCACTGCCACTTACAGGAAGTCCAAGCTGGTCAAGGGTCTTCTTCATCACACTCTCTGCAGTTTCCACATTGGACACATTGACTGTGGTAGTCTAGAAAAGAAAAACAGAGAAAACAGAGGAAGCTAATAAGAAGGGATGAAGTTTGGTTGCAGTTTCTTGTAGTTTGAAAGCTTGGGGGAAATGTCACTTATCAGTTTGTTGACTGTCTTTACTAAATGTTCATGGTTAGAAGAGCTGTACCAGAATCACTCTTAAGGGTGATGGCTACACATAGTGAAAACTGTTCTCCACTATTTCTTATATTATAGGTTTATTATACCATCCAAAGAGTTAGTCTGGTAGAAATCACAGGATGTGGGTGGTGTTCAGATGCTGTATCTGATCACATCAGTATTTGACTGACTGTAGTGCCACTGTCACTCTAAAAGGTGAACATGGCACCATGCTAAGAAACCACAAGTGTCAGGGTTGCTCTCTGAGGAAAGAGTACCCAGGAAGTAAATGTCACCGGCCAAGCCTGGCATGAAGCCTAGAAGTATATGCTATTAATATGAAGAGACCGGGGCACATTCCAGTCTAAATTAATTCAGAACACACCAGAGACTCTTTCATGATCAATTTCCTCATCTTATTGCACTGAAAATAGGGATGGCTGGGCACTCAACCACAGACTTAACCACAGTTACCAAGTGAAACAGAAG
Organism: Agapornis roseicollis; assembly: GCA_002631895.1. NCBI lineage: Eukaryota > Metazoa > Chordata > Aves > Psittaciformes > Psittacidae > Agapornis > Agapornis roseicollis. The sequence continues at coordinate 10,137 of NDXB01017558.1, read as the reverse complement.
GAAAAGAGCAAAAGAAGCCAGAGACCAAGGGTAATCTTAAGAATTAAATGCTTTTTGGTAAGGGTCTGGCTACCTCCTCATTCCCTAAGCCAAAACTGAAGCCCATTCCAGTGGGAAGGATGCAGCTGCCCAGAGGCACACCCTCTAAAACCTTTTAGTGGGACTTGAATGTTAAACAGAGGTGGTGGCAGCAGCAGCCCCACCGCCCTGCCTTCCCACCCCTACCCCACAGACCCCCACATAGCATTGGTCGAAAGAGCAGGTTCTTAGTTTTACTTACAGAAGAACAGTTATCAGCATCCAGCACAAAGATCTGAAGCGATAGATTCTTTGGATGTTCATTCTGTTTTACCTCATTGATATGCCTGGAAGTCAAAGAAAAGGGGAAGGGATATAATTGCCTAACCAAACTTGAGAAGGATCCTAAGAAGGATCCTAGAGATCCAAGGGACCTGCTCCTTGGCACTGTAATAAATACAGTTTAATTACAGCAGTAACAATAATGTGCAATGCTCCTAGTGTGGTCACATGCTCTTAATGGCTTATTTATTTGAGGTCCTAGACTGGTAAACCCCACAGGACAGTACTTTAATGCAGACAGATGTGCTTAGCACAACACCTTCCATCATCCTTAACACCATTACTATTCTCCATGAACCAAGAGGCTTCTTCCCCTCACTGTACCCATATAAACACTTCTGCCTGGAGATGTTAGTGAAAACAACATATAAAAAGAGAACACAAAAAAAGAAATAACCGTGGCCTTCAGATGCCACCAAATGCAATCTTGAATCAAACGAAACCAAACTCCAGCATTTGAAGAATCAGTAACACTTGTGCCATTTCCATAGTCATTAGCAAAGTCAGCCTCCAGCTCCAAAGGAAAAAAGGTGCTCCATCAACTTCTACTGGGTTTCATCTTTTCTGGACTGTTAACACCAATTTTGCTTTCAAGCAGGGCTTCTACATTCAGGTTTCAAAGGTGGACTGTTTGGACAGTAGCTAGACACCGCATGTACTGAAATCAGAGGGCATCTTGGCACCTCGCGTGACAAATGTCTCTGAGGACTGTAGAGGAACCACCCGGGAGGAGGATGAAAGGAGGGTCACTTACCACAGCAATGCTGACAGCCATCGCTCCTTCACGTCAGCTGAGCTGAAGATAAAAAGGGAGGCAGATGATCAAACAAGTGCTGAGCGGGTAACAGCCTTTGGAAACTCTACCCAGTTTCATTTATATATAGCTGCAAGTCAAAGTTCTTTCCTGCAAAGCCCTGGAACAAAAGCACAGTCCTTTCCTGCCTCCGTCCTATTTTAACAAGTAACAAAACTAATAATAACAAAAAAATTCCAGAAACAACCTGGGCTACATTTCCTGCCCTGGCTGGTGAGCGTTGAGATAAGGAGCAAATATCTTTCTGTGACACTGGAGTTAACTCGTCTTGTAGGCCCTTATTATTTTTGCAGTAACCTTTAATTGCTGTTTTCTTTCTCCTATTATTTCCTTCCCAGTGTCTGCCGTTCCTAGAAGCTTCTGCTGCCAACATGGGTTACCCAGGTCTCAGTGACGTGAAGGAAATGCAACTGCTGTTAAGTTGGGACTAAGACACAAACAACAAGTTGCATGTCAAGAGGATGAATTCCAATTGGGAATGCATCACCTGGGAGAGACCATTCTGACCCCTGTAAATGGTAAGACAGCATGTATGAAACCATGGGACGGTTCCCATTTCTTTTTTCCACCAAGGCAGCTGCCCCACAGAAGGAAAAGCATCTAGTGGGACACAAATTCTCAGGGGTGCCAGCATCCCTGAGGATGGGGTGACCCTGAAGATCGCTGACCTCTCTGCTTTGCAGAAGAGAATATGAAGTGGAGATGCCTGAGCCAGCGGAGCTGCCTGTGGGTATGCCAGCTCTAGATTCAGCTTAGCCAGGCTCCAGGTAACAAAAAGCTCATCTGCTTTTTGGTGAGCCTCGTTAGCTCAGGCACAACACTAGGACAGCCTTTGAGATGGCACTTGGATACGAAGGGCCTATTCTTTAGCCTGCTCCATACTCCCTTGCATTTCTAGTTCTGGGGTTAGCAAGGGCTGAGCGGGCTCTGGACTGTGCAGCTTGTGTGCAGACCCATCCTGAAGAGCCTTTCTAGTTAGTTTGTTGTGTGGGCTTGGGACACCCCAGCAGATAGTGAAGAAGGAAGGTTTGCCCATGCCACACGAGGAGTGGATAGAGGTTTTAATCCTGGCAATCCGGCATTTTCATTGACATAACTAACCTGTCCTTCATACTGAAAATCTCCCAAACTAGGGCTAAGCTCCTACAGAAATGGCTGCTGGCAGGTGGTGAAACAACATGCTTGTAAGTTATGTGATGGGACAAGCTGGTTTGCTATGGCAGATTTGGTGGTGATGCTCTAGATACTCTGCAGCAGGCTTCGCCATTCCTATAACAACACTTGCAAGCCCCACTGGTCCTCTGAAAGGCTCTCAGGGACCAATCTGCAGGTATCTTTCTAAGAGGACCCTCTCCCAATGTCCAGGTCTTTACTATACTGTCTAATGGGAGTGGAAGTCCTCTACTCAATGGAGAGAAGGGTTGTAGTAGAGTTTAGTGCCCTACAGCCTCAGTCATCATTTCACTTGACAGGCTGCAGAGGGAGGTCTGGTGTCTGATGAGGTACCTGAAGGTGACAACATAGTTGGTGATAGGCCAGCCGATGACAAACGAATTCTCCGGACCCATCTTTTTCTCTGTCACTTCACTGAGGCAGGTACCGGTCCACACTTCACTCAGATGCACCTGCTTTTTCAGCTTCAGGCTGGAGGAGGACCTGCAAGTCAAATAATGGATTTCTTAGGCCAGACCGTAACCTTTCAGTCACGAGATGCAGTGACAGCAACAAGCCTCCCCAGAACTAAATGTCTGGGCATATAGAGGGAACACAAGAGATGCAAATGGATTTTGGGGTTGGTGGCTGCAGTGAGAGAGCTTAGAGCAAGTGATTCACTACAGCCACATGCAGATAGGTGGTGTTCTAGGCTAATTGCTGTACATGCTAATAGCTGCAGTTACCTAGGCTCTTAATTTATGTGTGGCAGAAGTAGCCAGGCCAGGAATCAATTTTCTGCCCTTACTGCCTCATGCCCTCATATTATTTTTTCAAGAAGCCACATAAGGGAAAGGGCAAAACCAATCAGACGACCTTTTCCTTCAGGAAAATAAATCAAAGCATTAATACCAGGAAGACTTTCTAGAGGGTGAAATGAGAAACACCACATTTTAGATCCACATTTGTAAAGAAGAGTTGTTTTGATGCCTGCTCCACAAATAGCTCAGAGCCTAACATTAACAGCACATACTGGGGCAGAGGAGTGAGTGTCAGTTCCTCTTACTTGGACTTGGCGATGACCAGCACATCACTGAACAAGATCAAATGTCTTTCCTGGGTCTGCAAGCCCACAGTTAGCTGTACGCGCTCATCCAGGACGAAAGTGGAGCCTGGGCTGCTGAACACCCCACTGGGCAGCCCATTGTCTGAATGGGAAGAGGAGAGGGTAGATTCCCTAGGGAAGGAAGAAAAAATCAGAAGACTTCGTCAGAAGCTTTTCTCACACAGGTTCATGATTGCAGACAGGCGGCTGGTTTGGAACAGCCTCATAGCCCCGTGCTTCTCCCAGCACTGCCCCTACTGCTCTCCCTTCTGAACTGCATTTGCCTGCCTCTGCCCAGTTGATTTTATCAGCCTCAGACAGATGGAAAACTGCCTAAATGCCCACACCAAATCTGGGGAGGCTCAGCTGCTGAAACGTTCCTTTTTGAGTTATTTCTCACTCAGGTAAAACACTTATTTCCCACACGTGCATGCGAGCTATGACTCATGGAAAACCCATGGCCCGTGGCACTGCTCAGCCTGGTGTGTGGAGGGACTACCATTTCTGCACATGTTTTCCATCCATTCTGAACTGCTTGTCAATGCTAGGGCTGCAGCACAGAGAAAAGGAACCGCGTGTACCCATCTAATTCCAGCCATCTGATTGCCTGGCTGAAATCCAGCATCTTGTTCCTCCTGAGAAAGATAAAGGTGCTGACCATTTCCCCAAAACCACAATGGTTCTTGAATGTTGACTGCAATCAACAAGTCATCGTTGGAATTGAACCAGATCCTTTCTCTAGGCTCTCCCCAGCTGGAATAGCTCTGCCAGATGCTAATCTTCCCGTTGGCCTCTCAGCACCCTGCTCTGCACTGCTCCTGGCTCTGGTTGGCAGTGGCTAGCAGCACAACAGGTCCCATAGTTATTTCCTGCTTCTACCCTAGCCCTAGAGGTGGGTTTATGCTGAATGAACGTGAAACATTTCTTTGCTGAGCCTTGTTCAGAGCCTGTGTTTGCATGCCCGACCCTGACTGAATTAGTTAACCTCTGAGACATGGCCTTAGGGTCATATAGATAGAAAACCCCTCACAAATCCTCCTATCTCTACACATAGACAAAGCCATGTATCTTGCTTTGGAAGAAACATGTGGAAGAGATACTTGTCTTCCTTCCACCCCTCACAATACTATAGTGTGAGGGCAGTCTCTACACATATGAAAGCACACATGAGCTTTAAGGGTAGTATTTTTGACATGGCTAGTCACAACTCAGCTTCCATTGGCCTCATAACTGGGGAGTGATCCTATGATTTCATGGGAGTGAGGTTAAAGCTCGCCAGCGTCTGCTTTTTAAAGTCATCCCACAGCCACAGGAACACCCTCACTGCTGCAAGAAGAAATTCCCTCCTCACCTCTCCACAGCCACTAACAAGAGAATTCTTGGCTTATGCAGCTGTTGCCTTTATGAGTGAGAAGCTAAATCACCTTTAAACTTGGTATTAAAAGCTTTCCATGTGCGTCAATTGAGCAGTGGAAGCCACACCACCTCAGTCTCAGCAGTGTGTTTCCTAAAGCTGGAGGAGTTACACAGCTCTGTAAGCACAACAGCAGGATAGCCAAAAAATCTCACCAATACTCTAGTGGCCTAAGCAAAGATGGCATTGTACCAGCTCCCTCCATAGCAATCCATCATGAGAAGCGTTTAAAGCTTCCCTCCCTCAGGAGGATATTCTCCAGCCAAATAAAGTCAAGAATTTGTTTCTCTTTGCTTCTTTTTTCTAGTGCAATTTAGAAAGGGGTGGGGGCGATGACAAAGAAGCCACATAACTTGGTCAGGAAACAACCAAACGAAAATCAGTCCTGCCCATTATAATCCTATGAGGCTGACCTCATGGGGACAGGTCCGTGGGGATGATGCTCATATTACCATGCTTCACCCAATTCCCATGCCCTGATGGGCTGGAATGCAGCAAGATGAATGTCTGGCATGTTTGTACCTGGCTCTACCTGCTGACACTCCTGGTGCTTTACACCTGCAGGAGCGAAGCGTCAGTAGAGCACTGGATGGCTCTGGAGTGGCAGGCAAGAGAGGGAGCTTTTCATCACCCAAGCTGGTAGTTAGGGAAAGCTGCTGTCATCCAACAGGGATGTGACTGTCCTGGAGGATGGCTAGTACTGCTGGCTCTCCCACCAAACATCCTGAGCCACCCTACACAGCACAGGCAGGATGTTGGCAGAGAGGTGGAAAAAAGGAGTCAGAAAGGTATTTGCCCTACCTGGAATGGCACTTTGACTTGCCAAGGGCTTTAGTAATGGCAGAAGGGGTAGATCGTCTTCTTTGGACTATGGGCTTCATCTTCTGCAAGACAAAAAGACATTCCAGTTATCCTGGCCACCCTGGAAGCAGATCTGCTCACTGCACTCCACAAGGTCGCTTTTTATCAAGTTAACACTCATGAAACCTCAGCACTGAAAGCTGTGATCTGTGTTTTCAGACACCTCCCTCCCCTTCCTTACTATTAAAGCTCTTGTGAGCTCTCACTTTTATGTGGGACACTTAAAACTTTCCTAACTTGAAATGCTTCCAGTTTTCACAGCCAAAGCTCAAAGTTATGACATGAAATCAGGCAGAGAGAAAAAAAAACACAGGCCAGGAAACATGCCATGGGACAGTTTGTTAAGGTGAGGTATAGAAATCCAACTTAAGACTGGGCAAAGCTATGAACAGTAATACATAGAGAGCCATATTACACATGCTTAAGGAATGGATGAGGTTACTTAAGTAGTTACATTTCCAGATTCAGCAAATAGACTGTTATTAAGCCACTCTCCATGTAATGTAACCTCAAAACACTTGTATCTTTTTGAACAGCCACAGCCACCAAGTCTTGTATAACACACAAATGATGTGACTGTAATGGTAAGACTTGTGAGTTAGACATGATAACCACCCAGTCAACATATACACATGAAGGTCTTTGATTTGCTGTAATGAATTTTGTGCTGTAGAAAAATGACAGGTTTCAATGTGGAAGAAAAATCCTTACATCAATGGCTCTTGCTTAATAACCATGGGAAAATTGGCTGCACAGCTCATTTCTGATTCCAGCATTTGCCTGTAGTAGAGCTTTAAGCAGCAGGAAGTCTACAGTATGCTGAGAATTACTGATCTTTTGACTTCTGACCGTATCAAAATATGGAACATCCAAAGACTAAGGACAACCAGAGCTGCTGTTTGAGAATAGGCCCTACAGAGAAAGCGTGTTCCATTTATTAACCATATCTTTTTCAAACTCTGCTGAAAGCAGAAATATTCGTTCTCATGCAAAGTCATTAGTCCCATCTCTCACTACACAATGCTATTACAGCTCTGCATCTCATAACCACATTAACATGATGTTAGAGGAAGGTATTATCCTCATTTCACTGGTGGAAAGGTAAAGAGCAAAGTCATCACAGTGAACTTGGATGCCTAGTGTTCAACACATCAGACCTGATTTTTCTGAGCAGCCAGAAAGGTTGGCTCCGGGGGTTGGTTTGAAGCACTGTTCATGCTCACTGTCACTGGGACTACATGGGCTCAGCATGGCTGCCAAGTCCGGCTTCAGGGATTTATGAGAGGAATCCCAGAAATTAAGAACAGGGCATTAGTGACCACTTCAAAAGTTGGTGGAAGTGATTTACCACACTTCAGATCATGTAACTCAAAGCTGGAGCGGGACTGCAAGCACAATTTAATACAGTAATTTCCCAACATACTCATATTTAGCTTTGCAACATCAATAGTGCCCTCTAAGTAGATTCCTTCTGTACATGCATATATGTTGACAGCGACAGATGGGCAGCAATTTCTCTCTCATTCCCTGATATGACATTGCCAAGCAAAGATCTATGCTCAGAAGTTTCACAGAGAGAGCAGAATAAAAATAACATCAGCTCAAAAAAGTTTGTTTTTAAAACAGGAAAGTCCCTCCTCAAACAGAACATCTGGCTTCCAGAGGTGCCTTAATAGGATAAAATGTTCCTGCAGAACATAGCACAGCATCAGTCATGCAATATCTCGGGGCAGGAAGAAGGGATGGGTGTGGTGGGATGCTTGAATGGTGGCCACTTGAATGAATACAGCAGGCACACAGGGCGACTGGACGCATCTTTGTGCCAGGGGTACTGCATTAACGTCTTGAATGGTATTGTAACAAAACCTTGCACATTGATAGTGTCTTCCTTGCCAAAGAATCCTATGGCACATAATAACCATTTGGTTATCATTTTGGCCACCCCAAAACTAACCTACCCTGTGGTACAATGTGGTAAAGAGCACCAATGACATTAATGGTGTGAGTGTAGTGTATAGGAGGACAATTTACTCAGAATAGATTTCAGGGGAGATATCAGAGAGTCAGCACGGGTGGATTTCTGCTCCTGATCGACAGGAATGGTTTCAGATTGTATCTGACTGGTGGCAGCAATGTGTTCAAGAAGCCCTGTCTTTGCCCGCACATCGCACTTCTCCAGAGGAATCCGAGGACCAGCAACACTTCCAGTAGGCACTGGACTACCTGTGGAAGTCTCACAAAGACAGAACCTTGGGTTTCCAGTGAAAGGCTGTGACTGCAGGGAATAAGGTATTATTCCCCATACTTGCTATCTACAAATAAAATGCTGAAATCATCAGTTTCCCAGAGGTCCAATTGCCTGATCCCAAACAGACTGTAAGCAAACCAGAAAATTGCCTTCCAAGCCCCCACCTAAAGTCTCTTTGGCTCTGATCAGTCAAGTATCCTTGTCGGGGCATCACTGAGATGATAGTCACAAAATCACACGAGTGGCACCTTACTGAGGGAATAGGACACAAGTAATGGGCATAACTTCACAGATAACTGCTTTTTCTTGCAAAAGAAAACCCTCCCATCTCATTACACAGAAGGAACATCACGCAGGAGCTTCCTGCCCAATGGCTGTGCTTGAGCAAAGCTGATACTGCATGGAGGGAGCAGCCACTGGTCCACACCCTGGGGCTTCTCCATCCTTTTGGATGAAGAGGAGGACTTCACCGTGCTCCTCCATGTCAGAGCCAGGGAGTGCTTTTGCTGGAAGTCAGCTCTGCTCACATTAACCAGGCACTGGAATCAGAACCGCCAAAGGGACATAGCGTAATCTCTGCACTGTTTTGATGCCATGGAAACAGATACTCGTTTACCCAACATACTCTGGAAGTGCTTGAACACATGCAGCACTCTGGGCCATGTTTGTGCATTACTCATCTCCAAGCTGCCAATTTTAGCTGTGTATTTCTTGGCAGTGGGCAGGTTGTGAGTCTAATGCCCCTCATTCCAAACCCATGTATGGCCTACACTATCAGCTCAGCTGGCCAGCGGGAGAGGGATTTTTTTCCCCCCACTGACCTATGCATTTGATGTTGCTCTTCAGACAGTTAAGGTGGGATGGACATGAAATATAAGGGCACTTGCTTAGGACAGCATGGATCTTCCTTCTGTCACTAGCTGGTTGATTGCAGTGTCTGTGGCATGGGACTGCTGCTGTTTGGTTCAGGTCACATTCAGAAATCAAAACATCATATTTTTAACCGTAAGTTGAAATATTGGTTTCAGAAACACAGATGTGCTGTGTTTCAAAGCCACCACGTGTTTGCTTTAACCCTAGAATCTACTGAGAGATGACAAGACTCGTGCACATAGCTCTCGGCAGTGGGAAGCTGCCTGATCAGTGCAAAGCAGCAGGGAAACATATCTCTGTACTCACAAGCTGCTGATGCTATGGAAGACTGTAGGTTATGATGGCAGGGACCAGAGACTCTGATGCTTCCAGACCCAAAGCAGGAGGAAAATATCACCAAGGAGCTGTTTGTGACAGATCTACAGGACTCTGAATTTCTGGCTTAATCCATATAATAGGGATGCTGCAAAGCTGCAAACCATGGGGCTGGGTGCATAAGCTGGCATGAATTAAGGGCAGTTTGCAGTGGAAAACTGTATGGCAGGAAGCTTTAAGATCCTGCGTGGCAGGAAGTTTTCCTTCAGAGACCTCACTGCATTTTACTGGAAGGCTCTTCCAAAGCAGGGTGTTTCAATAAAATGTTTGTTTCCAATTAATCTGCATTTTCCAGGGTAAAAACATAACACAAGAAGGCTCCTGGATAGTTCTGCTTTGGTTATTAGGTTTGGCATCACTGAAAGAGAGACTAAAATCCAGTCTGAAAACAATTGGTAGTGTAGAAAGGGTAGGATGAAGCTCTACAGAAGCTCTGCCAGGAAACAGGGCTAGCTAGCCCATTTAAAACTAGCCAGGCACGTCCATACTGCCCTGCAGTCCATAGTGGAGATGCCCTTCATGAAATGACCTAAGAGAAGATAGATGTTTAATTTCAAACAAATTCAGCATATGCAAATCCCACTTGCAACATTTAACTAAATTTCAGAGAAATTGTCTTCATTCAAATACAATTACTGTATTGTAGCGCATTGTTTCAGCCAGCAACATGATTTAGAAGCTCTGCTTAAAACAATACGTGATCAATGTCATTAGCTGAGCAGGATTTGAGGAAAAGACTTTCAATGTGGAGTCTTTATCTGTTAAACCTACAAAGAAGTATAATTAAAAAGAATAAATTCTCAGATGTGCCTGTCTCATTTATCCAGAACAAAATTTACTACCAGTTACTTTGAAAAGGAAGAGGAAGAGCGGTTAGATCTTCTAGTAATGGGAAAGATTATATGTTTTGACATATATTTGTCATACTAAACTCA
>NDXB01017553.1:0-10866 GCA_002631895.1 Agapornis roseicollis | reverse complement strand
GAACTATTCTATGGTTCTATGATGTTGGTGCATCAAGTGGTTTGAACTTCTTAGCACGACAGAAAATGATACCAGTATTTTGTAGGGAAAGGTAGGGAATGCCAGTCCCTGCATTGGTATGTTTACTAGTTAACATGACTAAGAGCCAAAGTTTTGTGTTTCAACACCAAACTGCTGATTTATAAGCAAAAAATATCTGTACATCCTCTGGGCTGCTTTTGTAGCAAGATCAGGGGTGTTGTTATTAAGCTCCTATGTGAGCACTGAGTGGGGAGGGTTTGTCTCTGTTCATTGTATATTGGTAATATATACAGCAAGTTGTGGAAAATCTAATTAGCAAAAACTCTGGTTCTGGATAAGAAATTCAGTTTTACTTAAGTAGGGAAAGAATAGTAACTTGAGCCAAGTCATCACAAGTGATTTCAACCCCCTATGTGAATTCTAAGCAAAATACCATATAAAGGAAGCATTGCACTTATAGGGTAGGTAAGGCCAGGTTGCACAGGGTTTGGAGCAACCTGATCTAGTGGAAGGTGTCCCTGTCTGCGGCAGGGGGGGTGGAACTGAATGAGCTTTAAGGTCCCTTCAAACCCAAAGCACTCTGTGATTCTGTGATTCCTAAGGTTCCTTACCAGACCAAAGGGAGTAATAGAAGACTTATGCAAATGTACTGTAATAGTAAAAATATCAGTGGTGATCCTCTGGTATGCATTTTCAACGCTTTTAATTGACATCTTGCATTTGATTTGGCAATATAGTTAGCAGTATTTAAATCCCAGGTACAATTTAACAAGAGAAATGGCAACCAGAGAGGCTGGACGAACAAGTTGTTAAAGTTCCTGGTTGCCATCAGTGTATTTGTTTTCAAACTCTCTCTTAGCCTGTTTCCCATCACAGTGTCCTGAGAAGACCTTGCTCTAGGTTTTTATTAAAGCTTCGGTTATGTGTTCTTCCCACAATGAGTACAAGTATTTCCATTAGAGTTAATCAATCAACACCAAATAACACATGCTTTTGCCATTAATGGGAGCAGTGGGTATGCGAGGAGGACAGAACCTCGCATGTAGAGGCAGCACAAAGCACAAGAGAATATTTGCTGTTTGATAATATCCCAGGCAGGTCTTATGTTGCATTATATGGTTCCCTTTTGAGGTTGAATAGGATTAGGGGGTTGTACAGTGCGTAGCTTGTTTTCTAGCTAAGTGTTTTCCAGATAATGGAAGCAGGAACAGGGTACTTCAAATACATAGGATGGGAGGAAGGCAGAAGAGTAATTCATTGAAGAGACAGCCCATCTTTTATCCATTTATCAATGTACCATACCGGATGCATGTTTTCAGAATGTTCCATCTGCTGGTACTCTACGGCACTTGATAGCTCCAATAGCAATTTCTGCTTCTGATGTAGCAGTGGTCAGCTCTAGTGCATTTTTGCATATCTCTAAGCATAAGGAAATGTGTTATTAGCTGGTAACATTACCTGCCTCTTTACAGGAGCCTGTCACTGGTAAAAGACCAATAAATGTCTGTCTAGAAGCGATGCTCAAGGCTGAGGGAACCTTACCTTTCGTGTTCTTAACTTGCTCTGTCTTTGCGCTGTTGAGGCTGCCGCAGCTATCTGGATTGCTCAAGATGAGCGGCAAGGCTGGTTGTGTACTTCTTGTGTTGCTCTGGCAGGCAGATTTTTGGTGGGATTTTATTATAACACACCCCTGCAAAATGGGAGTATTTTAGGAAGCACAAAAATTGGATTCCCACTGAAAGCCTTTTTCAATAAGCGTAAATGATGTTGGTTCAAAAGGCAGGTTGTAGGCTCTTATGGATGTTTTAAACTCACAGGTTGAAATTTCTGTGGGTAGCTCAGATTTGCTTGCAGGGTTGTTTTTTCTTCTCAGGATAGTAATTCCCTATGGGATGGAGCAGCACTATTTATACCTTCAGGAGGCATACATTGGTTTTACCAGGCTTCCAGGTGGCTGAGGGAAGAAGGAATAAAAATGTCTTTTTCCCCTGTTTTATCTTGCTTAATGGGCCACACAAATCAGATGGTTTCAAATCCATTTGCCAGATGGAAATTTAAAGAAAAAATGCAGATTCAGAGTATTCTTGAAATATAATTAATAGCAAGTCTCAGGAGTCATTTATTGTTTGCAAAGGCTGTAAGACATTGATGCATTTCATGTTTTACTAATGGCTTAAGAAAGGGTAAGGTAGCAGCTCCAAGTTATGACCCATAAATATTACTGACTCATAGATATTTGGTAATGCTGACTTGAATGTATTTATGTAGTGTTAAATGATCTGGTCTGGATCTGATAGAATATTCACACACATGCTCAATTTGGGAAGGCCAGGGGGAGGCTTCATCCTATTCACACATTTGTGATTGCTGAATTTGCTGTGGGGCATCATGGAGTCCTAATTGGAAGGATGTTCGTTAGGCATATTTCATGAATATATAATAAGCACCATAAATACAGTGACCTTTGAGATAATCGTCACGTATTTTGATTCATTACTGCATTTCCCTCTTGTTTATTCATCAGGCATGAAAACGTATGAATTTCTTTGCTTCCCGATGCTAAGTAACATATCGTGTGTTTTATGGTAACTTGTAAGGGATTTTGTAGAGAATTTCCTCTTTAAATACAGGAAATGACAGAAAGATGGAATCAAGCTCTTCAGTAGCATAGCAGTGACTACCCGTCCCAACTTCTTTATGGATTTCAATGTAAATATGTGAGCAGACTTCATATTCCTTCCAGACCTGCGGATTCATGTAGATTCAGATAGGCATACCCCAGGCTCACCTGATGCTTTGCAACTTTCCCACTGATTCAACAAGAACACCATCAGCAGAAGGCTCATGACATCTCTGCTGGTGCTGGGGCCAGTGTTGTGGCCTGCACCTAGCTCTGTGCCACTGATCACTATCACGCTGGTATAAAGCCAGTTTGGGCATGTCTAGGTGAGCTATAGACTCAGCTGATTGCCAAGGCTGATGTTATATGTAATTCCCATTTAACTTGGCAGATGTGCATATTGTGTATATTGGGAAAAGCAAAACTGAAGGTTTTGAGGCCAAGGTTGATTTTACTGTCTGAAAATAATTGAAGGATAATATTAAGGGGTTTTTGTGGCTTCCTGAGGAGGGTTATTGATGATACAGTATTTGAAGAACAAGGTCTGTCAAGAACTGAGGTGTGTATATAATGCATTCGGAGTAACCATTCAGTTGTGATACAGTTGTTTTTATCCATAAGCAGTACTGAAATATTTCCTCTTGAAAACTCAAGTTATGATGAAGCAAACCTAAAGGGCATATTGTTCAGTTGGCTGTTATAATGGGCCAAGTTATAAACGGAAGCTTCCATCTTCTCCGTGATTTGAGCAACCTGGTCGAGTGGAAGGTGTCCCTGCTGGTGCCAATGGGTTGAAAATCCGTGAGCTTTAAGGTTCCTTCAAACCGGATCAGCCTGTGATTGTATGATTCTATTATTTTCTTCTTCATATCTGTTTGTATTAAGCTTGCATATACCCCAAAAGGCCTTTTTGTTTCCTCTACCCCAACAATTTGAGTCATTTCTAAACTCTTGATTGATAGTACGCCTCATTGTATTAACTCGTTGTGTCGACTTTTCCCGATGAAGTGATTACCTTACTGATGCTCTCATTCAGGAGCCACTTCTAATGTACACGTTCTTTTGATTCAGTTTCTCTAAAATAAAAGGAAGAGCAGCTTGGTTGGTGAAGACTTTAGGTCTGTCACTGTGGCCTTGTACTGAGGAGCTATATGAGCAACTACCACTACCGTCCCTGATGAAGTAGGCCCCCTTCAGATACTGAAAGGCTGCTATGGGGTCTCCATGCAGCTTCTCTTCTCCAGGCTGAACAACAACAATGTTCTCAGCCTGTCTTCATATGGGAGGTGCTGCAGCCCCTCCTCATCCTTGTGGCCTCCTCTGGACTTGCTCCAACAGCTCCATGTCCTTCTTAATTTGGGGACACCAGAACTGTATCCAGTACTCCAAGTGGAGAGTTGTCTGAGAATACAGTTGTCTGTGTTGTNTTCTCAGCCTGTCTTCATATGGGAGGTGCTCCAGCCCCTCCTCATCCTTGTGGCCTCCTCTGGACTTGCTCCAACAGCTCCATGTCCTTCTTAATTTGGGGACACCAGAACTGTATCCAGTACTCCAAGTGGAGAGTTGTCTGAGAATACAGTTGTCTGTGTTGTCTTGCCCTGCTTTGGTCTGTCCCTAAGTTGGTGTCTAAGACAGTGACTCCACTTTTACCGGGAAGAGGGCACTTTTCTTAACAGCAGTGACTTCAGAGGTATGCCAAGAACAGTGGGTTTGCGTAGGGTTTGGTTTTTTCCCTGCATATCATCCTGTCTATGAGAAGGTCTGCATTTTCAGGAAATAATCATTGAAATGATGTCTGTTCTGTGGCTTCCTTCAAATGCTGATTCATACCCAGATTTAATTAGAGTCTGGGTACAATAAATGGACAGAAAACTGCTGGAAGCTGGAAGTGACTGAGATGGGCTGGTCTAGCCTACAGTCTCCTGCAGCAAGGAGAGAATTTTCCATCTGAATCGAGGAAAAAGGGGAATCAAATAAGATGATGTATCGCATCCTTTATAGAGGAAGACTCTGAAGCAAATCCCATTTAGAACATCAGTTGGCTTCACAGTGTCAGGCTACACCACATCTTTTCTAGGATTTTGTACCTTTTGAAGGTAAACATTGGCTTTTTCTTTATTTTCTGAATTCTGTATTTCTGGAGTAATTTTATCATGTGTTACAGTAGGTTTCAGTGCCTCAGGACTAAGTCTTACGGTTATCTTTTTGCTGCTCATGATAGTATTTACCGAAGGAAAGTGCTTTATAAGTCTGGAGCATGTCTGAATTATTTTAAATTCAGAAGGTCTCATCCCTTAAACCTCTTCCAATGCTAATATATAATTTGTTGGCACACAATAGCTTTTCTTCACGCCATAATTCTTTAAGTTTTTATTGGTGTTTGCTGGTTGATGGAAAACTGGCAGAGGTAGATCTGGCAGAACTAGACCAGTTTAAAGGTTTATCAGTTTGCATGTTTGTCATTCTTGGCCTGTGAAGTGTTGTATTTTACACTTGGTGCTTCAAGATTAGCATGATAGATTAGTGTGCTTCCTTAGATGTTTTTACCATTGATGCTCTTATTAACTGTTCTGTTGATCCTAGGTCTTTTTTTTGTTCTTGATGGGTGCCACATCACAGCAATACCTCAACTTGTAAGCCAGGTGTTGCTTTATGCTGTGCTGATGATGTGTTAGAATCCATTTCAGATGAAAAGTACTGAGATAGATGTATAAACGTATCAGGAAGCGCAAAAAATTCTCCTCCTGATATAAATTCACAAGCTCTGTCAGTTGCCCTGCAAGCTGCCTTATGGTAGCGTTATCCATTACATTTACTACAGGTAAAATGAAGAAGCCTGGTAAGTCCAAGAGGCATCCCAGTTCAGGAGGTATCAAGAACTTATGCCTCCTTGTGCTTATCACCGGGATGTGTGAAACTTGAGATCAGGAACAAGCAAGGCTGTAAGAAAGAATGAAGTTCCTGTTTAACTGTTGATCTAAGCCCTGTATGTAATCTCAGACATAGGTCCTTATGTACGTGTATGCTTATAGCACTTGAGAGCTTGGATGCTCTGTATGGCTTTTCAAGGCCAGGTTGGACAGAGCCTTGGGTGATATGGTCTAGTGGAAGGTGTCCCTGCTCATGGCAGAGGGTTGGAACTGGATGCTCTTAAGTGGGTTTCCAATCCATACCATTCTATGATTCAATGTTATGATACACGTGCAAGAAACAATTCTGAAGTGTGTCTATGTAGATGCTGTGCATCATCTATATGTTTCATTTGCAGTCCACATCCCATATTCTGGGATATAAAGGTCTCTTGGAAAGCAGATGGAAAGATGAGAGAATTTTGGATGATGCTTCCTGTAGATCTTTTTCTTGGATGCTTTGGACTCCTTGTTTTCTTCTTGTGCCAATGGTCTCTCTTCCTTTACAGAATCATAGAATGGGTATGTGTGTATGTATATATCTCTCTAAAATATCAGCACTCACCTGTTTGTATCATTCAGAGAACTAAAGGCTGTGTTCCACTTTGGTCTTTTAATATAATCACTTCAAATTCCAATTCTCTTCCAGTGAAAAAGGCCGTCAACTCTTCACTGCTAACTATCTGTATGAATAACTTACGTAGTTCTATAATGATTTTTCAGCAATGACCTTTGGCTTGTTTTACACCTGCTCTGAGCTGGTTAAGCATGAGGCAGATCCAGTCTAAAACTTGGAGCTGCATTAGCATGTTATTGTACCTGAGCTGGTAAGCCAAGGCTCTTAGCTTTGAACTTCAGCTGGCTCAGACAGATGGGGCTCTGAACATAAGCTGGATATGAAACACAAACACTGATAGCGTAAATCTCACCCTGTGGGCCCTCAGATCATTCTGTGCTCTTGTAAGTGCCAAACATATAAAATGTTCATGTCTTTTCAAAAAATCTCTTTTAACCAGGCCTGGTTCCAACCTTCACCTTCAAAAAAGTGTTGCTAAATCCAAGCGAAATAGTGATTCTGAGTGTGAAATACAATGGGAGCAGTGGTTGCTGTGGATGTCTTTCAAAATGAAATTACTGAATGATTGAATAATTATTGTTCAGCACTAATAATTACTGGGATTTAAATACCTTTAAAAAAAGACAGCTCTACAGATAGCAACTTTTTCATGTGAAAATCTCTGGCATGAAGCTTTATAGTTAGAAGATCATGGTAGAAATATGTGGCTCTCATTGTTCTAGACATTAGGCATTTTATCATTAGATGTCGAAAAGGTGCTACTAGCACCTGAAGAGGCTGCATTAGAAACTAATTAATACCCTGGCTAATTCTAATTACTTTCTACTACTTCCTACTGTGTAGAAAGAAATGTTAGTTTAGGTTAATATGAAACCTCTCTGAGGCATTTTTGAGTTGACCCAGGCAAATATTACCATATATATATATATGTATGTACATATATACTTATATATATACTTTTAGCTGTGATTTTTTTCTTTTGCTTCTTTTTCGGTTAACTAAAAATAGATTTTGATGTCAGTGTCTTCCTTAGTCTGAGAACTAAAGATCTTTGTGAGAAGATCCTTAAAAGGAGCAGATAAATCCTCTAACAAGCGTTGTGTAGGAAGGTATTTGTAAGCTCCTTTCTCCAGTATCCCAGCGAGGGTGTTTTTATGGGATTGTATAGAGCTGTTTTCTTTGCTCTCTCCTTTCTGTTTGGCCTCCTCCTTCCCATTCTCCTAACTAGTAATTAATGCCTAGGATCAGCATGGTGGCTGCTGCCATGAGAATATACTGCAGGAGGAACAAAAGAATGATGTATGCATTGAAAAGGAGCCAGAGAGTGAGAAATGATTGCAGCCTGCTTAATTATGGACTTTTTCCGAGCAGCATGTTTAGTTTTGCATCACTTCAAAAACTAATAGTTTCATGGCTCTGTAAAACCAAGAGAGCGAGAAGAAATCTGATGTGTATTAGAAAAAGAATGGAGAATATGTTAGTTATCTTAAAGTGTAATATGTGGAAAAGCTTAGGCTGATAAACAGCTTTAAATGTGTCCTTTAAGTAAAAGGACCAAATATCACCTAAAACTACCAAAAGTTGTTCACCCTGTCCACTCTGCTAGAGATGTTTGTTCCAGATTCCCTGCTGCTATTGCAGTCCTTAACCTCAGCAGGAGCAGTAGCAAGTTGGGTTGTGGTGGCAGCCTTTATCTACCTCAGTGGTCTTGGTCTTCACCTTGTTATTCAGTGAAGGGGCAGTATTGGTGCTTGGGAGAGGAGGTTCTCTGTCCTCTGAGGTCTGTGCTCATCAGGCAGTGCACATGGTGGCTATCACTTCATTCCTCTTGTGCTCAGGCGTGCGTAGGGTTTGTATGGTTCAGTTTCGGTTAGCGCACGACTGTCAGAGGGCTGCCAGCTGACACAAGGTACAGCAGCTTGTCCGTCTTCCCTTTGTTTCAGGGGATGCTCAGCTGCCCAGAGGCTTGTGAGCAAAGGTGGGTCCTCATCACACCCAACAGACAGGATAGCATGTGTGTTGATCTTGCTAGGAGAACTGTGGTCCTGGTGAGAACTCTAACATGCCTTTGTGCTTTAGGTGTGCCTTTAGGAATACCCTGATTCTTTAATTTTAAACCCAGTTGTTGACATGGAACATGTTCAGTTATCATTTCTGTCCTCTTAACAGGAAGTGTTAAGCCTTACGGTTATCTGAAGATGGGTTTTAATGTGTCTGGCATTTGCTGCTATCTGAATCCTAAGGTAGCATTCATCTTGTGTTTACAAAAATAGAGATTAATGGAGCACTCTCACTGTCATCAAAAGATGAAAGTTGCTGTGTTGTTTCACGTAACTTGTTTGGAGTTATGCAGGCAAGCATCGTCTCAAGAAACTACTGATTATTCTTTTAATGATACTGTTTTACTATTGATTACCTGGTCTGTTTGATTGTGCACACAATGACCGGAGTATATTTTATTTCAGATACAAGTCATTTCCAAAGTAGTTCTGAAAGGGATGGAACTTGAATTATCTTACAGTTGATAGGGTCTTTATTTTGATAGCTGTTTCAAGTGAGGCATTTCCTCCTAGTTAGTATTAACATTGCTGAAGTTTGGATGACTATGGAAGCACTTCAGTTTGCATTCGGTAACTTCTCTCAAGGCTTTTCAGGAAAGGTTTCTATTCCAGAGGTTTCTAGGGAAGAGATAGGTAGGCTAGACTAACAATTTCTGCTATTCCTATGGTAAACCTAACCAAGTATCCCAGTATTATGCCTGACCACGAGAAGAATAAAATCACCGCACTTGTCCTGTGCCTCTGATGCACTTCCATTTTTAAATGTGTACGTTGTTTTTAATAGCTCTGCATCTTGTTGTCTGCCTTTGTCAGCACTGTGCGTGCTTTCATGTATAGGCAAGCACTTATTTCCCTGGTACTGAAGGTGCAGAAGCTCTTATTTATACCCTGAGCTTAAGTTAGACGAAGCATATTAGCACGAAGGCGCTTGCACACTGGTTCTAATGTGGCAGGTTGATTTACAACTTTATTTTTATAGTATTTTGAGAAAAAGTACCTGCAAGAAGAGAATAATTTGTATTCTTTGCTTCTGTCACGTGAAAAATTGCTTTTTCCATTAGCCACACACTTCTTTTGGGTGAGGCACTGGGATCACAGAAACAGTGAAGAGTGCTCAGGCAGAAAACGTGCTGCTTCTCAGGTAGCAGGATTTGTGGAGGCAAAGGATTTCTTTGATTCATTTCTGCCTGATTTTGTTTATTGCTTCTATATTTTTGATGGTTTTTGGCCTCCTGGTTGCCTTTCTGCCAGGGATTGGGGCATATATTTTATGTGAGAGCCTGATGCTTTGTTGTACACTCAGGTTTCATTGTGGATAAATGCCCCCTGAAAGCTCAGCCTTGGGCTGGAACAGGCTGTGGCTGCTGGTAGTACTTGGTGTCAAACCTGTGCTCTTCACAAGGGTTTGCTGATGGTAGAGTTTGAGTCTTGTTAAAAACAGGTTGCAAAAGATGTACTTGGAATCATAGAATCCCAGACCAGTTTGGGTTGAAAGGGAAGCTTAAAGCTCATTTAGTTACAACCACCTGCCACAGGCGGGGACACCTTCCACTAGACCAAACTCCATCCAGCCTGGCCTTGAACACTGCCAGGGATGGAGCAGCCACAGCTTCTCCAGGCAACCTGTGCCAGGGCCTCGTCTCATAGTAAAGAATTTCTTCCCAATGTCTAATCTCAATCTCCCCTGTCAGTTTAAAGCCATTCCCCCTTGCCATGTTCCTTCACTTGGGTCACAAGTAAAGGCAGATGAAGATCACTCTGAGGTCTCTAGGACTCTGGGGTCAGAAGAGGTCTCCTTACAGCCTACCCATTCTCTTCTTTGACACTTTGGCTGACAAACTTGTAGTCCTTTGTTTTTCATGAGTGGCTCACTGTTATGCAGCCTCGTCACTGCAACAGGTGACTATTTACTCTTTATTAATGAGAAAATCTTGTTACTCCTTTCACATAACTTGGAACCTCTGAGAACTTCAACCCTAGGAAAACATGGGTAAGAAAAAGAATTAGAACGGGGGAAAAAATTGGTGGATCCTGTTCTTATTCATGTCCACTGGAACTTGAGACTTTTGAAGTCACTAATGTAATTCTTGCTTGTGATTGAGACAAGTTGATGGCTTCACTTCCCTGTTACTGCCACCCTATAAAGCCTACATCAGTCTGAGGAAGCAAAATACACATAGTATTGCTGTTGCAGCATGAGGTTTATGTTCGTTGCTGTGGCAGCTCAGCATATATGACTGTTTTTGTGGGCATTTGCCTAGATCATGACAAGTTTAGGTCATGGTGTCTGTATGGCTGCAGGGAAATGGTGTTTGCATACATGTCTGCATAGGCAATATTAGTGGCAGGAAGTTGAATAAGTAAATCATTATTCAGATTGTTCTGTAGCTTTAAAAATGAGTCTGTAGTGTATTATGTGCCTGAGGAAAATCAGAAGGAATATTTGGCCTATGAAAGACACGAATGTCTTTAGTTTCAAAACCCCAGCTACTTCAGGTACAAATAGATAACCACCAGTGATTGGAATGACAGAGTATGACAGCACTGAGAATAAAATGTGGATTAGAATATATACATATTCTAATATATCTATCTATCTATCTACCTATCTCACAGACAGAATCCCAGAATCCTAAGGGTTGGAAGGGACCCCGAAAGCTCATCCAGTCCAACCCCCCT
>NDXB01017550.1:13359-72762 GCA_002631895.1 Agapornis roseicollis | reverse complement strand
TCCATGTCAGCGACAAAGATGTTGAACAAGACCGATCCCTGAGGGACACCACTCGTCACTGGCCTCCAGCTGGACAATGAGCCATTGACCACAACTCTTTGCATGATCCAACCAGNGATGTTGAACAAGACCGATCCCTGAGGGACACCACTCGTCACTGGCCTCCAGCTGGACAATGAGCCATTGACCACAACTCTTTGCATGCAGCCATCCAACCAGTTCTTTATCCACCGAGTGGTCCACCTATCAAATTGATGTCTCTCCAATTTAGAGACAAGGATGTCATGCAGAACAGTGTAGAATGCTTTGCACAAGTCCAGGTAGATGACATCTAGATTACCACCAAGACCTTCTCCACAGGGTTGTTCTCAACCCATTTATCCCCCAGTCTATACTGATATTGGGGTTGCTCCAACCTGGGTGCAGGACCTTGCAGTTGGCCTTGTTGAACTTCATCAGGTTTCAGAAGGTAAAAAGCATTTTGTTCACCTAACAACATTCACTGTAGGCCCATGTGTAGTAAAGGTGAGAAAAAAAATAGGTAGCAGAAAGAGAAAAGTTGTTGAAAGAAAATGTTCCATAACATCCCCTATTCTTAATTGTATACTTCAGATGAAAGAAAAGGAAACCTTTCAAGTGTGTTTTCAAGTCAAAAATGTATTTATTCATGATACAGGGAAGGAAGGTTTAGGGATAAAAACAAAAACAAAAAAACAACCAAAAACCAAAATCAAAGTGCTGAAGTCCTGAGGCCTAGAGAAATACAGGAATAATGAGCTTACAGGAATTAGTGACCAGAAAGTTCCACCAAAAAGACAGCTAATTAAACTACAGAGGGATTTTTATGGCAAATTAGGAACCCAAAATGTGAGTAATACTATAGCAGGATCAATGAGCACAAAGGAAACAGCAATAAGACTGCATACAATGCTAGAACTGCTTATGGGGCAAAATGTATGAGCCAGGAGTTCTCATTTGCAGCCCACACACTGACACAGCATCACTTTTTTTTTGTTCTCACATGTTCACAGTCAGTTACAAAGCCAACAGCACTTGCATGGATGCTAAAAATGAGTGTATTCCCCTTCAATAAGGTGCTGCAGAGTGATACTGACATGTATATTTCTTAAAGCTAATATTTTTTTCTACAACTTTGTTCTACAGCAAATTCAAGATGTTTCTGATATGTTCTCATTTTCTGAGTGCTCACATAAAACAAAATTAATGAAGTATAAAACTGTTAGAATGAGCATATAGACTTATTAAAAACATGATAGGATGCACTATTCATTGTGTGACCTATAAATACCTAGAGCAAAATAATAAGCAATGTCTAAATTTAAGGGTGCATTTTTATAACAAGGTTTGTATTTTTAAGCAAGATGGACAAGTGAATTCTCCACAGAACATTTTGGTGCTCTGTGAAGTTTGCCTTTCTATATAAAGAGCTCTTCTATATTTGTTTCCCACATGCTTCCAAGAATGATGTAGCATCTGAAATTAAAAATATTTTTCAGTAGCTATCTTATGAAGGCTACCATTGCAGACAAAACTGGAGAAGGAGAGAAGTGCGCAGAAGTGCAAGGTTTGAAGGAATTGTAAATCCCATATACTGCAAAGCTGGAAAACATTTTGTTTATGAACAGACAGGGAAGAAAAACAAGGGAGAGAATAACATATTCCACATTCAATGGCTGTTGAGAGGCAGCTCTACTTGTTGCCAAGTGGTTTTACCTTTTTTATGTGATTATCTTTTGTGTATATAAATTCTCTGGGTTTGCAAGGGTGACTGAGGAAGAGGCCTCTGAAGCCAAAATCTGGCTCACTGTTAACAGAGCAGTATTAAGTTTAAGCACTGAATCAAAGTGCAGTTTTGCTTCCACACTAGGTCCCCTCTTGCAGAGTATGAGCAACTGGAATCAGATTACTTAACGGCTCAAAGGGGCATGTGTTGAATAGTTTGGGCCTAAAATTTAATCACCATAAAATAGTTTTCTTTATTAAAGGCTTGTTCTTGGGATTGTTAATATTACTTTTATTATTGTTAAGCACTTTATAAAAAGACTGTATTTCTTAGTATCCATAAAGAGGCCAATCTATTTACTAAATTCTCTTATTCAGTGGCCCTGTGCTTGCCAGTTTAAGCTGAAAGGTATAAGAGATGTCACTGTGTTGCCAGATCATGTAATGATCATAATTTTGCAGAGAAGTGACAATTATGCCAAACAACATATTTCTGCACTTCCTAGCCAAAGCATTTCTTCTCCTCTTGTAACAGAAGTAACTTTGCAGACAGGAAAATCTAAACACAGGGCTGACAGCAGAGCTGGTTATCATTCAGCTCCCTCCTCTCTGGGCCACCCTTTTCACCTGCAGGTTGGGGTTCTCTCCTGCGTGTCTCAACTGTCACACAAGACATGATTACCTACTTTTTAGTTTGCAAAACTCAGAAGAATCTTACCCTGATATGCAAAAATAAATATGTAAATAAGCAAATAAATAAAATCTCCAAACCAACCAACCAACAAAACAGAAGATGGAGCCAGAGAGTAGCTTTTAAAGCAATTTGACGGAGAAGATTGGGAATTCAGTTTGCTCCATCTTACGCTTCAAACAAGACTGCAGATAAGGAATTGGAGAAAGCCTTCCAAGACTCTGGGGTGCAGTACGAGGATATGGAAAGTGGCTCCATCAGTTCAAACTGCTTCTTCCCAGAGGTCTGTTGTCATCCTGTATGTGAACCTGTAAGCCACTGTTAGTGCTCATAGGCAGGCAGCCTAATTCAGCTGTATCCAAATCGAAGGAGTAAAAGTTAACCCACATCAAGAAAATAAAGGACAAAACTAACATAGGGAAGGATGTTTCATTTACCATGGCGATACGCCAAAAAGCAAAGTAAGAGAAATGACACTAAGGAACAAGATAAGGTAATATTTATTTGATATAAAGTAAGCTGAATTTTTCAGCTTCTTTTTCACTCCGTTATGGATATACAAGAAAGCTCAAATAAGCCAAGCATAACATCCTAGTGACCACATCTACCTGTTCAGAATTTGTATTAGGAAGAAAAAGAACCTTTAAATGCTGTCATTTGTGTTATTTCCTTCAAAAAGCACATACCAGAGGTACAGAATTTAATTCTTAACCCTACAGATATTTTAAATGCAGAAAGAGAACTGGATAGGCTTGCTTTTCTTGGCTTCAAATTCAGTTACTAAGTCATCTTGCTTTCAGTCCTAACAATAGTTTTAATCCATGTGATTTGATCTGAAAGTGATGATAGGAAAAAAAACCCAAAACCAGAAACAAACAAACAAACAAACAAAAACCTGCTAGGAAGTATTTGTAAGATTTATTTTCTTGACTTATTTTTTTTAATTTTGTTTTGGCTATAAGGGGAAGCACTTTTCTAAACTAACCCTAATATTGCTTCAGAATGTGCTCATAAAACTTGATGTCTATAGCAATTCTAACTTTAAATCCTTTTGTCCATTAGTTTTGTCAATATGGGAAAACTGTTGTTTAAAAGGTTTTTGTTTAAAAGTGTGTGACAATGATAGATCTGGGAGAACATTCAGGTCTTGGTGGTAATTTTAATGCCCTTTCCACTGCTATGACATTATTCTTTTAGCCTGTTGGGTGGAATGCAGGAGGAAGCTTCAGGTTTCCATCTCACTTTGAAACCTTTCTATTACTTCTCTGCTGCCCTTCCTCCTCTCCCCAGTTTTCTATGCAGTACTTTTTCTTCCCTCAGCCATAGCAAAGCTGTTTTGGTGTGCAATAATTTCCCAATCATATTTCCCCTCTTATAAGGGAAGACCTCAGGTTTGCACACCTGGTAAAGTGATGTACTAGACCTCAGGACACCTATCTGTTATTCAAGTGCCTTCCTGGTCTTGCAGAGGAAGTCACCACTACAGATAAGCCCTAAAACATGCCCTTATGATTCTTATCTTGACTGGTCACTGCTGGAGTCTTGTATTGTGTTGTCTTCCACCTCCTCCCCCCAAAGGGTAACTTATTTACAAAGATCAAACCTTTATATAAAGCATATATTTCATTTCAGCATATTGTTATTTGGCTTTGGTCCAGAATACATGCCCACCTTCCAGTGTTTTCCCTCAATGTCTTAAACCTTGAAGGATTATTCTTGGATCTGAAACTGTTTAAAGATACAGGAAAGACAAGGTTAATGGGGAAATGTAATATCAGGCAACTGAAGAAAATCCACATAATTTGGGGAATATGCAGGACCTACTTCCAGTCCTGTGAATCACACTTTTGCCTATCAAAGCCACTTGTTTTCTCCATTACTTGCTTCCTTAAATGCCCAGTTAGCAAAAAGTCTTCTGGGTCTCCCAAGAGTCTGTAGTCACTTGCGTCCAACACTCTCAGTTTATCTGTCAGCAATGCATAGTGCCTAATCTTGAACAAAAGCAACTACAAGGACAGCAGACCTTGACAGACTTCAGTTTTATAAGACATGTTTAGATACACACCGTTCTGAAAACTAGAAAGTATACTGATGTCTTCAGAGACTATCTCCCATATCTCATCTCATCAAGCAGCAAGGCAAACATTTCTATCTGTAGGTCTAACCTAGGATTGCAGGATCATCCATAGCAGTATTGGTCTCTGCCCCTTTAGCAACAATTTCCTTCTAAGAATTATAAGAAAGAGACGTTATCTCATACAATCACACTTCCTGTGGGAAACAGTTTGAGACTGCAGATTCATTTCCTATATGCTATTATACAGCCATTATGTTGTTGACTGGACATTTCCCTCCACAGTAGACTTCTGTACCTCTAACAGTTCACTCGAGTAAAGTTTAAATGTCTTGCTGTGGTCCTGCAGATACTGCTTGTTTGTTTAGCATAACAGAAATTACTATACACTGTGAAAATCTAGTTTCTGCCACAAAAAAACAACCAAACAAACAAACTCCGCACCGTATCTTTCCTCTATTGCCTATATCTACTACACAAGCAACCTAAGTGCCAAGTGGGCAGCCAGCATTTGTTCTGTTGCGGACGCTGCTCTGTGTCACTCCCAGAGAAAAAGTAAACTCCTGATCTTTGAGTTTTTCATACCTGATATTTTTCCCCTGCACAGAAATGCTGCTCATAGTGTGGGCACATGTAAAGTTACAACTCACATAATGCTTTCCAATCTGTTTATTACTTCTGCAATGCAAGACAACAGTTCAGACACTGAGCATGACTTTCCAGACTGTTTTGAGGCAGTTTATGAAAGTTTGGTGTATACCTCAGGAGGAAGTGCTTTTTCACTGGCTTTAGCACAGATCTGAATATGTTACCTGACCTTCTTGGACCTCAATGAATCCATCAGGAAAAGTGAGCGTAAAGTAGCATCTTCTGGAAAATGAGCTGCTGGAAATTTGTTGCATTTCCCTTAGGAATGAGCTGTTGGACAATAAATTTCTACTGCCATAGCACAAGCAGCCCTGCCACACTGCAAACCTCCTACCAACAACCCTTGCCTGGCACAAGGCTTGCACTGACCACCACCTCTGTCCGGACTGGCCCTGTATCATCTGTCACCCATTTTCAACACTGAATACTGAAATTTACATAGAAATTCTGCAACTGTGTAAACGTTGTTTGATGCAGAAAACACTACACAAAGTTCAGTTACAGCGAGATCCTATGGTCTAATGTAGCATCTGAAATGCCGACCTTCAGGCCCCAAGATAAGCTCAGGTTGGAAAAAGCAATGTAAACACCCCTTTCTTTCGCAAAAGGGTTCGCAGCGGCTTGATTACGGGACGGACACCAAACAGCCTCACCGTGCCAACCGAGGAGCATTAGGCATTCGCCATAAGCTGGACACGTTTACCTGGTTGCCCCCTGAGGCGTGCCCGCGCTCAGCCCGGAGAGCCGCTGGGAGGGCGGTCACTGAAGGAGATGTGTGTTTAAACCGCGTTCTGATCGGAGGGTTTCTGACCTGAAGCACAATAACCCAGCATAGCGACATGGCGCCGAGCGGCCGCCATTTTCCCCCCCCCCCCCCTCCGGCCACCGCCCCCCGCTCCGCCCGGCCCGGCCCGGCCCAGCCCAGCTCGGGGGCGGTGTCGCCGCCGCTGCTTTGGTTCCTGCTTCCCAGGGAGCCTGCGGGGTGCCCGATTTAGGTGGGTTCCTTCTCTGGCTCGGCAGTGCGGGCCGGCTCCTCCGGCAGCAGCCTCCTCCGGCAGCAGCGGCGGTGCCCGCTGGTCCCACGAAGCCCATGGCGGCGGAGCCTCAGCCCAAGGCGCTGACTCGCAAGCCCCTCCTGCTCTACAAAGTGGAGGGCTCGCAGGAGGTGGTGAACATGGCAGCGATAGTGCCCAAGGAGGATGGGGTCATCAGCGTCTCCGAGGACAGGTACTGGGCGGAGGGGGTCTGTAGGTCCTGTGGGGCTGTGGTGGTGGGCTGTCATCTCCCATCACTTGTCTGTGATGGTGGTGATGATGGGCCACCATTGCAGGACCCACCGATGATGGGCCACCACCAACACCGAGGAGCGATGGCGGGAGGTGACAGGTTGTGCGGTGGTGGTCCATGACCAGTGGTGATGGTGGTGACAGACCACCACTGTTGCTGGTGTGGCTTTAACTCCACCAACAGACTCCAGGCAAGAGCCAGGGTCACGGTGGTTCAGCATGGGAACATGGCTTAAGGCACCCACATACAGTCCTGCAGGAAAAGGAGCTTGGGGGTCTCACCTTGATATCCATCTTCTCCTCCACTGCACCATGGATCAGGGCAGTGAGTGGGCTGGAGCGCTGCTGAAACTTGCAGGACTCGAGTAACTTTTTTTAACCAGGTTTAAAATGGGATTACAAGCATTACAAGGTTTTCTGGAGAGGCTATGGAGATCTTTGACCTTGCCTAAAGATTGTAGTGGCTTTAGCTAGAACAGTAGTTTTGGTTCCTGATTCCCCTCTCCAGATATTTCTTGGTAATTGTTTAAAAATACCATGTATCAGTGATAAGATCTTCAGTTAAATCTCTTGTTGAAAAGCTGCCAAAGAGGAGAATGTCTTCAGGCCGTTTAACTGGGCTGTGCTAGGTCTGAGGCTGCCCAGCAGCAGCCCTGTCCCTTCTGAAAGAGATCCAACTCAATGTAGCACTGCAGCTGGAGCTTCAAAACTCTATCCTGAAGGTGTCTTCCTTTAAAGTAAGAGCATTTTTTTTTTCTTCCAGAGACCATAAATAGTTATTTTAAGCAGTTTCTTTGCAACTCAGGTGTAACCTGTGTCCCCAGCCTGAAAGACAAATGTTGTCCACTGTGTGAATATGTTTTGATTCTTAAGGCTGGGGTTTTATTGTGGACTGTTTCTCTTGGATGCCTGTTATCCTGCTGAGCAGCTGCTTTTATGTCTCTGCTGGCTTTCTGGGAAACTGTTAGTATTTTTTTGGTTTTGTCTTTGTGCTCACTGGGAGTTAGTTTTCAGCTAGTTGTCAAAAAAGTGCAAATTTAAGATCATTTCAGTTCATCTAAGATGTGGTCTCCAAGTGAACTGTCATGCCTCATAGAAAGAGGAACTGAGCTGCTTCAAACAAGTACACTGTCAAAAAGCAGTTTTGCATTACTATGTGCTCACGATTTTATTGTCTTTACATTTTTTATGTGTTTGTTGTGAAGCTAAATAAAACTTGAGTTTGTTTTGGCTCACTGTAGTTGTTAAGCTTATTCAGTCAATTCTGTTTATCTGTAAGAAAGTATTCCTGAAATTAATTTGCTCTTATATAGATTCTCTCTCAGTCTGTCTCTCCCCCACCATAGACAAAATACACAGCTTCTGCTGTTCTAGAACGTATGAGTTGCTGAAAACAGGTTGATGCTCCAAGTTTGTACATAGAGAAAGGGATTGATCAGAGGTCTTTGTTTCACTAGTAACTGTCATGTCAGTTTCAAGTAACAAGTGGTAAAGCAAAAAACAGTGTTTTCACACTTATTGAAAACTGATGATGCTCACCAGTTCATGAGTATCACCCTTTCCTTTCCTGTCCCAGAGCAAACCCTGTGTGCATGGGTCCTGCTTGCTGATGAAGCTGGGTAAAGAAATCTATTTCTAGATGTGCTGCAAGATATCTAAAGTTTTGATGATGGTGCAGAATAGCTCTGCAGATGTTAAACTACTGTAAGTCTGGAGGTTCCCAGACTGTTTTCTGTTTGAAGGTGCTAACCAGGTAATTTGCCTGCTTGTGGGGCTGGTTTGCAGTGTTTTCAAGATGCTATAAGCTACAGTCGTGCCTTTTATTTCTTTAGGCATGAAGATGTTAATTGATAGGGGTTTTTTTCTTTAATTTTCTACCTGCATTAGCATTTTAATTGTAATTAAAAGCTTGAGAGTATGTATCTTATTTGGAAAGAATAGCAGGTTGGAAGTCAAACTTGGAGGTTTCAGGATACCTGCGGTGGAAGCATAATTTACCAGACTTTCAATACTTGTGGCTTATGATTAGGCTATTGCAGATCCTTATGGTGCCTTTTCCTGTTCGGACCTGCCTTCTAATGTTAGTGCTAATGTAGTTGCTTACTGGCCTTGAAATGTGGAGGGCTTTTACAGATTCCAAAAAACTGTAAAAAGACAGTTACGGAGACGCTGACTGCCTCTTTACTGAGTGAATTTTGGTCCTGCTCCCCAGCCTGTGGCATGTGCTGCTCACATGACAGAAATGTTCTGAAACTTCTGCAGAGAACTTGCCATCTCCAATGCTTGCCCTTCAGGCTGGGGAAGATGGGTTTTCAGGAGATGAAGAGAAGGGAGTTTTCCATTGGTTTGCTGGCTAATGGCTGAACATACGTCATTGTTGAAGTTGCTAGTAATCTTAACAATCACAACAACTGTACCACTGTGTCGTGGTTTAAACCCAACCAACCACGCAGCTCGTTCACTCACTCAACCCCCCCTTCTTGCCCTCCCCTGCTTCCAGAGAGATGGGGGGAGAATCAAAAGAATGCAACTTCCACAGGTTGAGATAAGAACAGTTTAGTAACTAAGGTATAACACAAATCACTGCTGCTACCACCAATAATAATAATGATACAGGATAAGAATACAGCATCTCATTAACCACAACAGATAACTCACAACACCCCACCAACTGAGTGCTGACCGACCACCTCTTCCAACCACCCCGAGAGCGCTAGCCCTTCCGGATCACCCCCAGTTACATCCTGGGCATGACATGCTATGGTATGGAATACCTCTTTGGTCAGTTTGGTCCTGTCAGTACAGTCCTGTCCCTCCTTCCTCCCGGCTTCCCCTCCTCCCTGGCAGAGCATGAGGCTCACAAATTCCTTGATCAGGGCAAACATCGCTCAGCAACAACCAAAAACATCGGTCTTATCAGCCTTGTTCCCGGCTTAAGTCAAAACACAGCTACTAAAGAGAAGAAAAACTGACTGCAACTGCTGAACCCAGGACACACTGTAAAGATTTTCTTTAGTGCACAATGTGGCTGTATACCTATAAGCCTTCCAAAGCAGAGGCTGTCTCTGTTCTCTATTTTGTATGGTACCAGTGGTTTTATCTGGCTTTAAAAGACACAGAAGTGGTTTCAGCTATAGCTTGCAGAGATAGTTATGCATTATATAGCCCTGAATCATTGTATTTGTAGCACATACATGCACATATTTTGTGAAATAAAATGAAAACTATGTAATAATAGAATGTGTGGCCATTCCTCTAATGGGGGGGGGGGGGGAAGGGGAGAATGAATCTCTGGGAGTGGGATTTGTGTATTTAGCTAGATTCTCTAACCTTTACATAACCAACAAGGTTGGAGTTTCTTTTCAGTGTGCATCACCCATATGTTTTACATACTTTTTCTTCTAAGGAAAAGGGATGCACCTGTCCAGGCAGGTGAGAGTTAAAGGAGTGGCAGCATTTGTTATCCAAGAATGTATAAATCTAATGCAGGAGCGATGTAAGAAAGAAATTGTTAGCTTTCATCCATGGTGTTTCACCTGCCAGCAAACATCAAAATTAACAGGCACATATAGCCAAACATGTAGAGTCTTGAGTGATCCATAGCATTTCATGCCCTAGGTGCTATATGTGAAGGTCAAGTGCAATTTTCCTTACGCGTGCAGGTGGCCCTAAGCTGTCATCAGCTTCCTGTACATTAAAAAGCGTTTCAAAGTCACTGAGCATCCTTGTCTTGTGTTGCCTTCAGAGGGAGATGTGGGTGTTGGGCATATCTGAAAACTAGGTCACTGGCATGTCAAGTTCAAACATGTCTAACTCCATGCTCCAGAGAAGATTTAGTGTCACTAATCTCACCTGAACATGGGGATGCAGTGAAGGAAGCACACTGACTCACCCAACTTTCGGTGCAAGCAGTTCTGCACAGTGTTGCCACACTTCTGTGTTTCTCAAGAGCCTGCCAGTGATGTGAGGGCTAATTCAGCTGGGTGTCTGATGTGCTGATCATGTGTCACTGTGCAAGACTGGCAGGAGGGAGGTAGGTGTCATTGTGGCAAATGTGTGCTTTGACACTAGCCATCTTGTTTTCCACTAACTATGTTGTAGGTGAGGAAAATTTAGCCATAGGCTTGTGTAGGCAACTTTCCTGGTAGTTATGAGCTCTGGTCTGTGCACTCTTATGAATGGGTTCTGTGCTCACTTAAATGCTGCAGACCTTAGAAATGTAGGTGTTAAAGTCAAGAACTGTTCTTAAAATATCCACAGGAGGTAAAAGCTTTCATAATCAACTGGAAATTGTCTAGATCCTTTCTTTTTTAAAAAAACAATCATTCTTGTCTCCTGGAAGGTGACAAAATGCAGGAGAAAATACTTATGCCATAGAAATTATTTTGTATGTATTAATAATGGAAGAGAGACCTTTGTCTTCTCCAATACCTTGAACCACGTATTAAGTTCCTTTTGAACTGAGATGTCTCTGCTTCTTTGTATGGATAGCTGTATAAACAGTAAGCCCAGACTGTAATTTACATTCCTATTAGTGTCTTCATCTCACATAAAGAAGACTCTGCAGAGCTTGTTGCTAGGTTTGGTTTACAGTTTAAGGGCTTCAAATGCAGATGTGGTTTTTTTAATGTAGATTAAGCTGTTATTCAGGGGTTGTCTTCTGGGTATGCTAACTAGCAGGATTTTAGGGGGTGCAAAAACCGAATGACCATGATGAAATCTCAACTCTGCTAAACTAATGGTGAACTAGGAATGGGAATGTGCATACGTGACAAGAAATGTAAGGGCTGTCTTTGCTGTCCTGCTGGCATACTTTCTAGTGTGGAGAAGTGTGATCTTTCCACCCTTAAACATATCAAAAGCAATCTTTTGCTCTTTGTGGTTTTCTTGTCCACATCCAGTACATAAAGTGTATAGCAGTATAATTCATGCCTGTGAAATATCTCTAATGGAAAGGTGGGATTCTTCACTCAGTGCTGCATTCAGGCAGGATGCAAGGAACTGCAGGCCCTTGAGAATTTCTGGGTTTTCTTTCTCCTGTGGTGGAGTGGTAGAAAGTGACTGCTTTGCCCAGCAGTATGGTTGCAGTATAGGTCTGTGATTCTCATCTGAGCACAGGGTTATGTTACCGATGGCCACTCTACTTTGTGTGTGGCTGCTGGTTCGCAGCAAAGTGTAAGGGGTGTGGGAACTGATTTTGATGCTGTCTGTGCATGTTTATCAGTCTAAGCCTGTAGGTTTCACACCCAGGTTATTGGCAGCATGAGCAGTAGTTCAAGCCCTGCTGAAGGTGTGCAAACTCTTCACAGGTGTGAAAAGACTTGTCACTGCCTGGAGGTTCTTTAAATTTTGATAAAAACATCAGTCACCAAGATTGTTGAAAGGAAATGAATGAACTCTACATTAACAGTGCAAAGGCTTGTACGACACCTATTGCTGTAAATGCAACTTGTTTGCTCTGGATTTTTTAAAACTAATTGGATGTGTTGCAACTTGATGACTGTGTTAGAAAGAAAGCTCAGGGTGGAGGTTAGTGTTGGCTGCTTGAGTGAGAGAAGTGGATGCTGGCAAGAGGTTTGAGAGAAAACAAGAGGTCCAAAAGCTGTTGAAATCAGAAATCGTTTCAGATGTTGAAATGTAACTGTTCCTGGTTTGACTAGCATGTATTCTGTTGAGATGCCAAAATCCTTGGACAAGCACATAAAATGTTTTGCTGAATACTTGTTGAGGATCATAAGCTCTACTTAGTAACTTGTGGGAGACTTGTCAGGTACTTCTTTAACCCTCTGTGGCACTTTGAGCCACCAGGAGATATCAGAGCTTGTGTAACCTTTGCCTTGTGATGCTCTCCCCCGAGTGCTTAGTATCATTTAAAGAATTAAAGCACAACCATTAGTCTTATCTTCCTGAATTGAGCTATCCTGTAGCTGCTAGCTCATGCAGGTCAGTGCACAAATTGGTATAACTCCTGTAGTTGTATTAAGTTCACATCTTAACTGCAAAAATGTGATAGGACATGGCTTGGACCACAGCTTGTACAGACCCACTTTCAGCTGCACAGTTAGGTATCAAAGTAGAGGTGCTTGAGTATTTAGAGATGAGTTTTTACGTACTTCTCTGGTTTAGTGGTTATTCATTTTTATAAAGGTCTAGATGCATGTATCTTTCTAGCTTTATTTGGAGTAAGAAGACCTACTTAATATGCTTTCTATTTGCCTTATGGTAGCTTCTTTTTCTTCTAGTTGCTGAACAGTGCTGGAGTTGCAGTAAGTTTGATGCTGAACCCATCTCCTACATTACCCAGTTATTGTTTTATTTCTTGTCTTCCCTGACCCCATTTTAAATGCATTGGCATCTGCTTGCACAGAGACTGCATCTCTCATCAGCATGTCTCATGTCTGTCAGGCTTGGTGACCTTCCCCTGCAGTCTCTCCAGTACAGCTGAACAATGCTCCTTGCCAAGAGGAGACTGCACAATACCACCACTGTGTGTGCTCTGCAGCCCCTGGAAGAAAAACAA
This sequence comes from Agapornis roseicollis, assembly GCA_002631895.1. Classification (NCBI taxonomy): domain Eukaryota; kingdom Metazoa; phylum Chordata; class Aves; order Psittaciformes; family Psittacidae; genus Agapornis; species Agapornis roseicollis. Next base: position 59,800 of record NDXB01017550.1, on the reverse strand, counting down.
ATGGCAGTTATGGACTATGTGCAGTACAGAGCTGGCGTGTAATAAAAAACAAAGGTGTTGCAGGAAACTAGTAGTTTTTTCTCCTCAAGCTAAAGATGGAGGATGCTGCAGCACTAAATAACTGCAATACCTTAAAATAAAAGAATTGCAACTGTTTTGAAGCTATCAAACTTGTTCAGTAAGTCTGGCCTTTCATTGTGGGTCACTTAGCAGACTAAGGGTCTCAAATAGCATGTGGCGTTGTAGCACAATAGAAATATGTCAGTAGCTTGTTTGACCTACCTTGCAGGATTTTGGTTACTGAGGCACTCTATTTTTCTTCCCTCCAGCTGCACTTGTTCCTGCATGGTATCTGCTAACAGTGATCTGTGCATGGGTTTCCCAGCAACAACTTTCAGCTATGTGATAATACATGCAAGACAACTGCTCAAAAGTGGCACACAGTTTGTGAAATAGTGTTTGTAATAGTCTTAAGAGAAGTTAGAAAATACTTAGTGGATTAGAGAACAAATGGGAAGGAGAGGATGGGAAGGTGTAATGCAGGCATGAATGTGCTCCTGTGTTAAAGAGCTAAAAGCTTTGTAAATGATGCATAATGCCATAAGGAGAGCAACTGGCATTTGCACAAGTGTCTTCTGTGCACCATTGTTTTCTATACCCTGTAACCTCTCATACATTGGAAGGCTATTCACATAGAAACAACCCCAGAAGCCATGTTTTATTGCCTTGCCCATGGTGCTTCTGTCAAATGCCTGTGAAATACAAGTGGATTTATATAAAACTGCCAGTATTTGAATGTATTTGCCCAGGGATTTGATGAATATTGCAGTACTCCCTAGTGTGCTCTGTTGCAAAGACAGCGGCAAGAAAAACTACAGTGGTTTCCCTTCTGCATACGATGTGAGGGAGTGCTGGATGCATTTGTGGCACTGCAGGATGCAGCAGGCTGGGATGGGCACCATGGGAGGGGACAGAAGTGGTGGAGTGCTGAGAATAGCTACATGCAGTGGGATGCAACATGTTCAGCACAGTGTTAACCTTCATGAGTCTTTTTAGGAAAGAACATAAAACTTTCTTCTTTGTACTTTGTGAGGTGAAGTATGAGATGCAGTAAATGGGAAAACCGTAAAGCTAACATCCACACAGGAATGGCAAGTACCCCAGTAAGCAAGTTGGCCTAGTGGCTGGAGCAAGCCTGGAGAAGGAATAGGACAGTTTCATGAAAGGAGAAGCAAGACAGAGCAAGTTTACCAGGCAGCCCTCTAAGGAGGAAGCTTTACATAATCATGAAACCATATGTATCTCTCAGTGTTCTTCATGTGTCACAGACTCCATGCCTGATGGCTTGAAACTGCAAAAATAATGGTCAAAATGGATATTTGGCTTTCAGAAAGCAGGTAATAAATTTTGCAAGTTAGGCTGTGCTGAAACTTTAGATGGACAAAATACAGCTGTCATCCTAATGGGGGGAGGGGGAGAGCAGTTGTGGAGGCTGGGTTTAAAAAAAGTGGCGTTTTAATTTTTCTCTTAGTCAGGCTTCAGGAAATAGTGTTGTGTAACTAACCTTGGCCAGACATTGAACATATGGGCTTTGCTTGTCATACCATGTGTATTCACCACTAAATCGAGTTTTTCAGGGAACTCTTAAGGTTTTGAGCATTGGATCGAAGGCACTGCCAAAGCACAGTTCTGGATAGATGAGCATTGCTGTTGTGCTGCCAAGTTTACAGAGACGTTTGATCTAACGTTGTCCTTTCTCCTCCAAGACCTGTACCATTTCCTCTTACTTTAAAAGAGGGTAAAAGATCAATTTAATTTTTTTTATCAGATGTTTGAAATAACTGTAGTGATCGATCAGACCCAGAAGGCAATGCTTTTGACCTTTACAAGTCTGTAATCTTGGTTTCCTTAGAAGTTAAGTCCCATGGAGAGAAATCTCAGAACAGCTGTCCTAATGTGAATTGGCCTATTTTGCTACCAGGTTGAATTATCTGGATTAGGATTATCTGGATTCAAATGATGGAACAAATATAATGCCCTTTACTGAAGGGATAGCGAGAGAAGATCCTTGTCTGTGTTCAGAATACCTTTGGCTTCAGATTCACTTACAATAGCAAATAAAGGCTGCATTGTATTTTTAAGCATGTGGTGAATCTGCCTTGTGGAGTACTCTAGGGTCTTAAAGTAAATAGATCTGATTTTTTTTTTTTTTTTAAGAAAAAGCTCTACTAAGCTATACTCATGAGTTGGTGCTAAAGCTTTCACTTCAGCTCAAAAGGTAATAAGGTATAGCAAAAGCATAATTACATTCATGCCAGCTAACACATGCTAGAAGACGGGAGATGAGAGAGTTTTGGTATTGGTTCAGAGCAGTGGTATATATTCTCCTGGTACAATGGTTTCAAGATTTAGATATATAGGTAGTCTCTGGCTGCCATGCTAATTAGCTTATCTGTAGCTTGGAATAAAAAACATGTAGGCATATAGAACAGGAAATCCAGTAGGTTTACTGTGTTCCAAGAAAGATGAAACAGGAGAGCACTGAAAGTTACCTGTTCTGACATTTTCTTTCTTGTTTCTGTTTAGTACAGCAAAGTTTATCTTATAGATGCCTCATGATTTGGATGCTTCTCTGAGAAGGGGAATCCAAAAGTGATTGCCTTTTCATTTAATACAATTGCCTCTTATCTCAGAAACCCATGTGACATTATTCCTTTTAAGAGGCAGGTCCTCATTAAGTATTTTGCTCCCTTTTTGTATGTTGGAAACTTTAGGAATCTGTGCTGTGAAACTGGAAGCGAGGGCTTAAATTTAATTTGTAACTAGTTTGCACTCATTTTGCTTATGTGCTGAATTATCCTTACTTTACATACTTTATTCTTGATCCTTAGTGTTACTAAGCTGTGTCTTCTCATTCTCCTGCTCTGTCTCTGTTTTCCTGTTTGATACAGAGAAATTCTGTTCCTCCTTTCAGCTCTGTGTTTTGCTTGAGCAAATGTGGGCTATGGAGTCATCCAATGAGTGGTCCAAGTTGAGGTTGCAAAGGCCTCATGTTCTGCAGCACCATGTGCAGGGGTTAGAATGAAAGAAAAATTTCTGAGGGCATGCTTTGCACTTTGATGGTGAGGACACAGCCTGTAGTCCAGCCTGGCTTCTGCTGCATGCAGGATTGTCTAAAGACAGCTGCAGCATTCTGGTGGGCCAGGAGATCCTTTACATGGTGTCTTGGCTGGACTTAACCAATCACGCCTTTGCTTCACTGGTTGTTTCAGCAGCTGTGCCAGAAATAAGTTGTTAAAGGCTGACTGCACTTCTGCAGTTATTTCAAGTCCAGTAGGAAAGCTCATGCCCACTTATGCCTGTGCTTTTCTCCAACATCAGGCATACAGTCCTTGTGCCTGCTCTTGTCCTGTTGGTCCCATTGCTTTAAAGTTCTGTGGCACAGGAGGCTTTGGTTGGGCAGCAGCCTGAATACAGCCTGTTTTCTGATGTCCAGGAGTTTGAGGGGAGGTGAAAAGGCCTTTTGTGAAGAGCCTTGCATTTGGCTTCTGGAGTTTAATGATCTCTAATGCTTTTGATATGGCATGTAACAGTTTACTTTAGCACAGGCAGCAGCAGATACTGATAAAAACTAGAGTGTGAAGTAGGGCAGTGCAGTAGTACTAACATGGGGAAGGGAGGACTAAAGCTGGCTCAAAATTGACTGTGCTTTGTCAAGTCAAAATCTACACTTTTGGCTTTATTGTACTATAGGCCTGGACTAAAGTTATTTAAAGATTAGAATTAAGAAGTTGATACTTTTTTGCTGCAGTGAAATGATGCATTTTATTCTGTACCATTGTACCCTATTATATGTCCCATTCAGTCAGAGTAATTATAATTAAGCTCCAAAAATGTGTGTCAGTTCTACCAGATCATTGCATGGGCTGTTCTATGTGCTGTCTTAAGAGCAAAAGCCTGTCTGATATTACCTCATGTTTTCTAGGTGGCGTTGCATCTGAAATCAGGAGTAGTGGGAGGTTTTGAGACTACATTATCTGCCATAACTAGCTAAGAGTGGACATATGCTAGATTTCTTCAGGCAGGAGAAAACAGGTAAAGCAGTTAGCATCAAAGGATCAACTGCAATGGTTTTGCTTTGCATGGTGTGTTATGAAGCAGGGGTTGGTTACACAATGTATAGGTGCTAATCCATTTTTGAAGAAGATCTGTCTTTTCCCTTCAGGCAATGAATCAGACTTCATGAACAAATCTCTTCTTGCTAACTTCTGCACTGCCAGTAAATGAGTGGGAACAGATGAATCCGTCGTCATGTCTTCAAAATATCAACTGGTAAATGATTGTGCTGGACTTCCAGTAGGGACATCAGCTCAGACCCATACAAATACTGAACTTTCAATTTCATATGCTGATGCTAGGTTTATTTGTTAGCCAAAAAATAAAAGAACATAAAATTCTGGAGAGCCTGATGCTGTGCTTGGAGTCCCATGACAGCCAGAGCTGCACCAGCAGATGAGGAGCCCTCCTGAGTGTGATGGGCTGTTGCAGAGACATGCTCTCAGCCCTGCTGCACGTAGGGTTTCTGGAAGCTGCACAGCTGTGGATGTGGCTCTGGGGGATATTTGAGATCTCTGTTGTTCAGCATCTCTTCTTCCCCTTTGTACAAACTCTTCATGGTTGCTAGAATGGATGGAGAAAACATGAAAGCAGGAAGATAGGAAATCCTACTGTAGCTTGTACTGCTAATTCAGTTCCAAAACGTTGGGTTTGGAATTGAAGATTAAAAGCAAAGGTAGGGGTTTTTGTTAAACAAGAAATGCTGTAAATGCTGGTGGTCATGGCCCTTACTTTTCCAGCAGTTAATTTTTCCTCAAATACCATGGCTAATGTGTTAGATACCAGAGAAAGTAGTAGGGAAAGGAAGTTATGAACACACTGATTGTTTAAGAGAAATCTACATGCTGTAGTGCCTGGAAATGCATGAACTTTATCTGAATTCTGAAAGCTCCTTTGTGATTTAGGATGCTTTTACTCCTCCTTTCCCTCCTTCCCCATAGGCTCTTTTGTAGATGAGAGGTAAGTTTGGTGAGATTTTCCTTAAGTTTTCATTAACAGGAAGCCAAGCCAAGAAGTCACCGTTCCCAGCTAGTTTCATCTAGGGGATTCTTTTGGTCACAGCTTGTATTCATCCTTGAACATTATTGTCTGCTTTTACGAGGCATGAACACATCTGAATGAAGGGCCCAATGACTGCAAATGTTGAGGTCACCAGCAGGAAGCTTGGATAAACCTAGTAAATGGCCTGGTCTGCCTTAGTGTCTACAGTGTTGTTAGGTCTAAAACTGAGCTTGTCTTCATGTGGACTTTTTTGACATGAACATTTTAACATGGTTTAAAGAGACAGTTTATTTTAGAAACAAGTGTAATTCTTATTCATCTCTTAATCACAAAACCTGGACTATTACCTATGTAGGCATGTGTTTTGTATGCAAAGTGATAAATAATCACTTTGACAAAAATTCTGGATGTGGGAAAAGCAAATTACATGGGTAATGGCTTAGTGACCTGTGTTCAAGTGTTCTGCATGTGGATTAAAAAGTGCAAATGGTGGTTTTAAAAAGCAGTGTGTGTGCATGTATTGACAACCCAGACTCAATGGCATTTTTCCAGAAATAAATGGTATTGCCTGTGCTTGCAAGCAGGCTCCTAATTTGCAAGCCAGCCATTGTGATGCTCTGAAGAATTATCCTGGCAATGGTCATCTTTTCGTTTTGAGTTTGATTTTCCCTTTATTGCTGCATATGATGACCCTAAGCCAGAAATTGCTGTTTATTCAGTTGTTGGCCAATGCTTTTACACTGACCTCATGCTAATAAAAATGAAGGAAGGAAAGTGGGAAAAGATGAAACACCTTGAAATGTTATTGTAGTGTACAGTGTGACAAGAAAGCAGGGCACTTGTTTCTTGTCTCTGCTCACCCCTTGTTCTGACTTCCCAATTCCTTTAAACAAGCCCAGAGTTGCACAAGGTGGTGTATGTAGGGCAGACTTCAGCATAATCAGTATTGTTTCCTCTTTTCAATGACTGCATAAACCAGCAGGGAGAAACAGGCAGCTGAACCCTGAGCCGGTTGCTATGACTATTTAATAAATTAAATAGCATGAGGGTATGTTTTCATGCACAAGGATTTGGATGGCTGTACCATATGGTTGTTGGTACCAAGCACTGTTCTTGCAATGAGCCAGTTTGCACAGCACCAGTCCCCAGACAGGGTTTGAGAGTCAGCTTGGACCAGGGATGGTTCCCAGTACACTGCTTGGATGCAGCTGCTGATTTCTATGTCAGGTGGCCCCACTGCCAGAGACTGGTCCCAGGCTTGTGTCATTTATTAATCTAGGTGTGTTTGACATCTCTGGGTCACACAGATCATGTGCCTGTCCCTGCTGGTGGAGTGTCAGATTGCCTATGGGAAATTTGTTCTATGATTTAAAACAAAACAAGCCAGTCCCTGGTTTGAACAAGACACAGCTCTTAACAAGACACAGCCTATAAACATTTCTGCTGGTTTGAGGTCTGTAACGATAAGTTTTAAAAGCCTGAATTTGAGACCAAAAATGTTTTGAGATTCATAAGACTAACTTCAACCAGATGTCTGGGGGAGGGCAGGACTCCTGAGGCTGCAACACTGAGCCCAAGTACACATGCTGCCAAATTCCTGTGTACAACATCAGCCAGTGACCCATGGGGCTGCAGGCAGGGCTGGAACCCAGATGGAACACTTGAGTCAGTCAGATCCCTGTGTTCACTTGCTGCACCACCAGAGGCCCAAGCTTTGGGTCTGTAACCTGTGTGAGCATATCTCGTGTTCCTCAACAGCCACCAGATAATTTGTCTCCATGAGTCTTTGCTTCTGACATCCAGAGAAGTATCTTTGATTTGAGAAGAGCGTTGTTCATCATGTCCTATAGGACTGGGAGACAGGACATGAATTCTTTACATGCCAACTCATTCCCTGCTTACACTGTCTGGGGGGTGGCATCCTTCCAGTGGGCTGGGTGTCATTGCAGCTGCACTGGGGCTGCCTCATGGGCTGTCTGTAGAAGAGCCCAGGCTTCAGTTCTGAGAAGCGTGACAGCCCTTCCACTGTTTCAAGATAAGTGAAACCTCTAGTCTTGTATTTTTGAAGTCATAGAACAGTGCTAAGCTGTTTGAAATGCAAGCCGCTAATCATCTACCCCTTTGAAACACAAGGATGGTTGGGTCTTACTTGCTCAAGAGAGAATTCTTCATCAGGGTGATCCAAATATAGAGCACAGCTTGGAGAAAATTAAGCAAGTCCAGAGACCCTCTGCAGTGAGGATTTACCTCAGCTTTTAATCTTTGAAAAGACCTTCAGTCATAAAAATGACATTTCTGTTCCTTTCAATCACTAAAATACTTGACATAATTTGGGCATACAGTCACTGCAGGCCTTACTCCAAGCATTGTTTTCCACCCATACATGCAACCAAGGCTTCAATAGGATCTTCAGTGTTGCTGGCAAATGACTGTAGAAAACTGTAATAGGATATGTAGCTTATTAAAACTTCAAGGTGGACAGAAGATAAGAAACTTTTATTTCCTAGTAAAACTGGTGATGCCGCAAAGGAACCAAGAGGAGGAAGTGTGCTACTTCAATAGCTTGTGATCTTTTCTGCCATAGGAAACTTAAGGTACAATAATTAATTTAATCTTCAAAGCACATTTGCAGTAGAAAGCACTGTACAGCTTGAGATGCTTGTTCTGTAACTCTTGTGTAGGTCTTTCTGCCTTGCCCAGTTTACTTGTCACTGATGAATGTAACAGAAGTTACACGTGTCACTGGGGCAAAGGCTTGGAGAGAAGAGAAGGTCTCTCTTCTGTAGTCATACATAACTTATTTTGAAGACACTGATGTGTCTCCCGCTAGGAAGAAGTGGTCATTGCTTTTGCTTCAATACGTAAATATTGAGATTATAATGGTTGGTTTCATCCTGCTCCAGTGTCATCTGAGAGTCTTTCAGCTGACCTCATTGTGAGCAGGATCAGATGAGCAGCTGATACTTGCATTACTGCAGGAGATGCTGGGGTGGGCAGAAGGATGAGAGGCTTTCCTTAGCTGTCTCTGCTGTGGTAATTGGAGTAGGAAAATGGTGGAGTCAAAATACATGGGCATGTATCACCTTTGGCATGGTGCTGCCTCATGACATTTGCGTTTTCCTCCTGCTCCTGAGCTTGGACCAAGTTGCTAACCTGGGTTTTGTGTCTTGGAGCCAGGTTTTCCAGTGGTGAGGAGTGTCAGGATTTCCTCACCCCTCATGGTACTTTTTTGTTCCCTTCTGGATTGTGAGAGAATTTATATATTCTAGTTTGTGTTTCTTACATAGAGTGTCTTGTTGTAAAAGACTTTTCTGTTTACTCATTTTCTATGAAAAGTTTTTTGTTTAGTTTTTAATATCATATCAACTGTTCTTGGAATGCTTGGTCTGAAATTATTACCTGGTACAGGTCGTGTGATACTGAGAAAATTGTGTCACATTTCTTTAGCCCAGCCCTATGATGTTATATTATTATGACTGCCTTTTTAAGGTCCAAGATCAGAGGATAAAGAAAGCAAAAAAAATTGCCTTAGAATCATACATATCTTGAATGCCCAGGACATAAGGGTATTCTTACAACAGCATTCTTTGTTGTAAAGCATTCTTTGTTCTACAGCACAGTATTTTTCTACAAAGTCTGTTGCTTTTGCTGTACCATAAAGTTGTACTTTCTTACTGTGGACACAAATATAAATTCTTCTTGGCCTCCATTGTATAATCTTGTAAGACCTTATGGAAACAACAATTTTAACCAGATATTAAAAAAGAGGTGCAGATTTGGAGTCAAATAAATTACGAATAGCTATCAATTATGCAGAAGTAACATAACAATAAACTGAACAAGATGTCTAACTTGGCTCCCCTTCCTCCTATGTAAGTACATTGATATTATTTCCTGAAATCACAGATCAGAGTGACACTGGTGTTGCCATTTGGCAATATGCTGTGGCTATGTATTACCTGAAAAAAAATAGGAAATTGGTGAAAAATCAGTTGCTGAAGATGCAAGTTGAAACGGAAAGTTTCTTTGAAGGGAGAGAGTATGAAGAGAAGGTATGATTATCCATCCTTCCTTGCAGAAAAGTTTAATTCTTGTTCAACTGGTACATATCCAGTCTTGATGCTATGTAAAAATGTAACTGCTTCATTTTTAATAAGTTCGTATAGTGATCAGTTGCTGTTGTAAGAACTTAGGAAGTACAGCTGACTTATGAGTCTCCTGGGGAGCAAATGGCCAGGTTAATGTTCATCCTTCTGGGGGATATAGCATCAACTGTTTATTTAATAATTTATTTTTCCCAAGAGTCAAGTTCAAGATGAGGTTCTGGGAATGGTGGTGTCAGTCCCTGCTTCCTCAGGACATCTTATGGTCTGCCTTGAGTCCTTTTACTGCTAAGCTGTTCTGGAGTAAAAATGGGTGTACACAGTACAAGATAGAAGTCCAGGGCTGAGGAGGATGTGGGATTTCACACATCTTTTTGGCATTTTGTGTTGGTTGTCTTGAGCTGCCATGCTTAATGAGAGGCCCATTTTTCAGTACCTACCTCTTCAGTGAGAGCAGGACTCCCAGACATGTGCAGTTACCATAGACCTGCTGGTGTTTGGTTTCAGTGTCCTCACGTTTTCCTCTGGAGCTGGGTCATGGTGCTACTTTCTTTAACTGCCCAGGATCATTTTAGAAACATGTCAATCAAATGGTTTTAATTTTTTTACTAATACTCATCTTTTGTAAAAATTTCCCAAACAGGAGCAAGTTTAATTCCATGCATGTGTTTATTCAAAAGCTAAGCTGCTTTGAACAGCAAAATGTTTTACTCTCAAGACCCAGTAATAATTTGACTCAAGTTGGGGAAGAAACAAGCGTAGGAACTTGCAAAGAGCCAGGTCTAAGACTTGAAACTTGCCATGGTCACTGCAGAGGAAGCCAACTGAAGTGGAGCTTTTCTCTCCCTGAAGAAATGTACAGTAAAAACATTTTCTTTCAAGTACAAATTTTGCAGTAAGAGTTGGGAAAAGATCACTTGAAAATTAATCTGGATAGTCTGTGTTGGTCATGACTTCCTTTTTCAAACTATTGTTTGTTTTCTTCTATGCTTATTTTGCAGTGAGAGATAATAAACCTTTTTTGTCTTAAATGCAAAAACCCCCACAAACAACCAAAACCAAACAAACAAAACTAAGCAAAAAGAATCCTGTCTGTTAAGAGAAAACTGACACAGCTTAATGGATTTAGTGATCATAACTGTGATGTACTGAGGTAAATGCAAGTACACTATCTAGAGAAGCCTTAATGTAGGGCATACTTTCCATGTTATGTATTTGGAGGTTACATGCATGGAAATGCTCAATTGTTGAGTGTATCTGGCAGGGTTTTCATTACCATGTCTGTCACCAGCAGGGTGTTTCATAAATGCAAACTGTGGAGCTGGACTTCTTCCTTCTGGTGACCTTATGCACGAAGCCTCCTTAATACCATAAGTAATAGGAGTGCAGAGAGAGTCTTGGTGTCGGAAGGGTTTGTCTTCAGCCTATTGCCTCCATTTGGATAGATCTGTTATTACCAAAACACTGTGCTTTTTCAATTTTCTTGTCTGGGGGTTGCTGAACCAGATGCTTATTGCCGATCCTTACTCTAGGCTTTGTATTTTTTGTACTTTATTACAGCCCATTCCTCCCATTAATGTTTTATCTTTAGCACAACTCCTCTCAACTCGCTCTCCTTTCCTCACTTTCCTGTTTATTAATTCTTTCAGTAACCCCATCTTATCAACTTGGAATTCAAAAAAGGCAGGCTATCTCCTTCCTGTATTAACTCAGAGCAGCAGCTCATCCTTGCTAATGCTGAATGCTGTTAAATACCAATATCCAGCAGTCATCTGATATGAAAGTGAAATGGGGCAGCTTGGATCAGGAAAAACACTTGTGCCAAGAATCTGGTAAAAATCACCTGTGTGTTGGTGATGTGAAACGCCTTTGGTGTGTTTAACTGGTTTTGCCTGCCAGGTTTTGCCAACTGAAAAGCTGAAGTACCCAGTGTATCCTTCTGTGCTCTTGCAATGGTCCATAGTAATTCCCAGTTTATTATTGGATATTTTTTAACTTGCTTAAATATTATTAAAATGCATTCAATTGTTATGAGTAATTGAGGGATAGTGAATACATGATGCCTTTAAGGAAACAGGGAGTGGGCTGGGATGCCACAAGCAGTAGAGAAATGGAAATCAAATGGGAAGAGAGTCTTTTGTTTGCAGTGAGGTGGAGGGAATGGCAATATTTTCCTCACCCCTTTAAAGCCATGATGGACTTAGTGTGGAAGGGGACAGCAGCTACTTGAGCAGGTGTGTGGGTATCTCTGCAGCTGCTTGAAGGTGTGCAATTGCTGAAGGCAGGCTACTGCCGAGGAGAGGTGACTTCTGTATTCTGGTACCTGCTGATTATAGGGGTGTTTCTGAAAACAGGAAGACTGGGATATGTAAGGAATATCTGCACCATTCACACACACACATACACATCTGAGACGTATGTTCTTGCCAATAGCATGAGTGTTTTTGAAAAGCTAAGTCTAGCAGGACTTGTAAATTACTGTCAGCTTTTGCTGAACCAGGGTGCTGGAGCCAAAACTCTGGGGAGAGAAGTAACATGGTTGAAATGTGCATAAAAAAGAAGGGTGCCAGAGGAGCAGACAGTGTGGGATGACTTGAAGAACTGATGGGAGTACCTAAAAATGTCTGAGCTTCTAAGTTCATGATTTGGAAGTAGGCTACTGGACTGTCTTCTTTGGTTCCTGTGCCTTAAGCAGGGATTACTGGTTGATCACAGGGAAAGCTAGTTTGTAGACCCTCAGCATTCAGTGACTTCTAATTAGCATGTAGCTGCCAGTACCATGAGCTTCTGTTTCCCTCTGCAGAAATATGTTCTTTTCAGAAATTGATGAAACAGAACCATTTCATGCTCTGGCCAATTAAAAAAAAAAAAAAAACACAAGTGAGTGGGAAAAACAAAGACAGCCCTTGATCTTTCAGACTTACATGAGTGAAGCAAGTATTTTAAAGGTGCAGTGCCAGGAGAGTAAAGATGCACTTGTGAAATAATCTGGTTGTTGCATTTCTAAAAGCCTTTGTTAGCTTGCATTTATTTCTGTTGTGCAGTACAGATGATGAAAATCTGTATTTATTCCCAGAACAGTCTGTTTGATCAGCGCAGTGTTCAAGGTCATAACTGTTCTTGGGTATTGTGAACTTGCTGTTCCTGTATATTGGTATTACTTAGAGCAAGCTGTCTAGCTGATCTGTTTTAGGGGCCAGATCCTGTCCACAGCACAGCTCTGTCTAATCTCCCTGGTCCCCTCCAACTGGAATGAAAATTATATAAATTGTTCCCTGCCGTTGGCCTCTGAGTAAATCATTAAAATACCACCCTCCATGTGCACAGCTTCCTTCTGAACGCTCAGTAGTTGAGACATCTCTGAATCAAGTAAACTGCTTAATCTGCTTCAGCTTGTTAGTGATTTATATTTCTTGGTAACTGCTCACAAATTGGGTAGAACCCTCCAAAGCTCACTGCATTTGAGAAGACACAATTCATTTGTATTAGATATGACATGTGAAAGAGACTGACTGGACTGTTAGGTCATTTCACCTGGATGTTTTCAGCACGCCTCTGATACCAGAACAGGAGAGTGGGAGGTGGAACTGCTTGTCACAGCAGAACACACATGGGGTTTGAAATCAAAAGAGTAGGGTTTACTTTGTGGGAAGTATATCTCCTGGCTTGAGGTAACTGGATGCAGCATTTCAGCCTTTTTGCATAGTAACTTAACTGTCTGCAAAGAAAGCTGTTCTTCACCTCCCTGCCCTCTGTGTAAGAAGCAATCCTGTCTGACCTGTGAATAGCTGGGCCACAGTTACAAACCTGATTTAATTTTTCAGGCACTGCTGACCCTGCATGCAGCGGGATCGAAAGGGCCATTACCTTATTTACTGCTTTTATTCCATCTCAGCTCATAGTTTTCCCTGGCAGACGTAGTGAGCTGATTTTATGCTTTAACTAGTAGCACAAGGATTTACTTGCCCAGTGGGTGATCTCTAGCTGTCTTCTACCTCGTGTTACCATTTAAAATCTGGTGTCCTCTGCCAAGGTCAATGACAGATCTAGTCCGCTTCAGTCTGCTGCCATCCTCTTCTTCCAACACTCTCAAATAGCCCACAGTCATTAATTTAGACATCTTTCTTCGCACTGGCCAGGCCTATGGTAACTAATGGTCTTCTGCTGGAAGGCAACATCACTGAATGAAGTGATGTAAAACCAGCTGTGTTCGTGTGTGTGCAGCTCTTCTGAAGGTAACTCAGGCCACTGTGAAAATATTACTTAAGTCAAGGATCCGTAATGTGTAATTGGCTTGATTTGCACCAAGTTACCCTTTCCTAAAAAGAAACATAAAAGTAATAGAATCATAGAATAGTTAGGGTTGGAAAGGACCTTAAGATCATCTAGTTCCAACCCCCATCATCTAGTTCTAGTCATCCACCTCTTAGTAGCTTAGTCTGTCTACATCTTTACTGTCCAAATCCTTACTACTCTTCAAAAAGTGTTGCTTGATTTATTAACAGTAATAATAGGCATGGCACAATCCTGACCATGATAGGGATGGGTGGTACAGGTCTTACAGCATGCACCATCTCTAATGATGTAGCTCAGTGGATGATTTTTAACCTGCACTGTGCTGCTGTTGTAGGCCAGCTCTGTGGTAAATATTAAAAGATACTTTTCATCTGTTGTAATCTCTGTACCTGTCAGCTGTTAGTATTCTTTTACATGAGTTCAGGATTCCTTAACTGTCTGAATTTGGACAGGCTGGTGCAGGACCTAACTGAAAAGAAGCTCCTAGTAAGAAACCTCATCTTTATTCAGGATAGGGAAAGCTAATCAGCTTTTACCAATGATTGTGTACAGTTGCTCAGTAGTTAAATCAGCAATGACATTGCAAATCCTTTCTTTGAAAGTACTCTGTTTAGAATCCGTGTTTCCTGTGACTATGTAAATATTGACACCTTTATGTGATCACCACATTCAATAGCATAACCTAGTAAGAACGTACTACTTTGGAACTTCAGGGTATTGCTTTTTGTATTAGCTTGGAATAAAGTCTAAATGTGAGATACTGCAAAACAGAAGCAGATCTTTAGAGCTGATTTTATCTTGCAACCTCAAATCTGTTTCTTCCAAGATAATACTGATACTTCCCCTATGAATGGCAGCAGTAAAGATCTGGAGAATGCAAGCTGAGAGAGCATCTGCACAGGAATTACAAAGGATTCTTCTTGTAACTCTCTTACAGAAAAATAAGTCAGTAAAGCAAGCTGGTGACAGAGTGCCAGCAGGGAGGTTTTAATAATGTTTGATGCTTTTGCCTTGAAGTAGAACCTGTCCCTTACGGCAAAGTAGAAGTTGCCTGTGAGACAGCAACTAGATAATGAAGTGAAGCTGCTACAGGCTTTATTGGTTTGGTGGATGGGTAGCAGTCACCTAAGCAGTGGCCTCCTGTCAGTCAGTACACAGTCCTGCCAGAGGTCTTTACTAACTGCACTGGAATATATTGTACCATTTTGTGTATTTAAACAATGTATCTTTCCATACCTGTGGAGAGAGTTGGTCCAGTGTCCTGCCTATGCTTACGTGCTTATTGCTTTCCTGTCCTATTTTCAAAAGGTGTGATGTATGCTGTCAAGGTTTTTCCTAGCATGCGATTGCCTCCACCCATTGGTCTCCTTCATAATTTTCTTTCCACCTCTCTTGCCAGTAACATGTGGTTCTGGGGTTGCCCAAGGAGCTGTAGCTGATGAGTCATTTATTCCCTCCCCTACCAGTGCAGTCTCAGGCAGTTGTTTACCCCAAATTAGCAGATAACCTGATTGGGTCTGCAGACGTGTGAATAGCTGCAGGAGAACTTAGCAAGTGGATAGCTGTATCACAGAGAGGGTCTAATATTGATAAATGTACATTTTTCCCTCATCCATAGTTTGCAGGTTTCTAGATCATGACAGTGGGAATAAATAACACATCTGCTGCCAAACAAGCAAAAGCTGCTAGGGTATATATTGGGAGAAGACAGGTAAAGAAAAGAATGATAATGCTCTTATAATTTAGCAGGTGTCTAGATTGCTGTTTCTAGTACAGAAGCAGCCAGTTCAGACAGAATATTAGCTCATTAGAGGGACTGGAAGACAGGTAAGGAAAACAGGACACAGGAACAACTTTCCCAAGAGACTGGAAATATCTATTACCTTGAAAAGCAAACAGGAAGTTTTAGGGGTATGCACAGCAGCTAACCAGTGAAGAAAGTAGAGAGAACAGAAGTTCTTGTAACACAAGAGCAAGAGAGTGCTCATTGAAATTCACAGTTAAGTATATGAAAGATGACATAATAAAATTAGCATTGTATCAAGTTGAATGCTAAAGAATGGGAAAGCTGCAATGGGGCTGTATGAAAGAAGTAGCCAAATGTGGAGAGGCATTGCTTGTTTGAGATGGTGGGTGGTTTTTTTTAATGATAAACCCTACAGTTTCAAATGTGACGTTCAGTCTTGCAATACAGGTTTGAAGACAGCTGCTATTTACTTGTGTTGATTTCCATTTCCCTGCACAACCTGCAGAGGTGACAAACTGACTACCTTCTAAGCTTTTGAAATGCCAGATCACATTTAAAACACAGTCAGAGGTTTGGGCTTTGCTGGCACCTCACAAGACACTCCATGGTATGTATGATAAGAAATCTGAGAACCCCTGTCAAGGAACTTAAGGGCTGTCATTCCTTTGCATCTGAAGAACAAACCTTTCAGGGCAAGGTTGTGTTTGCATTGCTTTGCCCTGCTTTCTCTGTCCCTTTTTGCTGGCACTGAAGTTGCTGAGCTTGCTGTTTTCCAGAGTACTGTGACTCCCCAAAGTTGTCCTTCTAGGTCAGCAACAGAATGGCTTCATGCCTCCTCTAGAGGAGCAAAGCAGGTGGGAGTTGGGTTTGTGTGAGGACAGTGAAGATGTCTCTGAGTCAGGCTGCCTTGAGAGGAAAATAGCAATGAGCAGAAAAGCTGAGGGAACATTTTATCAGCCATGAATCATTGTTCAAGTTCAGTGCTAGACTGGAGGAACTGGAAATGGGGTTCCTCTACAGAAAGTCCTTGATGTCTCAAGGAGAGCACTTCCAGAGGCATCTTGTGGCACAGGGCATGCAAAAACATTCCAAGTAGATGTGTTTGCTGACAAAACAGTGCTAGAATTGTTATCAGTATTTGATAAACAAAAGCCTATCTGTTCTTAGAGAGGATGTTTGAAAATACCTTCAGCATCTGCAGCAGCATATGACCAGCTGATTGCCCTGTTTGCTGGTTAAGAAACTTAACTGTACCATACATGTACAAGGATTGGGTTTTGGGTTATTTTTTTGTTGTCATTTAGCCCCAGCTGATGCCGAAGCACTACACAGTCATTCGCTCATTCCCCCCACAGTGGGATAGGGGAGCGAATTGGAAGAATAGAAGTGAGAAAACTCGTGGGTCGAGATAAAAACAGTTTAACAGGTAAAGCAAAACCATGTGCACAGGCAAAGCAAAAGAAGAAATTCATTCACTACTTCCCATAGGGAGGCAGGTGTTCAACCATCTCCAGGAAAGCAGGGCTTCATCACACATAGCAGTGACTTGGGAAGACAAGTGCTGTAAGTCTGGATGTCTCTCCTTTCTTCTTCCTTCTGCCTTGTATGGTGAGCATGACATCATATGACCTGGGATATCCCTCTGGTTAGCTGGGATCAGCTGTCCTGTCTGTGTCCCCTCCAAACTTCTTGTGCACCCTCAGCCTACTCACTGGGGGTATGGTATGGGGGGTGATGTGAGAGTCAGGAAAGGCCTTGACTCTGTAAGCACTGCTCAGCACCAACTAAAACATCCTTGAATTATCAACACTGTTTTCAGCACAACTCCAAAACATTGCCCCATACCAGCTGCCATGAAGAACATTAACTCTATCCCAGTCAAAACCAGCACAGTTCTTTTTGGGATTTTTAGAACAAACCCAAAGAAACAATTAATTAAGGTTCATATAGTGACAGAAATAGATATGCAAGTTAAGAAGTATTGACTTCATAGGAACTGCATGGATGTTAGGACTTAACAGCTGTTTACTTGGAAAGGGGTTCATTTGCATAGGAATATGGTTGATGATCTTCTCAAAATTCAAAAAACACAGGTTTTCCCCTACAACTTTGTGTTGTATAAATTAAATGTTGGGTGTTTTCTTTCTGAACGTGACAAGTTTACTGTCAGGGGAAAAATAAGACTTTTATAGGTTGTGTGTGCTCTTGTCTTTTTGTAGCAAAAACCTCATTTTCCTTATGCTAGCATTCTGAAATATCAGCACTTAATAGTTATATGCCATTTAATGCATCAAATATCCATCAAGAAGCAGTGAAGTGGTTAATGATTTAATTTAGTCTTTTGCAGTGGATGATGCAGATGACTTGCATCCAGAAATTCAAATGCTGAGAGAGGACATCATCCTATGGATGTGGAAGTGTGAGTTCCTTCCCTGGCAGTAAAAGCATAATTTACTAGATGCTGCACTCTATATTTAAAAAAGGAAAACATTTATATGAAAACAAATTGAGGCCTAAGGGTATGGCTATTTAGGCCAGGATCTCTCCTCTTCCTTCATATCCCTTTCTTACTTGCAAAGCTTTTCCTTCTTCATTCATCTCTCCTCCCAGATGCTGTGCTGTTATCTTACTGATGCCATAGCATCATTTCAGAACAGAATGGGAAAGAAGACTAAAACTGAGGAATTTTTTTTTCTACTCCACATACTAGCGTTTATGCTCAGTGTATATTCCAGCTAGGGACTTAATTTAGTGCCTGGGATAAAACATCAGTCTTTTCCCCTAAATTAGCCTGTATATGAATATAATTTCTTAGAAATGCTATGCTGATGGCATGTATATTGAAAATGGATATTTACAGGTTTCACTTCATAGATTCAAAGGCATAAGCTTTTTTATCTGTTGAGTAATTAATTCATTTTTAGGCAGACTGAAGCATGCATAACTTAAAAATGATCACTAACTTAGCTGATAGCCCACAGCAGCTTTGGAAAGAAAAAAAAAAGCATTGTGGTCTGCTGTCAGATGTTCCTACCAGGCAGCTGGAAGCAGTCTGATTACCTGGTACATTCTTGTTCTTCACTTTTGCTATTGTGGGCAAACTTAGACGGGAGCTGTAGGGTTGCTTTCTTGCAAATCATGGACCTAACAGGTATCTTCAGCATGGTTCCACTGAGTCACTTTCTGCATAGCAGGCCTTTATTTTAATCAAATCAGGATCTTTCTAATAACTTCCATTACTGAAACGTTTGAATGTGGGAAGGAGGTGAAAGTAATTGGATTGCAATAATTAAATCATCCAATGTGATTACCTTCAAAAGGTTGTGTGTTTATGCTTCCCTGAATGCAAACGGGAATTGATCAGTGCAAGAAGCACTGAAGCTGCATCTCTTCTGGAAGGGAAATCATTTGGTGTGGTGCAGATGGGGGAGGTCTGTGGGTAAGAGGGAGGGATGAAGATCATTTTGTTACCACAAAGCTCTGTAAGGAAGCTGTAATGTGTAAGTCTTAGTGAAGGAGTTAATTTTGAAAATTTGCTTAAAAAAAAAAAAAAAAAATCCTGGTGTGATGTAACACTCATTTAATATTTTCCAAAGCTGTAGCTCACTAAGAATTCCAGCCCTGCATTTAACTGCACTTGCAGATAAAATCAGCTTCCCTACAGCATTTATGTTGGAACGTGGTATAGTCAGTGCACTGCTTCACATGATGCATGATTGAGCAGTGGTTTTGTAGAGCTGTTGAAGACCTCAGGTAGCTCAGCTCTCTGAACCTTGTGCTAGTAGCCTCAAGATAACACAATATTTTTCAGTGGTTGTAACTTCTGGTTCATTTTTGGGGTCTCTCCTTACCTGCCTGACGTTTCTGCAGTGGAAACTGGTCAGAATGTGATTTTGGTCCAGTGCCTGAACAGCAGAGCATGCACTGCTTCCAGGCATATGTGCGTGTGTAACTGAAAACAGCACTCAACTGCATTGCTCATTGTCCAGAAAACTGAAAAAGGGGTGGAAACTGTTTCACAGCCGAATAGTAAAACTGTCATGTTGCTATCTTCCTTTTTTTTTTTTCTTTTGAGTCATGAAAATCCATTTCTCCTGAGGTTGTTTCCCAGCAATCTTTGTTTTCTAGTCACTTCCCACAAAATACCAAAAAAGCCTTCTATGTAAACCAAAACTGTGTTAAATAAAGTGATGTCTCTTTCTCTTGAGTCGAAGTACCACTCACGGATATAACAGTTTTTTCCTGGCAAACCCATGCAATTGAATAGCTGCATATAACCTAGAAAAACTTTGACATTTTCACTATTATGCACTATGCATTTGTGTTTAATTTATAGCAACATGAATTAAATGGGGAAATATCAAGTATAGTTTGAGTTAGGATGCTGTCCTGCTTTTCGGTCCATCTGCCTTCTTGCTTCATGTACTGTTTTATGCAGTATTTTTTTCTAAAGATACATGGTAAATGAGCAGTTTCTTCCCTGGTGTACCTTTGCACTGAGCTCCATTCCATGACTTTCCCACCATATTCCTCCTAAGCAGAAAGGCACTAGTAAGGTGTTCTATGAGATCATTAACCTCTGAGCTTAGTTTGCACAACACTTGAGTAGCTGTGTGTCTTCTAGAGATGGTGGCTCGAAATCAGATTCTTCATGAATCTGTGGAAGACAATTTCCTTCTATTCTACGATCAGAAGTTTCATATAACCTAAATATACTTTGAGTTTTGTAAGATCCAGGGTCTTGATGTGGTCCATGACAACAAACTATGATAATGACTGAAAACAGATGAGGCAAGAGACATTTGCAGGAGCCAGTTATGAAAGAGAACAAATAAGACTATTTAGATTTATTAAGGAGAATCATTAAAGGTAACCACCAGCTGATGGTTAAAAAGTCCATGAGTGAACCCCCTTGTGCATTTCTCCCCTACCCTGTTTGCACCAGTTTGCTGAATTGCTCCTGAGTTCTCCGTTGAGCATCAGGTGGGTGCCTGAATTGTAAATTCTGCATCTGGTGTCATTATGTGGCAGAAGGAGAAATTAAGTCTGGACTTTTATTGACCCACATCTGACAAGTAAATGTGTAGATCATTATCATGGGATTGCTGTAATGATGAACCTTACCTAAAATGTTCCCTGCTAGCCTGGGCATGCATAAAATCAAAGCAGTGGCATTTTATATCACTGGATGGGACTGACACTGCACTTGAATGTTCAACTCATCAGATTCCTTTCCCCCACAGAGTTGGTGTCTGAGTTACTGCTGCCAGATCCAGCTGCTGCACGTTGGTTTTCAGTGTGCTTCCTGTGCAATTGATGTCTTGGACTGTGTGCAGCCATTATTTGGTTCAGCTCCCTTGCAGCAGTCATGTTCCTATGGTGCATCTGAGCTTTGTGCACGAGGATTGCTGGACTGGCAGCAATGGCAGCAGAGCTTTGGATACCAAAGCAGGATGTCAGAGCTGTTGGGAGGTGGCCCAGCTTCCTCTTGAAGCCAAACTTACCACTCCTGTGACTTTGTTGCAGGGCTTGAGGCATAGAGTAAAGAATGCAATTATTGCTCAAAAGGCTTTTGTTTTATAGGAAGCCCAAACCGAGAGCTTCCTATATCATGGAGGGCTTCTTTATCACAGATGGATGTTACAATGAAGATACTGTGTTTTCTAGAAATGCCTTTATGTAATCACTTCGAAGAGAGAACTTCTCTAAAACAGCCCTGTTTGGGTTGGATTTGTGGGGTAGTGGTGTGAAAGTGTTGGGGTTTTGGGTTGGTTTGGTTTTAGTTTTGTTTCTTCAGGAGGGCATATGTTTAGCACCTGTTATCTAAAGTCCTCTTGGTGCTTGAGGTTTTGGCACTGTGCTGTTAAATTTCTGTTTGTTTTCCCTGAAATACAGGGTAGCTCTGAAATGAGTTCTGATTTTGAATTTTGATTTCATATATTTGAAAATCAAAACTCATAGTTGCTGGTTCCAATACAGTGGGAGTGGTTTGAGAGCTGCCAGTAAATATGGAAGATCTTTTATTCTTTTAGCAAATTTCAGTAGCAGCTGTCATTAATTGGAGGGAGCCAGATTCTCTTCACATCCCTTGCTCACAGAAGTCCCTGGAAAAGTTGGGAGGTTAGTTAGTACAGTAGTATCCTTAATGCAGTTGTTAAATAGTTTTCCTTATCCCACTGCTAGTTACAATGTCTCTCTGTTAAAGGCAGTAAAACTGTCAGTGCTATACTTGGACTTCAAATACTGCTAGTGTCATGTTATTTAATGACAGCAGATAAAGCTTTTGCTGTTTCTACTGTAGATATTTAGTTTCCAGAGAGACATGGCTTTTGAATACTTCTGAATTGTCTATTATTGGATATTCAGGAACATTTTAAAACTCTTTCAACACTAAAGAAGACTTCAGTATAGTGGGATATAGTGAGAACATGTGTTAGTGCTCTGTCATATATGCCCGTAACCTCACAGATTGTACTAACTGTAATCTTTTTTCCTTTCTTCTGTCAATTGAATAGCTAGATGAGCATTTTGAAGAATTTTCCAGAATAGTTTAGTGTTTTTCTTTTCCTGTTTGGAAGCTGTTCTTTAACTGTGTTAAATCAGTTCTGTGGTTAGAACAGCTGACAGCAGGGGATGTCCTTATTTTTAACCATGTAATGTCATTTGCAGTGACAAGGAGCAAGTAATGCACACAGGATAGGGGCTGATCCCTGGATGAATGTGGTATGACTTTAGGAAGTGACAGATGAAAATTTTTGTGCCAGGTGCTCACTACATATAGGAATAAAACTCATCTCGCACCTTGTACTGGGTCTGATGTTTACCTGTTTTGGTCCTTGAACAAGATAGAGATCAAGAAGACCAAGTCCAAGGTATAAACAGTAATGACAGGACAGGAGTGTGTTAAAATGCCATTTAAACCAGTTTCCTGAAGCCCAAGAGTACCTACAAAATGCTGTAGTAAATTGTATGTGTTGAGGAATTACCTGTGCTCTGTGATACAGCTGACGTATGCCAGGGGCATGAAGGTGATGATACATTACACAACCGCATCTTTGCAAACAGAAGTGTTTGAAAAGGCAGCAGTGAGAAAGGAAAACATTCACAAACGGGAGGGAAGGGATCTGATGTGGGAATCTAATGTATTAGATTTTTTCACTCACAGTCTACAACTAGAGCTGGTGGGTTTATGAGTATTCTGGAGAAGTGGGATGGGATAACTTGTTTCTCAAGGCAGTTGTAGTGCTGGATCTCCCTACAGCAGAGTTCACAGCATTGCAACATGCAAACATCTTGGGACAGTGCGTAGACATGTCTATATGTCTGTGTATACCACCATTATTTCTTTCCTGTCTTAATTTCCATGCAAGACACCAATGAGGAAAGACAAGAACCCTGTCTATGATTCAGTCACAGAAACTCAGCTTTCTAATTGACACTATGTTTTCCAGAAGCGAGAAGACTGCTTAGGCCAGGGATCAAGTAGAGAATCTTGCATGCAGCCCAGCAGCATTGTGCAGAATTTAATGGAGCATACTCCAAGCCAAGTTGGGTAGGGTTTTGAGCAACCTGGTCTGGTGGAAGGCATCCCTGCCATGGCAGGGTCAGGCAGGATTTCCCCCTAGTGAAGCCATGCTGGCTGCCACCAAGCACCTTGTTCTTTTTCATGTGCCTTAGCATGCCTTCCAGGAGAATCTGCTCCAAGATTTTGCCAGGTGTAGAGGTGAAACTGACTGGTCTGTAATCCCCTGGGTCATCCATTTTCCCCTTCTTGAAAATGGGGGTTATATTTCCCTTTTTCCAGTCATCAGGAACTTCACCTGACTGCCATGATTTTTCAAATATGATGGACAGTGGCTTAGCAACTTCACTCGCCAGCTCCTTCAAGACCTGTGGATGGGCCCAACGTCTTCATTCTCACAGTCCCTGCATCTGCCTTCCAAGACTTGGGTGGTGTGGTCAGAGCCTTTGCAAGTGAAGACCGAGGCAAGGAGGTCATTAAGAACCCAAACCATTCTATGATTCTAAGTGCACAAACTGGGATTTGTGTGAGCAGAACATCTTTATCAGAAGGTAGATACCATGGCATGTACCACTGAATGAATAAATTTCTGTAGATGGTGGAGCATAGAGCTGCCATGCTGAGGTGGACATGCTGCTGTTGAGATGGGTACCTGTGTGAGTGGTGGAGATGAATCCTACCTCCTGCACAGGGGCAGAGCCTAACAGTGTGCTTCAGACCTGCTGATATCACCACAACCACCCGTACTTGAGGCATGTGCTTTTTAGTATAACAGAGAGAAGCAATTTTCTTTTAAAATACACCCTTTCACATCTCCTTAATATATGAAGATGTATCCTGTCTTTTGCATGGCAAAATTATCTCTGTATAGCCTGTCTCATTTTAAAATAAATCATATCTGTTGTGAAAAGACTAGAAGAGTACCCATTGAACTGACAGATTCTAAAATCTTTCCAAGCCAATTCACTGGCAAGAAAATGAAGGGACAACTCATTTCCATGGTGATACTAACTGAATCACTCTGGAGCAGTTGGAGAATGGATCCTAACTTGGGTGGGTGCTGTGTTTATGTCCAGTAACCATGCAACCAGCAAGTACTCTTCGTGCTATATAACCATTAAAAAGGTTATTGTCATTCATGCTTGTTGTTCTGATGTTTTTCTTCTTTGCATTCTTTAGAAGCTTCAAAAGCTCTGGGTTTCACAACTAGTGGGTAGTACTGTGTTGAGAGGTATACAAAACTGTGCAGAACTGCAGCTGAAAAATGACGCTCCCTTCCAAGAACATTTAGCTTCTCCCAAGTTCAATTGCTGGCACAGTTTGGTTTTTAGCCTGAATCTACTTTGAGAAAAATGTTACACAGAAGAGTTTAATGAATTGAGATCAGTTTTTCTTCTTTCAAAAAAATGCCTGATCTAATCCAGTGATGTTAAGTGAAGAAAATAATGAGTCATCATTTTCTGACATAAGGAAGAGTTTTTCTGCTTTTACATCAGCGCATACATAGATATTGGAAATGCCATTACAATGCTTAACTTTTAAATGCTTGTTTTAAAGATACGCATAGTAATTGTACTTAATTTTAAAATAAATTGTTTACAAGATCTTTTGTTTTCCTTCCTTCAAAATGATTTACTGGGGAGATAAGTATTTCTGCAATGAGTTACATGAACTGACTTGCTGGTTGTGTTCCCTTTCACACACCTTTGAGGTAGATAACATCTTTTCATAGCACTTTTATTCTTAGAATGCTTTGTTTCTCATTTTGCATGAATTAGTCATTGAATTGAAAGGTATTTGACTATGTAAAGAAATAAACATACTGTGTACTTACAGAAGAGGCCTACACTAGTGAGGGACTCACTCTTAACCAAACCTCCACCAGAGGTTTTTGTTGTTTTATTTGGGAGTTTTTTGGTTTATTTTTAAGCTTAAGCAGAAAAGTTTTTCTTGCTTCAGTATCATTCAACTGCCTTTAGGTTTGACATAAATATCATATTAATTAGTAAGTCTGCAGTGGGTACAATTTAAAAAACAACAACAAAACCAACCCAGAGCATCCAAAATAATGCCATTTTTTGCAAATAGAATTGACTTTAATTTGCTCCAGCTTTTGAAAGATCTCATGTACATAGTCCTTTTTTAACAAGCTGAATTATCTGTAAGATATTGTACTGGATTTCTTATTTACCAGAGCCTTGAAGTGGAGAGGAGAGGCACCTTGTTGAAGCCTGGGAGTTTTGAAGCCAGTGTCACTGAATACATAGATTGGGATGATCAGCAAGGACAAGTCTCTCACAGGATGTTGGCACACCTCCTCAGGGCTGTTTCATATTGAATTATTTCATTTCCCTGTGATTCGTCTCACTATTTTTTTTCTACACCATCATTCATTCCCATGATAATTTTACCTGTAGAACATAAACATGTTAGTAAGAGCTCATCTGCTTGAGAAGTAGAGCAGCTGATCTGCCTCCAGAATTACAATGACCACCTTCCTACCAAAGGTGGACCCCTTTGGGTAAACCCAAAGGTTCTGGATCGTGCCCCAAACATGGTGTACAGCCCCATGGCTGTGGATGTCTTCCTGGACCTGTATGCTGAGGTCTGGAGGCAGAGGGCCACTCCAACAGCTGTGGTTAACTACAGTGAGAAATGGCAGAGGGTTTGGCCCTCTAGCTATTGAAAATATGATAATGTTGTTATCAGCTGCTGAATTGCCCCTGGAAAAATATTGGTGGCTTTAGTTCAGATCTATTCTTCAGTGGCTTTAAACAACCTGGTCTAGTGGAAGGTGTCTGTGCCTGTGGCAGGGCGGTTGGAACTAGAGGATCTTTAAGGTCCCTTCCAACCAAATAATTCTATGATTCTATGGGTTAGGAGGTAATTACACTGAATTTCATATGTTTTGAGTGATTTGTGAGAACTTT
The DNA here is from genome assembly GCA_002631895.1 of Agapornis roseicollis. Lineage (NCBI taxonomy): Eukaryota > Metazoa > Chordata > Aves > Psittaciformes > Psittacidae > Agapornis > Agapornis roseicollis. The sequence continues at coordinate 34,084 of NDXB01017550.1, read as the reverse complement.
CTTACCATTGGGCTTGTTAACCCAGTAAAATTTATTTCTTAGAGCAACATACTGTGTCATAATATCAGGAATGCAGCATAAGTGTATGCATGTGTATGCAGCTTGTGTAGTTCCCCAGATATGCAGGTGTCTGGTGTCTATGGTGGAAACACCATAGTTTGGATGTAGGGCAGGGTGAGCAGAAACCTGATTTTAGATATATGCAATCCCAGAACACAGTGGTTACATAGGCCTTAGCTTGAAGTTTGCAAGATAGATAACTAGATCTTGAATTGCTTTATAATGTTGCATAGCATCTCTGTTCAGACTCAATTTGTGTATCTTGGTGTGATGTAGCATCTTAGATAAGTATATATTATATTAATGTATTGCTCTAAACTTTTAGTGGCTAAGGAGGTCTCAAATCTTCTTTACTGAATTCTGTGTAGAAATGGCCATATGGTTTTCTCCATAAACTATACTTCCACATGTTTCATGAACTGGAAAGGGCCATTCTTGCTTGTTTATTTTTCCTTGATACTATCAAATGCAAGTTGTAGAAACAATAGCTTTTTAGATCCTTCTTGTACATGCTATTGCATACTAACTTTGGTGGGAAAGACTAAATAGAAGTGAGTGATGGGTTACAACCTATTGTGCTACACTAACACAATACAATGCTTGTTGTCTTGATAAGTAATTTTTTGAGACGGTTAATACATTTTGTGTGAATCAGTAAAGTATGGAATACAGTATCATATGGAGAGTTGACTAGTTAAAGTTGGAGATGATAAGGATTTGAGGAACATAAAGGCAGGTAACAGTTGGCTTTAATTAAGATGACAGAGGGTTGTTCCGGAATAAGTGGTAGAGATTACTGGCTGCCCGCTGCTTTAACTGTTGACACAGTTACAAGGCATGTTTTGATGAAATTAGCTGATAAAGTTAGGAGAGAGCTTCAATTTGAAAAAGGCCTCAAAGATTGGACCAAGACAAGTGAATGGCAATGAGGACTGAATTAATAAATGTTTAATGAAACAAGCAATGAGTCTCAAGTGTGTGAAGGACATGGATTAAGTGACAGGGAGCTACCAGTATGATATCATTATGAGAAAGCAAAAGTAATCCTGAGGTACATCGGGAAGGTCTTCTAGCAGAGAGGAAACCACTGATGGTGTCTGTGGGGAGGTGTGGAGCACTGCATGATCCTAGGTGCCTCTATTGAAGGATGGCAACTCCAAACCGATGGGGCAGAGGAAGACTGCTAGGCTTCCTGTCATCTTAATCATCCTCTTCAGAGAAGGGTAAGAGTTTGGATTCTTGAGCCTGATGCAAAATGGGCATTTGGCAGCAGTCTGAGTGCACTCAGCAGCAGAGGAAGGTCCTGAATCTAAGAAGCTCATTTCAAGCACAAATGAACATAATCTTAGTGAATGGAAGCTGAAAATCTCAGAACTATATTCATTTGCTTAGAGGCGTTCCTAAAGCAAAACAGTGAAACAACAGGCAGCAGATGAACCAAGGCCTACCTGGAGAGTAGGGAGAATGCTTCTGCAGGGGACTGGATGGGCTGATCACCTCATCACCTTGCAGAGTTTAATCTGAGATTGGTGTAGAAATTTGCTGTAGGAATTTACGTGTTTATTTTCCCTCTCAGCAACATAATTTAATTTTGAAGAAGGTCTTGTGCATTCATCATCACCATGTTTTCATTTATGGTTACTTTTTAATTCTTTATGCATGTGTTATGTTTTTTCTTTTGTAGAACAGTTCGTGTCTGGCTGAAGAGAGACAGTGGGCAGTACTGGCCCAGCATATACCATGCAATGCCATGTAAGTATAAGGAGGTGTTTGCTGTTTACTCTGTATTTGCCAAATGGCTTTTCTGGTTTTGATGAAGTTTCATGTTTATGACCTTTTGCAAATTTACTAGTCCATATTAAATTTATTCAGGAACAATCCTCTTGGTTTCTGTGAAGCTTTACGAAGTTGCATGGTAATGCTTCTGAGAGGCATCAGGGATTACAGCAGCAAAAGGATACAGATATGCAAGCAAAGGATCAGCATTTAATGCAAACATAGAATAAAAAATACGGGAGCTCAAAATGTAGGCTTGCATTCTGCCACTAACGGAGTCTATAAAGCTTTGTAAGTCTACACTATAAATCAGTCTTCCCTTCCTACTGCATGTGCTTAGTCCATTAGAGTGCAATGGTAAATGGCTTTATTTGGTAAGGACTTAATATCCTGTGGCAGCTAATATGATAGAGAGAATACTAGATAGGAAAGGTAGCTCTTCCAGTGAAGAGGAATCATTTTATCCCTGCAATTAAATGATAGAATCATAGAATCACATAATTGTTTAGGTTGAAAAGGACCTTAAGATCATCTGGTTCCAACCCCACTGCCATGGGTAGGGACACCTCACACTAGACCAAATCACCCAAGGCCCTGTCCAGCCTAGCCTTGAACATTGCCAGGGATGGAGCATTTACCACTTCTTTGGGCATCCTGTTCCAGCGCCTCACCTCCCTCACAGCAGAGAACTTCTTCCTTACATCTAACCTGAGCTTCCCCTGTTTTAACTTTTAACCCATTATCCAAATTTGGAAAACCAAATCTCCTTGATGAATCCCTCCAGTATGGTCTGCTGTGTGTCTTCCTACCAGAGAGTGTTCATTCTTCAAAACAAATGGCAGATTGATGTCCATTTTTCCAAGAGGCAGTTGAGGAAATCACAGCCCTAGCTGTGTTGAGTGCAGGAGTATAATTCTGCAGGTCACAGAAGCAGGGGTATGCTGATGCTCCTCAGTCAGCTTTAGATGTGCTTGTTTAGCCTGTCTTTGGAAAGCTCATGAAGCTGACTTTCAATCCACAGACTGGGAAGCATTTATCAAGTCCCACTGAAGTATTCTTATTGTCTGGAGAAAGAATTATTTTAAGCTAAGATAGCTAGATTTGGAAGAGACCTCTATCTCCGTGATGTGTAAAATATTTGAAGAATTTTAGTAGCACAACAACATCAACTTGGGACTCTAGAATGGCCATGGTGTTTGCCTGCTCTAAAAAAGCGTTCCTTTGGTAGAGAGGAGAATCTCTCTTCTTCCTGTGGTGATGAACTAGCTCATAAGAATATATCAAGCCTCAAAGGTACTTTGTGCTCAGGACTGTGCACAGAAAGGTATTGGAAACCAGCTAATGATGTGGCAGTCTGTGGAGCTCAGTCACGATCACTAGCAACAGCCTGAGTTCTCTTGACCTGTCTTAAGAGGTTTGCTTCCAGTTAAACTGTTATGAAGTCACTATTCTAGCAGTTTGGCATGGATACTTCTCTTTTTCCATGTGGTGCTTTTTCATACATCTTCATTTTAAAATCTTAGGTTCTTCTCTGGTCTTAGCAAGGGTGCATTATTGCCAGTAACAACAGCTTCACTGGAAATGGTAGAATAGATCCAGATCCACTCAAAGGGAACTTCATAACTCAAAGCTCCTTCATAAATTTGAACACCTGACACTGCTCCTTCCTTTGGAAGGCTGATAAGCTTTTGAGCCATGAGATAATAAAATTTTGTTGTATTATTCACCAGTTTCAAGAATGCTCAGGTATAATTAATGACTGGAGCAATGCCACTTACGTTGTTATCAGCCATGGCTTTCAGCTTTTGGAAATCATAGGAAGGGTTCTGAGTCAGTCTCTGCACAAGTCTGCACTTGACTAGAAATGATCGTTTTGTCTGTTTCTGTGTGCATCACATTTTTGATTTTCCTCTGCTTTAGGTTCATACTGGTTTTATTGTTTAGAGAATGACAATGGCACAGAAGTTCTCTGTGTAAAAAATGTAGTAGGCATGATGGTGCCTTTTTGTGCTGCTTAGAAAGCTGTGAGTGGCAGTCCCACCTATAGATACCCTGTTAGCATGACTTGTGGTGGTCATGCTAGTCCATGACTGGTGATACATGACCTACACTGTTTTATGGTTTAATACCAGGTAGCCTTAATAACTGAGTTTGCACCCTGGCTACTTTGGGAGGAGACGAGGATGAGGATGAGGAGTTGGGCTGAGACAGCCATGTGCTTTGGTCAAGGTCTGCACTCAGATGGGGCCATCAGTGCATTCTGAATGTTAAACCCACTAAATACACAGAAAAATTATCAGGATTGTAGATCACTTCTGAGTAGGGACACTGCTGTTTAGAGATGGGATTTTCCCAATTGGAAAGTTTTATGCCTGGTGTTTCTGTGGTTGGAAAATTTTGGACAGGATGGCCACATTTTTTATTATCTCTAACATGAAAAAGAAAGAACTGTGGGTGCTGTACACAGTGTTACATTGTCAATAAGGCAAACTAGGTAAACTGGAAACTTGGCTAGCACATCGTCCTCGTGCCAGCATTGTCTTAACAGTGTATTAACAACAGATCTCTGATGAGCATGTAAACCCTCCTCACAGTTAGGTGTGGACCCTTGGTTATGCATGTGTAACAGGTAATAGATGTGTAGCCATGGTTGGATGTGTGACAGGAAACACAGAAAGGAAATGTAGTCAAAAAAACTAAGCCAAAAAAATAAAAATAAAAAAAAAACCAAAACAAAACATAACAAAAAAACCCAACCAACCACCAAAAAAAGATCCAGTCGCCCAAAACCTCTGACAGATATCAACAGAGTAAAGGATTTATTGTAGGGAGGAATAGTACTAGAGTATCCAGTCTTTAAGGCAGATAATACACAGTCTTAAAATGGGTTTCATAGCTAATACTTTGTTTTGAGAAGGAGGGTAAAAAAACCTGCAACACAAAGCATGCTACTTTGGTCTTAAACTATGCCACTTAGGCACTTCAAAGGGTCAGGGGAGGCTGAAACAAAGTTTCAGGTACAAAGTTTGTATTTCACTTCTGTCAGTCTCTAGTAGAGGTAAAACACTGCTGAGAACATGAAGTATGTAATTGGACTTTTCCTCAGTAGTTCATTTTCCAAAGGCTAAAATCAGTGTGTATTTGCTCTGTATTTAAGACAAAGACTACAGCCAGACTTCTGCATCAGGAATATACTGCCTGTCCTCTGCAGTAGTTCAGATCAATCTTGTTCCAGTCTGAAACCCAAATTATAGCTAGGTGCTGAAGTAGAGGGCTGTTATGTTTCCTGGCTATTATTTTAGAAGAATCTTGAACATCTCAGAAGCTTAGAGCTGGGGTTCTTGGGGTTGTTTCAGGGGTACTTTTTCCTTTTTTTCCTCCTCTTCTTAATGAGCCTAAGTGCTTAAGTATCTGATTTTCACTAAAATGTGAGTTGCTGCAGTCTTGTTAACAACTGGCGTTGCTTTAACCACATTAATGTAGGTAGTCTGGATGTAATTTTAGTGCTGACATACTGGTTCTTCCAAGAGCATGTATTACTGAAGAATTCCCTTAGGAAGATGACCATAGCAAAATAAATATCTTTATACTGCTATGACTGTGTACACACAGGTCTGGAATTTAAAAGTGGCTGATTTTTGTAATCAGCCTGTGTCAAGCAGCTGCTTGTACCTTTTGTGTCTGAAGTGTTCCAATCTATTTTGGAAACGCATACGTCAGATAGCCAATTTACCTGAGAACTCCTCTGCAAGCTGCTTATTGCCTGCAGAGTTACTAGTAACTCTTTCAGTGTGTGCCCTGTCTACAATTTGAGAGCTGATGTGTGGAATATGGCTGTTCTATCATTAAGTGCCTTTTAAAAGGATTTAATTTTTACTCTGCTTAGATTATTTTTTTCCTGTCTGTTTTTCCTACAACTGTCTCATTCAGCTACAGTGAAGAAGTCTCAATATAATAGCAATGCACCACCATATGAAGGGACAATTCGGGTTTGCCTTTTTTGAGGGAGAGTTAGAAGGAGCAATTTTGTCACTGTTGATAGCCCTAACTTTGGTGTTTCTTTTCAGTCAGTTTCCTTGAACTGAAGCCTTTTCTTTGATTTAATTCTGTCAGCCCTTGCAGGAAAGAAATAAATTGAGATGCCTGCCTGTGTGTGGATCTGGTAGGCTTTGTGCTTGCAGTTGGTTGTAATTCAGGAAATGTTTCAAGGGAGAGATAATACTGAAGGTAGAAAAAGTTTTGTTAACCAGTCAACATAGACTTTTTTCTTCTTCATATAGCTTTGTTGCAAACTAAATTATTGAGGAGGATTTGCTGAGCTATGGACTGTTTAATCCTAGGTGAGACATTACACAAACTGTGAATATACCAAAGTATTGCAAAAAAAGAGGACTTGAGGCTTGTTAGTAACAAAACCACTGTGTAATCACAGTGGAGAGTAGAAACCAAGGCGGGTAGTAGGGGAAAGCAGAGCTAAAAGCACATGTGACTACTCTCTGTTTATCATAAGAATATGGTTTAAAAAGTACTCTTGTCACTAACAAAGGAGCAAGAATGCCTGCCCCTAGCAATTGCTGCTGAAAAATAATTCCTGAAGGTTTTTGTTGGGACAGGAGGACTTGCACCTGCGTGCTGCTGTGTTGGGCAGTAAAAACAATCCCTGCCTTCAGAATGCAACTTCACAATTTCTCAACGAAACCAAGCATAGCTCTTGAATTCTTGCAAGAAAATTCTGGTTCCATCCTTGATGTGAACCCTGCCAGATCCTCTAGGGAGCTTAGTACAGCTGACTTCTTTGCGATGGAAGAGCGTAGCCTATTACAGTAATATTGATATAACAAACAATGGCTAGTTTTTGTCACAATCTTTTACTTTGGCCAAAATATGTAATACCATCGTAGTGTTGTGGTGAAATGGAGTAGGGGACAATAGTCTTAGAATCCTTAATATTGGCTGATGTGTTGATTCCTACAGGTTAACTTTCTTACTGCAGGTATAGGCTGCAGTAATACAGTGACATAATACAGTGTTTTCTTTTATTGTCAATGAGCTTCAAGCAAATGTAAAAAAATAAATTGTTCGGCTAAGTAATCTCTCAGATTTGTACTTGAAATGTCAGGTGCCTCTTATATCAAAACACCACCACTGCTCTTGTATGACAAAATGAAGGAGCTGGAGCAAGAAATAGCTGTTGTTCCATGTCTTAATAAGACACAGTTAAATGAATTGCAAGAACAGTTTGCTTGTCTATCAGAAGCAAAATGCTGAACAGCATTATAAAGCATGTTAGCTAGTTTTAGGCTTTCCAGAACTTCAAGAAACTGAGAATCGGTTTTGTTAACTTCATCAACATGTTCATTTTTTTCAGCTCCATGTTCATGCATGTCTTTTAACCCGGAAACCAGAAGGCTGTCCATAGGTCTAGACAATGGTACAATCTCAGTAAGTACATCCAAAGATTTCTAGTTGAAATGCTTCCCCTTTGAGAAGTATTTATGTGATGTGGTGAGGATATTTTTGCTAGTGTTTGGGAGAGAGACTTTACTGCTAGTGGAACTGAAGCTGTAGTGTAGAAAATGGCAGATAATTACAAATGTAATTCCAACTTCCACAAAGAGACTGAGTGGGGTTTCTAATACTTATTAGGTGACTCAACAGACTGTCTTAATTTGCATATTTCTTTTAAAATAACAATGCAGAAAAGCAGCTGTTGCTTTATTAAATTTGAGTGCCTTGTTAATTATTCCATACCAGTGTTATGAGGGGAAAAATCATCTTCTGAAAGGCAGAAAGCAGATTTCTGCTCCATATCTAGCTGCTTTTTCAAATTTCAGAGTTCAGACTTTGTTTTCCTCTCACTTCCTTCAGAGGAGTTGCTCCTAATGCAGTGCTGGTTCTGAGAGATTTGGTTTGTTAACATCTGAGATGTGTGTGTGTAGAAAGGAAACAAGGGATTAAAGCAAGAGTGGTTTGTAGATCTGGGGTAGACAGTAGCAGTTGACCTTATTCATTGTATTTTTCTTGTGGGGTGATGAGTAAAGAGCTATATCACTTTGTAGAGGGGTCATGAGTCAGAGAGGTGTTTTTTGCCTATGCCTCATCAATAGACTTCTCTTACAGTTTAAGATCATTTTACCATCATTTCAGATTTTTACTGCTGTTCTCTCTGCCTTATGTACTTTGTAACTGAATGAGCATTGCAGGTTGATGTAAGGGCAGCTGTCTACACTAAAGCCAAGATAGTGTTTGGGAAAGGGTGTGTGACCCTATTAGCTGTTGCCTGTAAGCTGTATCAAAGATGTGAAGGTTTTGACCTATAAAGCTATTAATAGCTTGTAGCAGAGATTTGTGGGGTTTTCTTGGTTGTTTTTTTTTTTGTTGTTGTTGTTGTTTGAGGTTTTTTTGTGGGTTTTTTTTGTTGTTGTTGGGTTTTTTGTTCATTTGTTTATTTTTGGTTAGTTTTTTGGGGGTTTTTTGGTGCCTGTAGGAGATTTCTTCTTTTGTACCTAGGAGTTGGGACAGCTGCAAGAGAATTCCCTGCACCAGAATTCCCTCCTTCCCGCTTTTTCAAATAGCTGTAACTTGCCAGTCCTACTAGGCACTTTTGTTTTCATCAGGCCTTTGAGGAATGTGAAGGCACTGTAAATTAGATATTTAAATTCTTTGGCATGATGGAAGAGATGTGCCCTTTGTCTGGGAGCATTTTGCCTTGAAGAGTCAGAGGGTGCTTGAGTCTGAATGGAGTCAAATATTTTCCTATTCTGAAGCTAAAGAAGGTAAATGAGCTATACAGGTGGTAAAAGAACATGTGACTTTGGGTACTTATAGGTATATATTGCCATATGAAAGGCAGATTCTGTTTGTTGCTAAGCTGGGTTTTTCCCAGTCTTCTGCATAGAGGTATGTAAGAAGGAGGAAGGGATTGTTTGTGTTCCAGGCAGTTGTGTGGTAAAGGATTGTGCAGAAAATGCACTCCATAAACTTCCACAAACAATTAAATGTTTCCCTCCATAGCAAACCAAAGGCTTGTAAGAGAAGCCACAACTTTCATGTGCTACAAGAAGTGGTTGAAGTAGGAATGGAAGAATGGCACAGGTAACCCCCATTCAAGTCCCAGCAATATTGGGGTGTTAGAAAAATTCCTCAGGTACTTGAAGTGGGTTGCAACTACCCTATGAAGGAAAGCAGGGCACAGTGACCACAAAATAAAAGAACTTACTTCAACAAGGTGACCTCAGGGTACTTATTGTTGATTGTATGGCCCTCGAAGAGAAAGTACATGGAATTTACTTGAGTAACTTGAAATATTTGGGAATTAGTCAGCTATTCCATGTTAGTACTTCTGTAAATGCCCAACATCTTTGGGTATGCTGAGTGCAGGGCCAAAAGAAATTGCTGAAAATCATTCTACATCTTTGACTGTGTAGACAGAAAGGAGTCCTGACAAGGGCTGTAAGCTGATATAATACTCCTGAGTGGGCCACATAATCTCAAACTAACCTTTTGGTAGTGCCAGGAAGTACTGCTTTTACTTTCAGGTGTAAATGGAGATAAGGAAGTGGAGCTGCCCTTTTTCGTGTGCATGAAGTTTTTGTAAACTGTATGGAATTTAGTTACAACATCAGGAATGTGTATGGTCCATTTTAAGAAGGATGGGCAGCAGATATATCTTCCAGCAAAGCCACCATGAAGTGAGCTTGTATGGCAACCTTTCCTTGTGAAACAGGCTGACAATTTTTGTTTCTACAGAGATGTAAAGATTGTTTTTGACCCTTTGTAACTTCTCAACATGAAGGCTGCACACACTTTTGTGCGGCACTGTAGACCATTCTCTTAGTGAAGGGGTGTCTAACATCTTGCTTGAAAAGCAGTGGTACTTACAGTAAAAAAAAAAAAAGTTTTGTTTTTGTTGTTGGGGTTTTTTTGTTGTTGTTGTTTTGTTTGATTTGTTTTGGGTGTTTTTTTTTGAGAGAAATGTTGTTTGTGCTGCTTTGTGTATTAGGGAGTGCCTGAAGTCCTTTTTGGAAGCCAAAAAACTTTATCATGGTTATAAATTCCTTGCTCTGATGTGGAGAAAAACATGTTTTAAAGGTGCAACTCTCAAGAATACCACAACAAGAAGAAACAGAGGAAAAGTCTGTTACTTGCAATAGACAGGAAACTCCCACAGCCAAGATGAGGTTCCTCACCTAATTTCATTCATCTGAAAGTTAGCTTCCTAGATAAAGTTAATCATTAGGTTCTGCAGCCAGTAAAGACGTGAATTAGCTTTGGAGACAACCATGTTACTTACCCTAGAAACTTTTAAAATGGCATGAATCTCCCCATTTCTGGTTAGATTTAAATGAGGGTTAGGATGAATTTTCAGGTAGCTGATGCTGAACTAAATTGATCCTTTTTGCTGACTGTGCTTGTGTCTAGATGAAGGTGTTAAGACACTTTGAGCAGGGTTATAAGGACCAAAGGGCACCAGAATAACCCCTTCAAAATTCTTACCCAAATAAGTACCATCCCTAAGGAAGTCATCTTCCACATAATCTGATCTTGCAGATGTCTACAGATTTGGCCATAAACAGCATTTTGAATACCTGAGACTGAGTCAGGACCTACCTGTCTATGTGCACCCTTACCCTCCACCACTGTGGGAAGTTTTCCTTCGGGAAAACTACGTGATAGTTTTGTCCTCTCCCAGTTTTTTGTACTTCCTAAAGTGAAAAAAACTGTAATAATTTTGTAGAGATTTCTTTGCAATAGATACAGTGTCTGGCAGTGGATTTAAGAGTCTTCATTCTCTTCCATTTCTGAAGCAAGCTTCTTGTTCTCTGGGAGACATGACAGTGCTATCAGTCACTTGACAGGATGAAGTCAAGCCTTTAAGGACTTCCATAGAATGCTGTCAAAATGGCATCATCTATCAGAGTGTAAATTCCCTGGGATGGGAACTAGGCTGTGAGTGGGTAACACAACTAATTTATTAAGATTATTAACTTTCAGAAATGTGTTCAGTTGTCTAAGCAGAGGTCTCTAGTGCTATTTGAAGATCCATCAGTTGTCATCCACCTGCAACTCTGGGAAGGTGTGGCTCTTCGTTAGACCCTGGGCCATGTCTAGCAGCCCCATGACCCTGAAATGGCACAGACCTGAGCATGATTTTGTTTGCCTTAGCAAGAGCAATTTGAAATAGGATACTGATATTTCCAGGATGAGGATTTACAGAGGTCTCAGGCTCAAGAGAGGTTTGTGGTGGGTGTATGTTTCAGTATGACAAAGGTGTGCCCCATGAAGGTATAGTTGAGACTATACAACAGTGGGCACTACATTGGACAGTCTTTTCAGATGCTCAAGACTTCTTTCTGCTTTGTGAAGGCTTTCATGGTAGCAAGTCTTATTATTGCAGTAATAGGCTTACCTGAAACAGCCAAGACTGATCACTAACAGTTTCAGTACAGTAAAAAAAGGTAGTAAAGTAGCTCCAGAAAAGCCCTCTGAAGAGCAAAGAGTGATCTTCCCAGAAAAAAAATGTTTTTAATCCCTACAAGGAGGGGTTTTGGTTTTACCATCCTGAACACTCTGATAGATCTCAACCCCTCCTGCACAAAAGGACTCACACATGACTAGGAAATCTTTCTTCCTTCTGTTAACAAGCACTGACTAAGCTGTGTGGGTCACCCCGGCCTTTCTAGCTCATTAACAAGAGCCAAAAAGCTGCCTAATGAGAACTGAGTGTCAGCAGCTCTGAGAGGAGCAAAACATCTATGTATGGAAGGATTGAAAACCAGTTTCTGCTGCTAAAATGTTAAAGAGATGTAGTCGGTGTTTTTGTAGTGCATATGACACAATGTATGTGTAATAGGGCATGAATTTCTTGAGCAAGGTGCCCTGTGGTAAAATACCTGTCTATTGATGCAATTAATATGTTTGGCCTTGAAAGGGAGAGGGAAATGAGTACGATCGAAGAGCAAGTGATAATAGTGTAAAGGGGAGCAGGGAGTAAAATACCCAGAGACAAGATTAGAAAACATAAAATAAGAAAATGCATTGCAAATTATGATATGCTTTCAAAGAAGAAAATGAGAAGCAAAAAGTCTTGGAGGGGGGAGGGGGAAGAAGGAAAAAATTCTATCCAGTATTCAGGTTAATTGGAACTGTATTTGGTTTGTACTGTATTCATTTATCTCTTTGGATGAAGCTGTGTGTTAATAGTGTGTAGATGTGGTTTGTATTAAAGCATACAGAGCTAATCAATACTTGGGTAAACCTTACAAACTGCAGTTGTGTTTGCTTCACTGTATTATAATAGAGAGACTCAAAAGCCTTTTCAGTATTCCAGTTAAATTAGGGGACTGCTCAGATCATGGAATAAACAGTCCACATCAGATTTATCAGGGGAAAAATGCAAAGAAAAATGAGAATACAGACCACGCTCTTCGTCCCACCAGCATCTCTGTGCCACCACAGTCAAAGCTGGGGACAGCCAAATTGGTGGGAAAGGTAGACATAGTATCCTACCATGTCTTACAGTAATTAAAGCCATTTCTTTTTAGGTAACAAATAGTAGAAAGTTAACATTGATAGCAAATGTTCTTGCTTTAAGTAGGCTTTGTAGTAAAGCATTTCATATGGTGGTTTAGTGTTCTTTAGGCAGTGATTAATGAAAAGCAGTTCTCCGGTAAGTAGCTAAGGAGGTATAGCAGATTTTTAACATTCGGTCGTTTATAGAGTTACGGTGACCCTGCTGTAGAAATTCAGCTGACTTAATTGATTTGTTACTGCAGTTTAAATAACACTCCCTATTGTAGTCAGCTGCTGGGGGAAAGCTAATGGGAGACGGAACAGGTTAAGGAAAAGAAGATGAAGTAGAGCAAGAGAACACAGTTATAACTACTTCATAAACAGAAACCTGGAAATGGCAGAATGCATAGCTGCCTCAAGTCACTCACAGTTGTGCTCCTGGAAGCTGGGATCTATAGATGTTCCACAGACTAGTACTGTGGCCTCTCCACCTTCGTGCCAAGCAGTAGCTGTGATGTGTTAGGATAATCCTGGTGCTGGAAAGCCATACAGATTACCTACAGTGACCCCACAGAAAATTCAGAGTGACTCTTTTTTTAAGTCCTGTTTGGCAACTGTGGATACATGCTGGCTTTTTGGAGGTTAGAATGTCTTCTCATGCTCTTTTGCCTTAAATAATTTGGTTTGCCATAAATACAGCCTGTAGGCTCGTGAAATCCAGTCTTCTCTACTGTTGCGCAGTGGTTTTGGCATCACTTACAGAGAAACATTTCACAACTGTATGCTTTAAAAGTTAGCTTATTTTGTGTTTATAATGTTTCTTTATTTTTTTACCCTATTTCAGATGAAGTGAGTTAGGTTTCACTTCTGCAGTCCCCTTGGTAGATTAGCTCAGGGCGCTTTTGTGTAGCTGGCTATAAATTATTAACGTGATGTGTTTTTACATGCTTTGTTTTTTCTTGGTGTTTCTCTGAGGATGGTGTGTACACATTGTAGATACCTGACAGCAGTTTGAAAGCTAATTCATGCGGTGGTGCCACAGAGCCTGTGTGTTTCCTCCTGAGAGATGTTGCAGGAGCTTTGTTGTGGCCACTTTGTTTCCCCAGCTTTGAGCAACTCTCATCTTCAAAACAAGTGTCAGGGACACCCAGGTGCTCAGTCAGTTTAACCACATGGGGTTTTTCTCAGAGCCAAGGCTGCCATGCAAACTCTCAGCTGCTGGTTTCATCATCCCCTTGTGCAAAGCCATATTGGTGGTTAAACAGCAGCACGAAGGCAGCAGGCTCAGAGCTAGTCCCCATAGGTGTGCTGTTCCCTGTCCACAAGAATGAGCCCAGCTATGTCACACCACACATCTCTCCCTGGGTAGCTACATCGTGTGGAAAACCACCCTTCATCCCATGCACATCAGTTTGTTAGCCACAGCAAACCAGTAGCAAAGTAAGAAAGTTTGCTTCTGAGGCACTAGTATAAACACTAACAAATAGTAGAATAAAACCAAGGGGAGAGAAAGTCTGGGTTTCTACTTATCTGAAGCACAGAGAGATTTTTGAGCAGAAACCTGAAATGTATTCCCAGAACGGATTATAGGCAGATTTAGATTAGGTATTAGGAAGAAATTCTTCACTGTGAGGGTGGTGAGACACTTATGCAGGTTGCTTAGGGAAGCTGTGGATGCCCCGTCCCTGGAAGTGTTTAAGGCCAGGCTGGATGGGGCTTGAGCAACCTGGTCTAGTGGATGGTGTCCCTGCCCATGGAAGGAGGGTTGGAACTAGATTACCTTTAAAGGACTTCCAACAAAAACCATTCCATGATTATTGGTACATAGTTTGGACTGCATGATTTCAAGGGACTCTTGCATATTTAGATTGAGTTTCCCAAGTGTTCAGGTGGGCATGTAATGTATGCATACCCATGGGTACATGTGTATATGCATATGCAGGTTTCTGCTCAGGCAGTCCTGAGTAATAGGTATTTGCTACAAGCCAGGTCTCAAGTTTCTCACTTCCTAGTACCTTGGCTTATAGCCAGGAATTTCTGTCAGCTTTTTTGACTCCTTTTTTTATTAGTTCATCTTTTATCTCCACCATTCTGTTCAGAAAGCACTCGTGATGTTGTTTCTCAGGCAGCTTTACAAAGTGAAACAGTTCAGTTTTTCAGATGGAGGTACTCAAAATTAGCAGAAGTATAGACAGCACTGTGGTTGCAAAGAAGGGAGAGTTTACCTTGGTAACGAAATCAAATTAAACCACTCTCAAACACTTTGCATTTCTAAACACTGTTTCACATGGTTTTCTTTTCCCTCCCTCAGGAATTCATTTTATCAGAAGATTACAATAAGATGACACTAGTGAAAAGTTACCAGGGTAAGAACCATGATCCGCGTTAATTGGTTTGTGTTATCATTAAATTTTGTTAATTGCTCTTGTAAGGAGTGGGAATGGAGAGGTGAATTGCAGGGGTTGATTTTTTTGACTAATGTAAATGCTGGTTTTATCAACAGATTTATAATATGCTTTGTTCTGAGGTTACAAGACTTTTAAAGAGCTGCTTCATGTTCTGGTTTTCCTTTTAAATGTTCCTTTGAAATATCATTCTAGACAACAAACTGTCCAAAATCCAGGCTGCATTTGGGGAAGAGGAGTATTAATCTTTAGTGATCCAGTGTATCTAATGAAACATTGCAAGAAACTAACCCATCTTTTAGGGCTGAGGCATTCAGGACTGTAGCTTTTGGGATTAGTCTAGTTATATTCCAGTAACTCTTGACTTCAGTAATCTCAGGATTATCAGTGAATACCTGCCATAGTAAAAGGTCAAGAAATGCTAATTCATACTTTTTCTAACTATATCTGGTATTCACTAATGTGATGTTTTAAGAAACCTAGTTAGTTATGCTCATCAAACCTCTAAAGGACACTCTTCTTGGGACAGATATTCTTACAAAGTAACTAAAACATGAAGCAATTTATATTTATCTCTCATCTGCTGTTAGACTAGGAGGTGACATGATATTATCTGGTTTCATATCACATATGCTAAGCATTATGTTTCTGTATAGAGGCATCTGATATGGTGGCTTGAGATTTCTCACATACATTTTAAAATATACATGTACTCATGTATTTTGTGTCTTACACCTTGAAAGGTTGAGAGGATAATTTAAATCTCTAAATGAAGTCTCTGGAGATCACTTTGTAACATTTAGATTTTAAGGCGTGAAGAGAATCTTGGTTTTTGCAGAACACAGCTAACATGCACTGGCCTTTGAGCTTTACTTCAGCTGTTTAGTGAATGTCTACTGTACTGTAAAATTGAGATAGAATGCCTTCATTTTTTTCTTAACTTGTAAAAGCTGAAGTAGAACATCCAGTGATGATAAAATATATATGTGAATCTTAAATATGATTGCTGCAGTCTGATGGTACAAGTCTTTAATATCCAATTTTGTGATTGCCCCACAATCACCAAAGTTTCACACACTTAGTTTTTATATTCAAGGGTTGTTGCACTGAAAAGTCCTATGACTGTTCTGTCACCCCCTTGTTATTAACTCATACATTTGTTGCTTGGATTCAATCTTTCAGGCTAATCACAGCTGAGGAGCTGGAATCTGCTCCTCAGCTGTACTGTATATGCAGTATAACATATGTATGAGACCAGTTTTCTTGCCAAGCTCTTGAGGGAAAAGGCTGAAAATATTGATGGGGGGAACATATGGCAGGATGGCAGAATGGCCATTTGACTGTGGCAGCCCACCTAAGACCTGGGGAGAACCCCTCATAAAATTAAAAGAAAAGATAAAGGGACATGAAGGCTATTCTGGCCTTTTGTTGCAGTGTGCCAGATGTGCTGCTGCTGAAGAATCCTTTGCATAGGAAAATGCCATGGAGAACCTCCATGGGTTGCCCTGTGGAAGAAGCCCAAGAGTTCAGATGACATCCACCAAACACTGGACAACAGGGTATTCTAATGAGTACATTAACATCAGAAGAGAGGTGATACAAGTGACCACAGTCCCAACTGCAGTGGCCTTCTTCCTAGACTGCCCATCTCAGCATGGAAAAGTTTTTGATAAGTCCTGGTCATTTTGTGTCAGGGTTCTCAGATGATGTGTTATCTGAAAGTTCTTAACTTATTACGGGGCAAGTGAAGCAATACTGTGCCCAGGATAGAAATTGAATACAATTTCAGTTGTAGCCCAAACCACAGTGACTGCTGACAATAAACAGTGTCTGCCTTCCAGCTCTTTAAGCCAGTGTGCATGATGCTCACTGATGATGTGTCCCTCAGGGGCATGGAGCCCTGTCCCATTTTCCTCCCTTGCTCTCAGAGTTTGATGTTTGGTAATTTCCTTGTTCAAGCTGATGGAAACTGTATTCCCCTAATTTAAAAAATAGTGGCAGTATGCAAATGATCTAGTTTGGGGAGTGGAAAGAGCGTGATGTTTCCAGGCTGCTGGGATCCCCAAATTGATGTGTGTGTGTGTGTCTCACATACCTGCGAGGCTATGGGTGTTGAAGAAACCCTTCCCTCCCTTCAGCAGCCTCAGCTGAAAGCTCTTTTGGAGGAGGGAGGGTAAGCAAAGCCTTATCATGTACATCCCTTCGACTTCCTGGAATGTACTTACTTCATTGCTGTCTACTCCATACTTGCCAGAGAGCACTGTCTCAGCATCTGTGGGCACCACTTCTAGTAAAAGGTACAAGCCCTGCCTTTTAGAAGAAGTTTTAGGAGGAGATTGAGGAAACTTGGGTGGTGGCAGGTATCCCCACAGCCAGTTCAAACCATGAGGAGCCAACACTAGCAGTAGCAGTTGCCACGTGCTGAGAAAACATTCCTGGGCAGGCCTTGGACAGACTGATCTCAGCCAGCTTTGCAAGTCCTGCAGAAGTGCATAGGTCCACCTGTAGCACTCCTGCTGTGCACAAGCTCGTGGGGCCTGTATATAAGCCCATCAGCTGATTGTAGCAGCATGCATCCTGTTATGGCCCTTTCTGCAGTGCACTACTCCACCATCTAGTGCAGGTGGAGAGACCAATGGATAGGTAGAGACGAGCATTAGTCACCCGTGGGGTCACTGAATTTCCTCCTAGAGATATCTGGAGGGTGGAGAGGAGAGAGGGTCTGTTTAAGAGCTCAAGTGGCTCCTGGGTGGTCGCATCTGCCTGCCTTGATTACAAACTTGGAGTTTAAAAGTGTGGAAATAAGAGCCAAAATCTGAGCTCTTCTGTGGTCAAGGATGAAAGCATCAGGGCACAGTTCATGTGTAACACTGTAAACTGGTCTAGCTGCCAGTCACAGTTATGGCAACTTGTATAAGTGCGTCTATTGACTTTTCTCCTCAGGGAATCTGGGTCTAAAAAGCAGCGTGTATCAGGAGCAGATGTTGGCTTGTGCAAGCCTTCTGTTCTTTCCTGCAACTTGCTCCCCTTCATAGGGTTTGAACACAGCTCTCATCTGAGCTGTGTATTTATATAGGGCAGGCAGCTCGTACCATCTTCCCGTTCCATTCTGAAGAATTTCTCTGCATTTCAAATGGAGGTTTCAGGCTGGGTTTTAAGATTCCAAAGATATTTAATCTTTCCAGTATGTCAGCTTTTACAGGAACAAATACAAGCACCCTGCTTTGCGTGACACATGTTGCTGGGTCTCAGAACACTAATAAACCAGTAGGGCTGCAGATTGAAGAGTGTGGCATTTGCTGCTAAATTACAGCCGAGAATAACTCTGCATGTCTTTTCAGGCACTTGTTTTATTAAAAAGTCATCTCAGTCAGCACTTCACAACCAAGCCCATTGGTCATTCATAAAAAAAGCCATCTGTATAAGCCCGGGTTCCCTTGTTTTAATGAAAAGCATTTGATGGCTTTATTTAGGTAGCAGTAGAGATTTATTCCTTCAGCCATATTGTTCATCTTACCCAGCTGTGATGTTTTTAGGGATTTCTGTTTTATTGGTTGGTTTGGTGGTTTGTTTGGGGTTTTTTTACTTTTTTTATCTTATTCCAATTTCCTTTTTAGCTGGTTTACATGCAATGCTAAACTTGCCTTTGGTGCAGGGTTGTGCCTGTGCTGTAACTCATCATTCTGCTGGGGTACCTCAATCTGCAGCCTAAATCCACCAGACCTCAAAAGAGGTTTAAGTAGAGCCCAGAGTCTTTTGCACAATGGCAGCTTTGTTGGTGATGATACAAAGACTTGTGCTACTGCAGAAGACACAAGGCTGCAATAGGCATACAAGGAATTAATTAAGTATTCCCTCTCCTCTTTTTCATGCAAACACTGAACATGCAGAGCAGGGACCTTACAAACTTGCATGGTAGCGCATGTCAATGGGATTATCAAACACAAACTTCTTCTATAGAGAAGTGCAAGCGGGCGATTACAGATTTGAGGAGTTGGGTGCATCTGGTATTTGTGGTGGTCTTCTGCCCTCATGTTCTTATCCACAATGCAATTGTATGTCTGTCTGCTTAATTTCCAGCTCATCAAAGCAGGGTCATAATGATTCTGTTTGTCCTGGAGATGGAGTGGGTGTTAAGCACAGGACAAGACAAACACTTCACATGGCACTGTTCAGAGAGCGGCCAGCGCCTGGGAGGGTACCGCACCAGCGCAGGTGCCTGTGGCCTGCAGTATCCTTTGCTGAGCTTTCAGCTTTATTTCTGTTCTTTGGCACTCAAACAATCATTTTCTAGTTGTGCTCCAAATTCTGTCCTCTATAGGTTCTGCACTTTGTGAGAGAAACTGTTTTTTAAAGCCAATTTTAATAACTGTTCTCCTTGCTCTGTCTCCTTAATGTGTGGTGGCATATTTAGGTCTAAGCATTTTTGAGCAGAACAATGGGCAGTCTGCAGCCTTTTGTGGTCTGCTATTGTAATAAATATGGACAAGGCTTCATTTAAACATGCTTTCTTCTAAGAACTGATGGTACCAAAGTAGGTCAGTGATCAGGTCAGTGTGCCTGTGTGTGCATGGTAAAAATTAAATGACTTTAATATAAAATAATGAGTACTTATCCTTCACTCTGGAGCAGCCCACTACGTATTGGGAATTTGGGTTAACTAAAGACTAAATGGCTCCAGAAATGGCACTCAAGTGGCTTTTTCACCTACAGCTGCCCCAGCTGCCTGACAATAAAAGAAATATTAATTCAACTTTATTGCAAATGAAATGGAAGTGGAAAAGTATGAGTTCTCAGGCTGAAACCAGGGGTTAGAATAAACAGACTTTTTAGTGCCCCACAGTGTACGTGATACAGTATAGCTAGGGTTGGAAAGGACCTTAAGATCATATAGTTTCAACCCCCTGCCATGGGCAGGGGAAAAAAAAAGTAGATATGGATGATGTGTGCTTTGCAAGCTCATGGGAAGTGAGGTTGAATCATAATTATTATCTGAACATGGGCTTACTTTATATAATCTGGTCATTTTGCCAATCTAAATGGCATGAAGACCGAACTAAATTTTTAATTGAATGACAAATACTTTTGAAAGTGTGATAAAGGAATTTGTCATATATTTCTTTAATCTCTTCAGAAAACGCACCATTCTAAGTGATTCAAATTTTTGGAGAACACTTTAATTTGGGTCATCAGATGATGCTGATGTAGGGCAGGTGAGGGGAGAATCATTGACAAATACTACAAAAGGTTTGGCAGAGCCAGGAATGTGGGATTTTCCGCCAGTGTCCCAGGTGCATAAAATCAGTGCTATAACTCCTCTGTTCATGGGGAAGGGCTACTTCAAAGGTGTTTCATAACAAACCACAAATTGTGTCCTTTGAAATAGTCTCATTTTTTCTCACTCTTTGCTTTACTCAGAGAGACTACATTATTAATGTAAAGAGGTATGAGCTGGATGCCTAAAGGTACACTCTGAATACCTCCTTGAGACTGAAGGACTATTCACAAAGTTGTGGTATACTTGTATTAAAAGAATTAATGAGTCATGAAAGGAATGCAAAGTTTGTATAAGCAATATTTTTGCCTCAACATTTGTCCACCAGATTTGATGTGGAAACCCGGCACGTGTTTGTAGGTGATCATTCTGGGCAAGTGACCATACTCAAACTAGAGCAAGAGTCCTGCAGCCTCGTTACAACATTTAAGGGACACACAGGTAAGGCCTCAGGAGGAGACCCAGTTTGGTTCTTCATCTGTGCTTATTAGCATCATGGTGGTTTGACACTCCTAGGAAACACTAGGATGGCTTTTGTTAGTGCATAGCACTGAAGGAAAACAGACCCTAAATTGTCACTACAGCTCAGGGAAATTTATTGGTAAAAAAAGGGAGTGATCATACCTCTGATCAGTAGCTGTTAATTAAAGCAAGGTGAGACTAGAATTAGTTGTGCTAATTTGGGGGGGGGGGGGGG
>NDXB01017550.1:0-13238 GCA_002631895.1 Agapornis roseicollis | reverse complement strand
GGGGGGGGGGGGGGGGGGGGGCAGAGTTGGGAGGGGAGGAAAGGTGCTTCTCAAAGAAAAACAGTGTTGATAGACACTTGCCCAAGTGGAATACACACATCTAGGATGTTGCTTGTCTCACTGCTGCAACTGATGACCGTCCCTCTTTAAAGAGAGCAACCCTGGGATGTGATCCTGCCATCTAACAGAAGAAAAGGTAGTCATTCCTCAGTATTTTCTCTCTCCATATCTCTCTCTGATTGAATGCTAACAGCTCAATCACAAGGTAGCACAAGGCAGTTCAATCCATGTGCTAGGATAATGTGAAGTTGTCCATAGTATTGCACACTTGCTTCTCTTTTGTAATCTGAGAATGATGGAGATGAAAACTGTAAAGTCATACTATGACAGTCTTTCTGCTACACTGTGCTGCTCAGTGTATTCATCCATGCAAGTGGCAGCATAGCCCTCTGCCCACAGAAGAGCAAAATGGGTCTTCAGCAGGTTTTCAACTGGCAAGCACAGTGGCTGGCTGCATTTAGCCTTTGCTAAAGAGACCTGCATTTTAATCACTCCATATATTTTGTTGTATCTTTATATGTGTGTATATATACATACATATCTACAGTCCTGTCTTCCACTGAAATGACCATTGTATGCATCTCCTATTTCAGGTGGTGTCACTGCTCTTTGTTGGGACCCAATACAGCGAGTTTTGTTCTCAGGCAGTTCCGATCATTCCATTATAATGTGGGATATTGGAGGAAGAAAAGGAACAGCCATCGAGCTTCAGGGACATAAGTACGTTCAAAGACCTTCCTCCTGCTTTTGTGGGAGAAAAGCTAAAGGCAGAAGCAACACCTGGAAACAAACAGCCCAAAGGCCTTCACAAGCCTCAAGCTTTTATGTGTGACTCCCTGTGGTCCATATGCAACAGGAATAAGTTGCTTATAGTAAGTTTTCCAGCACTGGGCCTACAGGCTGGTTTGAGAGGCTGCAAAGGGTGGTGAAGTAAAGCACAATATCTACAGTCCTGCATGTCCTGAATGTGTTATGCCAGAGCCTACATCTTTGTTGTAAAGAGGGTCCTGAAAGGAGAACAGCGGCAGAGAATTCTCGGGTTTTAGGTGCTAAGGTCTTTCCTTCCTCTAGAGGGAGCATCAGGCTTGTATAATTAGGCCTTTTTTCTTCCACGCTTTTTCCATGCCACTTTACCTACAGCATGGCTTCTATGTGCTTTACCCATAGGAGCCTTCACTATCTCCGCAATGCAAAGAGGCTTAGTCTTTGCACTTATAGAGCTCGTATTTCTATAGGATAGTGAGATGTCTTTGATGAAGAATAGGCCTGTGCTGGGCATTGAATAGAGATCAGAACAGCTCTAGTTGCAATGATCTGCTAGCCTTTTAACACTAGCAACACAACAGGGTTGTTTCAGTGTATAGGGAGTGCATATATGTGGGGCTTGTGTGCAGGCTTAGGTCTGGAGAGAAAAAATCTCATGGTGGTTTTGGTCTAACAGTTTCTTACATATTCATACGTTTCCTTTGAGAGATGCTTCACTCTGCTGAGTGATTTTGATGCCACTGGGATTTCAGAGCACTGCAGAGCCTTTGCTGAAATTTTCTGATCACCTTTGTACCCTACCAGTGGTGCTTGCTAATGCACCGCTGCTAGATTTATTGCTGTGGAAATTAGTTCTCCTAATACAACACTAGCTTCTGGATCTTAGTCTGTGACATGGCTGTTGGCTGGCATTATGCAGTACAGAGACCTGATTGCAAGGACAGCAGGGACTAAGAAATGTTTCACCTGATGGTCCTGCTGCCATCAGCCGGAGGGCCCTGAGAAGGCAGGCTGTGCTCTACCAAACTGTTCCATAAACACATTCTTCGGAGGAGCAGCCATATGCACAAGTAAATGCACTAACACTGAAGTCCTTTGAAAGACCAGTGGTGGTAGCAAAGAAAATGAAATGTTGTGGTTATTTCCAGTCACTGTACACTCAGTTGTTATCTCTTTGTAACTGTTTTTTCCATCATAGTGTTGCATGGTCTTTGTTTCACAGGTTATAAATAGCTTGAGATAAGTCCTGGGTTTCTTTCTTTTAAGGACTGAACACAGCTTTTGGTTTAAGCTGAATTATTTCTCCCATATTGCTTTTTCCTTAAAAGAAGAAGCAGAAGCACCGAAATCTTCCACCTTGCCTTGAGAAGGCCTAGGAACAATTTAGTCATTCCTTTATTATTTTTTGAGATACTCTTTGCTTGTTAATGCAAAAAGAAAATCTTCAGTAGCTTTTTTGTGCTTCATTCCTAGGTGTTGCAGAGATTTACAAAAACAAAGTTATTACTGTCTGACAAAGAGGGTGTCTTACTGGGGCTGTGTTTATGCATTCAGATGTGCCTTCGGAGAACAGTTCAGACTTCCCAGTGCAGCTGGGACTTTCCATCTCAGGAGCAGCCAAAGCAGTTATCAGGACAGTTATCTTTTTGCTTTTGTGGATGCTGCCCAGATGTGCAACACTCTGATTTTGGTCCCAGCTAGACAGCAAGGGCTGGTTTGCATCCCATGGCTGCTGTGTACAGTGGGGAGGGGGGGACATATGGACAAACAAGAGTTTTGTACTGGTTTATTGTATATTATACACTTACTTGTGTACTAGACATAGATGGTTGATCAGTAACTGTCTTGTTTCTTTTTCAGTGATAAAGTTCAGTCTCTCTCCTATGCTCACCACACTCGGCAGCTCATCTCCTGTGGTGCAGATGGGGGAATTGTCATCTGGAATATGGATGTTGAGAGGCAGGAGGTAGGTGCTTGGTTCTTGTCAATTTAGTGTGAAACAATCTTGGGAAGAAGGGGCCTTTCTAAAATGTGCAACTTTCAATTTGAACAAAATTATTCCAGGCTTTAAAAATGTTTTTTGGACATGCTACAGTTGTTATTACAACAATTACACTGTGCCTTTGATAATATGGTACAGGGGAAATTGTCTGGCAGAAAATGTGTATGAAGTAGGCTGCTAATTGGCTCTTACCCTTTACATTACTGCTCTGAAAGACAACCTCTAAGGGGTTTTGTGCGATGTTCTGCTTTGTTTTTCAGCACATCATGAGAAATATTATCAGTTCAGCAGTAAATGGATGGATTGATAAGTATTAGGGGGTTTTAAGAAAATATAACAAGAAAATTCTTTGTCATCTCTGCAACTCAGGCTTTTTCCTATACTTGCTAAAAAGACATTTAACTAGGGCTTCAATCTCACCCACTACTCAGTCTTGCTTCCCTCCAGTGTAACCGTGTAGAAGCAGGGTAAGTGACTTTGATGATCCAGACAGTAGGATTTCACCCACGCTCTCCTAAATCCTTTTGTGCTGTGCAGTCAGTGAATGTAAGTGGGGGCAAATGTGCACTCCAGGTCTTCAGCACTGCTGGAGCAGCCTCCGCTTGGTGATTTCAGAGACCTGACTCAGGAAGAGGGAGAGAAGGAACACTGTACTGAGTGAGTCAGGTGTCAGCATGGCAAATCCTGGTGACATGAGTCACAGCAAACCTCTACTGTGTTCATGCAAGGGGTAGGAAGGCACCCTGAGTACCTGCAGCAGGTGGATTTGAACAAGGCTTTTGGCCACATGGGTTACACCAGCTTTGCTGGTTCTCGAGGGGCTTGTTCTCCCTGGATCATGTGTGACTTCCTTCAGCAAGAAGGAAAGCTAAGTGGAAAACTGGATTTTAAAGAAACCCACTGAAACAGGCATAGGAAGGAACTGAGCTCCCTTTTTTATGTGAATTAGCATTCCAGTTGGCTGTCTTCAATTGCTAATCTAATGGCCAATTATGTCATCAGCTCCCAAAGTGAAATAAAAGCAGTGTGGCTTCCTCCTTCCCAACAGATGTTTCCTTTTTGCTGCAACTTGAACATACAGAAATACAGATTTTTTTATTTATTTGCTGCCTTTGAAAGTCCATAGTAAGGGCAAAGGATTGGCTTGTCACAAACCAGGTAAGAATGCTGTGAGAAAGCTGGTTTAAAAAGTGGAAGAGACATATCATTAGCTAACTGAGGGCTTAGCAGCAAGTGCTAATGGGTGCGCTGCTTTCTCTGACTGTGGCTATGTGGGCTTGTTCATTTTATCAGTAGTACAATAGGGTGCTCATGGTGCTAAACCATCCCTAAAACATGAACCTTTGAGATTTTAATACTGACCTTCATTTGGGATTCCAGAGCATTTTGTTCTGGAATTTGGCTTTGGTATTTTTGCTCTTGTTTAAGGGTTTTCTTCATGTGATGCATGCCCAGTACTCACTTTGATATCAGATTTTATCGTATCTCTGAGACTGCATTAGAGTGAATGAAACCATTTTAGTCCTTGATTGTTTATTTTCTTTTCTGTTTTTAAAAAGCTGTAAGAAGACAACATCTGAAAGATGCTAGAAGCTGTGTTTCTATTTGACTACAAAGTGGTTACTTGTCACAAGCAAAATGTCTTCATCTATAATGTTATGTGTAAGAGATGAAAACTGTAAGACACAATGTAAATCTGTAGGCATTAAATGGAAAGACTGCTGTGGGTAGAAAAGACAATTATTTGCCAGCAGAATGAATTTACTTTAGAGTAAATGGCAGAAGAAGCTGATGCAGGTGGTTGCTTTATGGCTGGGGGTCAAAGTTGTTCTTAGAGCTGAGGGTCTACACCAGCCTTACCTTATCTTTGTCTGGCTTTTGTATTATTTTAAATTCTTAATCTCAGCTATGTTTCTTGCCATTTTAAATTGCAGCACGTGGGGAGCCAGTGGCTCTGGTAAGACAACTGCAGTTTGCTAATAGGACTTCCTCACAAAGTTTTAAACATTATTTAGTGTTCATTTAATCTCATGGGGTTGGTGGAACTGGTGGGAGTGTGTTGCAGTGGTGCTGAGACAGTGCTGGCAGGGCTGTCATGGTCTGGCTGGGGCTGCCCCACTGAGGGGACAAGGTGGACCCACTTGCCGGCACTTGCTTTGGGATGAGTTCTTGTCCTGGCAGAGCAGAGAAAGGAGCAGAAGTCATCTGCAGGGAAGGAGTATCACTCTTGCTAGGTCAGGTTAGGACAGAAAGACTAACAGCCCACCAGCTGAAGAGAGGTCAAGAACCAAGAAATCTTCCCAAGTCTCGAATCTTCCAGAGGGTTTTGTAAACACTGTGGGGTGGCATACCATGTTCCCCAAGCAGCTCAGTGCAAGGCAAGTGCTGAGGGACCCAAATTAGGGGAGGATAGAATCATAGAATCATGGAATAGTTAGGGTTGGAAAGGACCTTAAGATCATCTAGGTCCAACCACCCTGCCATAAGCAGGAACACCTCACACTAAACCATGCTACCCAAAGCTTCATCCAACCTGGCCTTGAGCGCTGCCAGGGATGGAACACTCACAACTTCCTTGGGCAACCCATTCCAGTGCCTCACCACCCTAACAGTCCCTTCTATGTACTCCCCTGCCACTTCAGGCATTTCCTGAGCTCTTTCAGGATCTGCCAAGACTTGCTTCCATGCAGGGTGCCTGGTCTATACTATGCACAGCAAAGCCTGGCTGCAGGACAGAGAAGTGCCTTTAATACTTTCTTTCTTTTCTTTAAATCTTTATACCCTCTTAATCCACAATGTAAGTGCAAAACTACGCGCCATGTTAGAAAATAGAAAACCTATCTTCATCTTTGTGTAAAAGTGGGAAAAAGAGTTGGTTTAGGGTTTAGACTTGTTCAGGTGAATCTCATCTTTCTTACCCCTATGTGTGATTTCTATCATAGATACCTTGGACAGTGAGAATGCTTTTTAGAGTATTAAAGAAAGAAATACTAAATAAAAAACCCAAACCAAATCAGCATTTCATATACCTTCCACTTCCCTCCAGATGAGCTACTGGAAATGCTAATTGTCCCCAGATCCCACCAGAGGCAATAGCAGATGGTAAATGCTGTCCAGACAGGACAGAATATTTTTATATGCTTAATTCCAGACTTGGAGAGGTGAGGGAAGCTTGTGTGTTGCTGGGTTATTTTTATGGTCTTATAATCGAACCCTGCTTCATGATTTGGATGAGAAGTGTTCTTCCTGCATCCTTCACAGATCAGAGATGAGCCAAAAAAGATATCCCAGGGCATCTTGTGAAAATGGGGATTTTTAATCAAGTTTAGTTGGCCACATCACTGCACCCCAACATATAGTTTTTGTCCTGTTTCTAGGATCCCTTGGAAGATTTTTTTGTTTGTTGCTCAATCCCACTTTGTCTGTATGTGTGTTGCAGACCCCGGAGTGGCTGGATAGTGACTCTTGTCAAAAATGTGACCAGCCTTTCTTCTGGAACTTCAAGCAAATGTGGGACAGTAAGAAAATAGGCCTCAGACAGGTTTGTACGCGTCCTTTGGTGTGTTAGCATGGTGCAATTAGGCTGTTCTGTCAAAATAGATCGTGGTAACCTTTTTCCCCTATAGCCTTGAGAACTTGCACCTTATTCTTCAGCTGATGAGGCTTGATTTATGACGCTTCTTTTTTTTTTCTTCTTTTTTTTTCTTACCCAGTCCCTATAATAACCACATGTAATAGGCCTTGAGCTTAGTAAATTGGTTTTGGGCCTTCCATGGCTTTAGCCATGTGGGATTTTGCTTATTGTTAGTTGAATGTGTTGTAGAAAGAAATTTGCAGCTGATTTTTGGAGACTGTGTTGGAACAAAAGCTGTTTTCTATGAGGTTGGGTAAACATCTGTAACTGCTCAGGCTGTGTTAGAAAAGGCTTATTGGTCTGCTTGGAACATGCTGCTGCGTTTTCCTGCCCAGTAGGAGACAGCTGCAGATTGCAGACTTTTGGGAGAGGGGTGTAAAAATGCTACAAGGGATGTTCTCATGAAGCTTGGAGAAGTCAAGTGCCTGGGGCAGAGCTGAGCCGCATCTTCTCTTTATGTAATGCTCATCACAGCAGAGCCTGGCTATCCTTTGGCTGGTGAGGCAGCCTTGTCATCCTACACAGCCAGTGCATGAGGAAACATGAGGTAGGTAGCATCAAAATACAGAAACACAAGTGCTTCTGGGACTGAAAACAGCCAAAAGAGTTGACCAAGGTGATTAGATAGTAGATGTTAGTACTTCGAGACTGGGATGGGACTCCAGGATGACACTGCACTGACATATCCCTGTCCTACCTCAACCTAGAGATGAATTAATGTGTCACATGCTGCTGAGTGGTGTTGTCACCCCCATAATCCCCCAAAGTGGCACTTTCAGTGTCGGGGTAATTACAGCTCCCAGCCCTGTGGCAAGTGTCCAGGTGGCTGGGACACATCTGGGTGCATAGCAGGGCTTTTTGCCTTGTCCCTAGCTGTGCTTACCAAAGGAGGACAGCTTGGGCTTCCTTCTTCTGCATTCTACCCTGTTGGAAGCCCCCTGTAACATTGGTCGCACTCAGCGCTGAAGCCCTGATCCACAGCTACACCCACACATGCCAAGTGGTGGAGGCAGGGATGATTTACTAGGTGGTGTATGGTATCAACCTGGAGCTTGGGAGAGAGGTGGAGTCCACCTAGCTTGGGTAGTGCTTTATCTGCCATTTCCCTGTGTCCATGCTAGTGATCAGCTGCTGTGTGCCAAACAGGAGGAGCCTGTTTTCCTTCATCTTCCCTGGAAGTCACTTTCCTGTTTGCTGCAACCTTTGCTGGGTATTGCTGGAGTAAGATAGTAGAGCCAGCAGGACCTGAGCAGTAATATGGATTTGTGGCTGAAGATGCCTTTCTGCGTGTTGTCTCTTACAGCATCACTGCCGGAAGTGTGGCAAAGCTGTGTGTGGCAAATGCAGCTCCAAGCGCTCCTCCATTCCACTGATGGGTTTTGAGTTTGAAGTGAGAGTCTGTGATAGCTGTCATGAGTCCATAACGGATGAAGAGTAAGTGGGCTGGGCTGGCTTACACTGGAGTAAGGCAAAACTCCTGCCTCCAGGAGGGTTCCAGGCAGATGTGGGGCTCCAGGAGGGAGCAATGAGGCAGGGTGGTCCCTGGTGACCACCAAACTGGGAGGGATGGAGAGCTCTCATGCCAGAAAGGTCTTAAAATGGCACTTAAGGAGAGGTTGCTGAATTAATGACTTACAGCAGCATTCAAATATTTATTTTGTTGATAGAGAACTTTTTTGGGGAAAATTCTGCAGTCACAGTCTTGGACTTGGGGTGGTGGTCGATGAGAACATGAACATGAGCCAACGGCAGTGTGCGCTTGCAGCCCAGAAAGCCAACTGTATCCTGGGCTGCATCAAAAGGAGCGTGACCAGCAGGTCGGAGGAGGTGATCCTGCCCTTCTACTCTGCTCTCGTGAGACCTCACTTGGAGCATTGTGTGCAGTTGTGGTGTCTTCAACATTAAAAGGACATGGAGCTGTTGGAACAAGTCCAGAGGAGGGCCACAAATACGATCGGGGGACTGGAGCATCTCCCATAAAAAGACAAGATGAGAGAGTTGGGACTGTTCAGCCTGGGGAAGAGAAGACTGCGTGGAGACCTCCTAGCAGCCATCCAGTATCTGAAGGGGGCCTATAGGGATGCTGGGGAGGGGCTCTTCATTAGGGACTGTAGTGACAGGACAAGGGGTAACGGGTTCAAACTTAAACAGGAGAGGTTTAGGTTGGATCTAAGGAAGAAATTCTTTCCTGTTAGGGTAATGAGATGCTGAAATGGGTTGGCCAGGGAAGTTGTGAGTGCTCCATCCCTGGCAATGTTCAAGTCCAGGTTGGATGAAGCCTTGGGTGACACAGTTTAGTGTGAGGTGTCCCTGCTTATGGCAGGGTGTTTGGAACTAGATGATCTTAAGGTCCTTTCCAACCCTAACTATTGTATGATTCTATGATTCTTTGATTCCTTTCTTCAGGCGGGCACCCACAGCTACTTTCCATGACAGTAAGCACAATATCGTTCACGTACACTTCGATGCAACCAGGGGATGGCTGTTGACCTCGGGGACAGACAAGGTTATTAAGGTAAGAGCAAGGAGGTGGCTCTAGCTCCTGTATTTCATTTCTCCTTCTCCTCCCATGTGGCTGTAGGTATGTTCTACCCACTTTCTTCTATCCGGACACTTCTTGCTGATGGACTTCTGCCCAATAAGGACCAACAAGGTCTTGGTCTATGAAGTTGTTGCCTGAAGGTGTTGGGACAGGTGCTTACTGTAGCTTTTCCTCTGGGAAGACAAACTGTATTTCAACATGGTGAACCTCAGTTTGGTTGGCTGGATAAAGAAAGAGCTAAAATAATGCATAAGTTTATAACAAAGCTTGAATAATTAAAAAACAACAATCACATTGTGTCATGGCTACACTAATCATTCAAGTTAGCAATATAGTGTGGGGGTTTTGGTTTCTCTTAAGGCCAGCTATGAAGCTGGCTCATAAGATTAAAGCATAGTGACATATAAAATGTGATTTGGTCAACCTCCACCAGTCTGACAGGGTGCTGGAAAACAAACTTTTTCAGACTTGCTGCATCCACCTCTAGCCATAGAACCTCTCAATCAAACCAACACAAAAAGATTACATTTATACTGTATCTTATAATCTTATACCATTATTCACTATGTTGTTATATTTTACTACATTAACAGTTGTGGGATATGACACCAGTAGTGTCTTGATGGTGCATCAGTGGAACTTGAGAGGTGATATTTACAGAAGAAACAGATATCCTAACCCTAATCATCCTGCAGAAGATAGATGATGCTGGGCACACACAGCAGATGAGAAAGGAACTAATGTGTTTACAAGAATTTTACATCCTCTGCTTGATCAAGGCTGAACATTTGCACGAAGACTCTTTCCACTTACTCTCAAAATATACAAGAAGGTATTTTTTTAACGAATGGTTTGTACGATCTGACTTCTGTTGTCTTGAGTTTGTCTGGGAAATCCGTGTGCGGTGCAATTTTAGTTTTATATTTCACTATGTCGAGATACTTGCTGCTTTGTACAGAGGGTTCTTAGGGCGTGTCTTACCATGTGAGGGCTTGATAGCAACATACTGTATAAGGCAACCAGCTCTCCCCACAATTAGTACCTGTTGATTTGGGATGTTCCTGCTGACCATGCTATCTGCAGTGGAGGAACTCCAGGTATGGCATTGCATGTTCTCTGGGTGCATCACCAAGGAGCTGGTGGACTATTGCAATCCCTAAAAGGGCTCTACCACCTACTTGTCCTAGTTGGCATCATCCAGAGAGTGTTTTATTGGTTTCTAGTAGCTAAAATCCATCTTTCTGCCTTGTTCTTGCTGCACAAGTTGCAAAATCAAGGGGCAGGTTGCTTAGTAACTAATTTCTTCAAAACCTGAAATACTTCTCTAGCTCAGAGCATTACAGGGAGCACACAGGCCTGCTTGGGTCTGGTGAGGCTGACAAGCTGATTTAAATTAAATTATTAGCTACATGAACTTTTGGGAGTGTGTGCATGGAGGGGGGCAGGTCTAAAACTGGTCTAGGTCTGAAAAGTCTGGTTTACCTCTACCTCTACCTTGCGCAGCAACATTTCAGCATTTATACCTGTCTGTGTTGTTGAAGATGAATTTGATTCTCCTGTTTTCCATACAGTTAGTCATATTTATTTTTTAAAATGCTGATGTTTTTTATTAATTTCCTCTATAGAGCAGAAACTGATATTGATAAATGATGCCTTTTGTCCTATTGTCATATTTTAAAGTTTCTTTTAAAAATAAAAAGCATTTAAAAACCTGGATTGACCAAAATTACCTTTTTTAGAAGGTTGTTGTCAAGATGAATAAGCAAAAAAGCTCTTTTTTGCAAAGGGATCTTCTCTGAAGAGTCAACTGTCTCTTCCTTTAATCTGTTTCACTTTTCAGCATGCTATTGCTGATGCGCCTTAAAGAAACTGTGTAGGGAATACTACTGGAGACTAGACCCAGGGCTTTCCTGTATGTCCTATGTAAGCAGACTCATGGTCTGTAGATGGTGTGACACAGCACATCAGTGGTGCTCAGTCTTGCCCCATTTTGGGCATTGCTTTCTCCCTGTAAAGTGGGGAGTCTATGATATTTATCTCAATGAAGCACACTGATACCTTGAGAAGACTGGTATTTTCCCTTGATTGAAGGTGAAAGAAAATAAAGCTTCTCCTTTATTTGCCCAGGAGTAATTCACTCTTGAGGAAACAAAAATATTAACACAGTCCATGGCAGTAACTGTAGACCAGTGAGCTGCTGCAGTGAAGGGTGAGTGGACTTTCATGTGCATGTCACAGGACTGCTACGTATTTTCAGGGGAAATTCTCTTCTTAAACATCCTATAAACTGTGCTTAAGCATTTTGCAATCATATTCTCTGAAATGCTGTCACCTTGGCTTTTGTAGTCATACAGCTTGTTGGTATCCCTCTAGGCAGAATACTTAAAAAGAGTATTTTCAACTGTAATTCACACAGCACTAAAAAGATTCTTTTTCCAGCTTGAATGTTAATTGTTTTCTAAGTCCTCCTACTTCCTCTCCTGAAAGCTAGGTACTTCTTTCCCCTGGAAGCCTTTTCATTACACCTTATGCATGTTTTCTGATGTCTGAAGTGTGGCTGGCTGACAAAGCTATGCAAGATGAGCAAGTTGCCTGCCAGTATTTCATTCCAGCTGGAGAAGATGTATGAAACATTACTGGACTATGCTGTGCAGACAGCATCTCTCATGGTGGTAGAAACATGGGAGCACTGAAGTGAATTGAAATCACTATTCAGCACTCTGTTCCTGAAGAGACAAAGCAGCTGCAATATGGTTGGAATTCTAGCATGAATTGTGGTTACACTGATGGAGCATGGAGTCAGCAAGCTGAGGGATCTGCCCCTGGGTCAACACCTAGTCCTTCTGAACATGTAACACTTGAACAAAGCTGAGGAATTGACTCCGAAGGAGACTGAATTTGGGAGTGAGGTGTGTTTGGACAGCTCTGCAGTAAACTCTTGGCAACCTCCCCCCTGTTCTTCTCCAAGGTGTCATGGTATCAGTATTACTTATGGGTTGACATTGGGTATAAATATCCATTTTGCAAAATTTCCTTGCTGTTCTTTCTGACTAAACTACCTGCAGGGTTATGTGAATTTAAGCTGAGCATTCCCTTATCTCGCAGTCTCAGATCAAACTGTTCTTCGCTTAGAAAACTATATAAACTGAAAGTGAGGCTGAGGGGGAAAGGGAAGTTTGTCCCTTTGCTATGACTTTAACAGCTATAATGTAGAGATATGAAGAGAAAATAGGTGTCTCTTTACCTCCCAAATGAAACAAGAAGGATTTGACTCTGGGAGAATTAAACCACTTTCCTTCCTGTTCTGTTATTTTAGGGTAACAATCTCAGTTTCTTTTGTCTTCTAGAGCCACACAGAAATTGTCTGGTCCTTTTTATTTGAGTTGCTGAATAACAAATCTCAGCTATTTTTATGAATTGCATTATTGGAGCTGGGAGGGGAGATTCTTTTGGTACAGATGTAAACTATGCAGCAACCCATGCAGACACCCACACACACTCAAGTGAAGCAAAGTCCCCGTTCCCTGGGATTGCTGAAGTGCAGCAGCAGGCTTTCAGTGATATCTCCAGCTGTGCCAAGGGGTGTGCAAAGAAGGTTGACCTTCCTCCGCTCTTCACTTCAGAAAAAATCACTTTCTCTTCTCTCTTAGCTGATATTTGCCTGGGGAAAAAACAGCATGCTTCAGAGCCATTCCTGACTCTAAAATGAGCAGTACCTGTAGCACTTAGGCAGGTGATGGAGCAGACACTGGTCACATACACAGTGCCTGAGCAGCTGGCATGAGCCACCTCGGCAAACTGACTCGATTCACCCTCTCCTTCAGCAGTTTCTGCAACTTGTCGTTGAGGACGCCATACGGCTGCCTTCCATCTCCGATGCTTTCCCACAATAAGGCAGGACCCATCAGTAAACACAGCATACTGCTTTTCACTTTCTGACAGTTCATTATATAGTGGGGCCTCTTCAGCACACATCACCTCCTCCTCTGGTGACATTCCAAAATCTTTGCCCTCTGGCCAATCCATGATGACTTCTAGAATGCCTGGATGACTGGGATTTCCTATGCGAGCTCGTTGTGTAATTAGTGCAGCCCACTTACTCCATGTAGCATCGGTTGCATGATGTGTAGAGGAGACCCTGTCTTTGAACATTCAGCCCACCACAGGCAACTAGGGTGCCAGGAGGAGCTGTGCTTCAGTGCCAATCACTTCCGAAGCAGCTCGAACCCCTTCAT
>NDXB01017547.1:303-13415 GCA_002631895.1 Agapornis roseicollis | reverse complement strand
GGATATGGTTGGCTTTCTGGGCTGCAAGCGCACACTGAAGCCAGCTCATGTTCATGTTCTCATGGACCACCACCCCCAAGTCCTTTTCTTCGGGGCTGCTCTGAATCTCTCCTCTACCCAAACTGTAGCTGTGCCTGGGATTGCTCTGACAAGTACAGCTGATGTTCTGTAGTTTGCCTGTACTACAACTGACTGAAATAATACACTATGATTTGTTCTGCTTTGGTGGATAAATGAACTCTGAAATTAAGGAGATCATAAAATCATCACTGTATAGAAATGAACGTCAGAAAGTAGGCTTTGGATGTTCTCATGTTTTCTTTGTCTTGAAGAGGTTTACTATATAGGGATAGATAAATTACTGGGGGCATTCTGTGGTAAGAATTTTGTACTTACTATGAATGTACTGTACCTGGAATGTCCTCCTTTGCTGCCTCCTATCGCATACATATTCAAGCAAAAAATGTAGCTTTCACTCTCAGAACGTTACTAACAATTTCTGAAGCAATAAGCATCTCCAGAGCTGGAGTACACCAGTCTTCCTAGAAGTCTGTAACACTTTGTCTATGCCTAGTATTCTGAGCAGATTAGCTGGGAAGCACGGCTGGTGTAGCTGGCTAGCTATGCACAGCAGCTGTTAAGTGTCTCATCTAGTTCCATGCTGGCCCAGGCCAGAGACCACACACAGTGAAGTCATTTGACTTGATGAAAGATATTGGATGGATCTGGGCACCAGCTTACTGTCCCAACCCCAACATAACTTGATGATGTGAGCCAAGAATAATGTCCTGTGTAAGTTAGTATCTCCCCATAATTTCAGCCAGTGTACAAGCTTAATACAAAAATATCTGTGGTCCAATGGAAGAGTAACAGGAAAGCAGGTTGTACCAGTTGTTAGAAGGCTGGCACCCTTAGAGCATGGGCTGTACTGTAAATAAAAGGATAACATATAACTTTATAATAGTTACTTGAAACTACTACATCTAAAAAGTTTCATTATCTTTTATGAAAGTACTGTGTTATAGAGAAAATATATCAGCTCTCTACCAAAATTCTTTAAATGCTTTCACATAACCTCTAATCTATGCCCAACACGCACAGCTTTCCAAATGCTGCAGAATGGTGTCTGACCTCTGAAGCTGGCAGGTGGAGTCCTGGCAATGGGCTGAGTAAACCACCTCGAACTCCTTCTCATTAGCACCCACAAATAATGATCTTCAAGCTAAGCTGGTTGTGAGTTAAGCACAGTCATTTCTACCTTCAGATGCTGTAAGCCTTGTATTTTTATGTGATATGTGTTGAGATATGTTATGAGATATGTGTTGGAAGGGACTCCCAAGAGAAGATTCAGGTGATATTTTGTGGAATAGCACACTGGCAGTAAGTCAAACATAGTACCACTTATTTGCAGTTCACAGGGTTTTGACTGATTGTTTAGAAGATGATAAATGAGAAGAGCTCCTCTCAAATGTTCCAACCCTTGTGACGTTTATTGATCCTATTGAAGGTATGCAACAAGTGAAGGGGAGTTTCCTGACAATGAGGAAAACTTCCTAACGCCATGTGCAATTTATTGGTCTAGTTGAGTCAATTACAGACATGTAACTCATTCTCCCGAAATTACAAACTGGCTTTTGTTATTTCCACCAAGTGGACGGACCCATCCTTAAGTTTCAATCACCTCCTGCTTTTCTTGTACTACTGCAGAGTAGAAAGTAGGAGACTTTCTTTAATTACTTTTATATAGCTCAGCATCTTGGATTCTATCTGTGTAGAGTTCAACATGTTTCTTGTAAAGTGTGCAAATATGCGTCTTTTCGCAGTTATTCTTTCACATTTTCAAAGATAGTTCCCTCTTCCCATAGCTAACTTGACAGTCAATCAAGCAGAGTAATGAAGAGAAAAAGACAGAGGATCAGGGAATTAAGACAGAAAAGGAATCTAGGAAAAAAATCAGAAATTTGAAGAAAAAAATAGAGAAGAATGAGTCAGGAAAACCTCTTGAAATAAATTAATAAACTATTGTTTTTAAAAAAAGGATGCTTTGCATCAGCTCTCTTGCCCTTTCCATCACCATCTATCTCCAGCTCTTTTCTTCCATTGCTGTCTCTCTGGCATGAAGATTTTCTAGCTTTTTGGCTCGTAGGCTTCACTTGCCGTATTCTATTGCATACTAATTTGTAGAAAGAGTTCAAGATGTACATGTGCATGTTCACCACACAAAACATGGCTAAAACAAGCCACAGTGTGACAATTTAAATGAACCACAAGAAACCTTCAGGAATTGTCTGCTGATCTTTCCCTTGGCTCCCCCATGGAGACTTTGCCATGGTTACTTGCTGCTTGCAGGTGTCACCAGGCTTCCTTGCTCTGCAGTTTCACTGAAGTCAAGGAGATCTGAATCCAAGAGCAGAAGTTGGCCTTTACGATTCACTTCCATGTAGCATATGTTACTATATTGTATACCAAGAAATGTAACTGAGAAGAACTGTGGTATTTACAGCGTGTTAAAATTTAACTATTGCTGTAGCCTTCTGAAGCCTGTGGGCCACACCCCAAAGACTTTACCCATGTTGTATTTAATCTCGTGTGAGGTAGGAATCCTGTTGCTTAGGGACAAACGATGTAATATGAAAAAGGATTCAGGATCTGGCTCTGTGCCCATTACCAAACTGAGATAGTCCAGTGGTGACTAATTCTTTTATTGAGTAGGGCAGGAGAGGCACCATTGACTAAAGTGAGGGATACTGATCAATTTTTTAAATTAATATTTTTGGTAGGAACGTCAGAGGATGGAATGTTATTTTAGGAGACATTTAGCAAGTAGCAATGAGTTTTCTTTCTAACACCAGAGGGATGAAGTTGAAGGTGATACAGTGGGTATGGTAGGCTGCTGCAAAAATATGTGGGTCTGGGACACTAAAAAAGGTGCTGCCTGTAAAATCAGTAATGCAAAGAACAGCTTAGAGCACACTTGATGAATTTTAAAGAGCTGTAATCTACTGCTTGGTCAAGTGTCTCCATCGTTCCTTGGCCTGATTATTCCTTCTTTTATGAGGTCCTAAAATAGTGAGGTAATCTTCATCATACAGAAGAGGTGTGAGAGTCTCCTCACAGTCTGGTTTTGTGTAGGTCTCTGTATTTGCAGGTGAGTGATGCTACATGTCCATGTCCATACATCCCTCTGTCTGTAATGTAATTTTTCAGCAGCAGCATTAGAACAGATTGCTGGCATTATGGTAGCAAGGATATTGTTGGGAGTAACTTGGCAAGACTTGTAGGTGTTGTGATGCTGGCTTTTTGCTCAAGGACAAGGATAGGGAAAGGGATGCTGGATCCAAACCAGTGAAAGAAATAATGTCAGAAAAGTTCAGAAGATGAAAGCAGTGACAGTAAATAAGTCTGAAATTATTTTAGGTTTACATACTTTAAGTCCTCAGTGACTGAAAACACAGCCAAGAGTTGCTTCAGCAATATTCCTTCATAAATCTGCATAATAATCTCTCAGAGGGGCTTTGGTGAAATTACAAGTATTCATTTACTAAATTGGGTTCAGTGTCTGTATCATACACTGTATGAATATTCAGTGCCATGGATTCATCCAAACTATATTGAAGTTAGCATGGTCCGCAGACAGTCTCAGATGACAATTTGACAGTAGGCATGGGCAGAAAGGAATCCTTTAAAAATAAAAACCAACCTCCACTAGAATGCAGTAAAGAAATATTTAGCAGCTATATCCCTAAGCATGGTAGTAATACATGCGTGTAATTTTTTCTTGTGGAATTTCTGACCTTTATAGTGCTGAATTCGGCAACAAGTATTTTCTTTCTATAAAGGGATCACAAACATAATGCAAAGGATTTATGACTGATTTATGAAATAATACAAAGATAACTGCTAGCCAGATGCAAGAAAGCTGTTGGACTGGGAGGGTAATCCTAGAAACACTGAATATAACACAGCGACCTTCATAAAAAGCAATGACTGGTCTTAAGTGACTCAGAAAACTTTCCAGAGAGTCAAAGATTGTACTGTAAGATGCAATAAACTGTAATCCTGCATAATTCTTCACTGTTTTTTACATTGTGAATCAAATACATGTAAAGAAACCCACAAATTACTTACAGAAAAACTGTGATTGTGAGTGTCTGCACCATACAACATATCTCATCTGAGTTTGAAATGGATTTTGTGCAGGTTAGCCATACTCTGAGTATTTGTCCATCATCATTGTATTCACTTTTGGTCTGGTCTTGTTTGGGTAACCCAAGTCAGCAGTCTTTTCCCTCCAAGGTTGATGTTTGGAACATAAGATGTTACAGTACTTCTACAAAAAAAA
Source organism: Agapornis roseicollis (assembly GCA_002631895.1). Taxonomy (NCBI): domain Eukaryota; kingdom Metazoa; phylum Chordata; class Aves; order Psittaciformes; family Psittacidae; genus Agapornis; species Agapornis roseicollis. The sequence goes on along the minus strand of NDXB01017547.1, from coordinate 9,073 downwards.
GTAAAAGAAATAACTCACAACTTGGAGATTTAGAAGCTTTTAGTGGTGAATTGCGAGAGACCCAAGAAGTCACTCATGCTACACAGGAGAAGGTGGTGCACTCCAAAGGCAAATGTTCAGTGGGTGGTTTCTGTGGACCAAATGGCAGCAAGTGAAATACAGAGCAGAATGAGAACTATGAGAAACTGTTTCAGTGGATAGTTACTCAATTTCTTATGTCAAATGGTATGGGAGTTTCAGCCTATTTTTACAGAACGCATCATTCCCTGAGGTAGTATTTTTGTCAGTGGACATTGAAGACAGGCCAGTAGATTGTCCATCTTGTCATTTTTTTCCCCTGCTTTCTAGGTTTTAGGGTTTTCCTCATATTGCACAAGATTTTTTTATTCCTTATTTGCATTTTATCCAATTTTTAAAGAAAGATGAATTCAAGGTTCAGTTCACAAATTTCCAGCAATTCTAAAGATTGTTCTTGGGTTCTTTGTAAGGTAAATTCTGTGATTTATACTCAAATTGTGCCTCTGTCACTTGGCATTTCTTCTGGTTATTCTTAGCTCTCATTCATGATGTGATCTGCTTCTTCACCGAAGGTACAATACTGAGACCAAATAGAGAGGTGTTTAGGGGAGCTTGAACTTCATTATTAGAGAACGTCTAATCTTTATATAATTTGCACTGCGGGTGAATGAAAAGCTTTAGGTGACTGAACACCATGACTGACAGTTCTGGAACCTTTTCTAGCAGTAAATTCATTTGGCTAAAGTCAAGGTATAGGCTCAATGTGTTCACTTTCATGCATTTCCTTATCTTTTTTACACCAGCATACCACGACAAGGGCTGCAAAATTCAAGTAGATAAAAAGTAAGGAAGCTGGTCCAACTAAAAAAAAATAAATGCATGTAATGGCACCAAGACATTATATGGTCATAAGGGAATTTGTGAATCATGCAAGGAAATTAATTTCTGAGGGGTCTGAGGAGATTTGCAGGAATGTGTAGTGAGAGGAGGTGGGAAGCGGGATCAGTCCAGGGCTGTGAGTCAGCACTCTTCAGTGAGATAACAGTACAGAGCTTGGTGCTTTTGCTTTTCTGTTATTCCTAGGTGAAACGGCAAACACTGAGCTTTGTGTCTGCTATGTAGAAATTGGGGTTCATCAATCTTCCCCCAAGTCCCAAACAGACAAATAAGGATAGCTTTAAATGCAATCAGTATGAAAGAGAGTTAATGGATGGCATGATATTCTCTGTTATTGAAGAACAGCCACTGCTTCCCAAAGAGAATGAGATTGAGCCACTACCACCAAAACTCCAGAGATTAAGTGCTCACCAGAGGGAAACATTCATTAGAAAGAAAACTTGCATGGATGATTTTAAGAAAAATCATCCCTTCAGTTTTGCTCTCTAAGTGATGTTGATAGCATTGTGCTCATCTGTCATCACACAAGGTCGGAAGAGTCCTTTGAATTCAAGTTGTTTATAAAGCAGCTAAACAGGTACTTCCAGCTGGAAAATGCAGCACCTGGGAACTGTTTCAAAGAGGGACAAACCTGTGAGTCCAGAGCCTCTTCACCAGATCCTCAATCAGGCTCTCCCTTCTCTCTTCTCCTTCTCACTGTTTATTTTTAATATTTTGGCAGAGACTTTAAAAAGCAGTAAAAGAAACTGAAGGTAATTGCAGTTTTTCTCCAAACATCTTTTGGTTTTAGCTACAATTTAAAAAGATTTCAGGTTTTCAGGTTCTTTCACGTGAACATCCTCCAGCTGAGGCTAGATCACTTTCTTAGTGGTTATATTTGCCAGGTTACCAATAAGAAAAACTTGACTAACTGTTCCTTTGCATTTGTTGCTCTGCATTCATATACAAATTTATGGTCTTTTGTCAAAGCAGCTTATATCATCATAAAGTATAAAACGTGTTCTTATATTCAACAAATAGAAAGCAAATTAATCATTTAGAGTCTACATTGTGACATTACGCTGTTGCTTAGCGAGGGCATTGATTATGCCTAAGAGAAGTTTGAGGAACAGCTTTCTTTAGTCTCAAATTTGCGACAGTTCCCCTTTGAGTTGGCAGTACATTAATGGAAATGGAAACTTGCCTCATTCTAAATGTCAGAATAATAGTGCACCAAAAACAATTCAGTCATGTCTTTCAAACCACGCACATATGGTTCAGCACCAAATGTCACTATTCTTCCCCACTTCCTTTCCATTTGTCACTATCTCTGTTGATTATCATTGTTTGGGTTAAAACTTTCATGAAGGCTCAGCACAAGCTCACCTTGTCAGCAACTAGATATATTCATGGCATGTTCTATACTTGGTATATGCCTAATATAGTCTTGCCAAATGCAATGGATTAGCGATGCTGCATGGTATTACTGCTTTTATACTCCAGAAAATTTTAATCTGACTCCTCCTTATTTTTGATAATTTCTTTCCATCTACCCTGCCGACTTCAGGAAAAGTTACACCAGCAATATCAAGTGGAATGGAAGGAACTACATTGTTAAATTTCTCTTGCCAAATATGAAAATCTGTAGAATAACTAGCAGGTACTAAGCCATAAAATCAGCTTTTTGGAAATGTGTTTTTTTGCATGAATGCTAAGACTTGAACACCATAATAACATTTTCTTCCTGTGGCTCCTCTTTCCTAAAATCATATCCTTTTATGGCTTAAAATGGTAACTCAGGTTGTCATTATTTTACCTGTGCTGATACTGTTTATAAGCTGGTGGTCATCCAAACTTTCAGATAGATATATTTCCTGCCCTGAGCATTTACATTCTTTGGCAGATGTAAAGCAATGGCTGAGAGGCAAAGGTGTGGGAACGGAAGAAGATGGAGAAAGCAGAGTTATAAACATGGCATGTAAAAACTATCTTGAGGAATTGCTAAATCTTCAAAAATCAAATATTCCAGAGTTGCAAAATGACCCAAATATGCAGCTTGTGACCACATGATTGCATGCTATTTTCCCTTTTTCTTCCCAGAGGATATTTGCCTCATTCAATAAGCAGAATGGGTGACATTCACATAATGATTTTTCTTTGTCAAAGTACTGTAAGTTGTAAAAATAAATGCCTCAATGAAGTTGGTTTTAGTTGGTAAAATTGTATGGGTTTTTTTGTCTTTTGGCCTCTTTCTGAGAAACAAATAAACTAAATAAATCCAACTGGAAACTCCTATCTGGCTTCAGAAATTTCTAAATGATTGATGCTTCAGCAATAGATAAGGAGGAGAAAATGACATTGTACAATAGAAAATATAATTCTTTGTCCTAAATGTTAACCACTATGCCCTTGCCCTATGCTTTACATAAACTTGCTTAACAGAGGCTGCAAGTCTGAGTTCAAAATTGGTCTTTTGAGTATCAGACACTTTGTTCTAAACTTCTGTTGGGAGATTTTAGTTTTGTTTTCACTTTCACTCAGATCTTCTCTTCTTGGTCCAGAACACAGCCTGAAGGCATGGCAATGAGAGGCATACCAGCAATTTGAGAAGAAAATTCACTAATTTCTTAATTTTTTACCCTTACTCATGCATGTAAGAGAGGATCTTAAAATCTTATGCATACCAGCAGCACATGAAAAACCTTTCAACTGATAGGCAGAATGACCGAGTATCGTCCACTGATTTTTCAAGCATGGTATGATATTACAGTGGAAGTGTGGTGAGTGTGAGTGTCCTTCCTGCTGGAGGGACCAGGCATCCTAGGGACAGGGGTAAGTGGTTAGGGATGAGCATGGAAGGTGCTGGATCAGTCAGCTGCCTTGCTGCAAAGGCAGTGAATGTGATGATGTGACCATCATCTTTACTTCTGCAGAGAAAAGGCAGAGGAAGGAGATTTGATTAATATTTTCACCAACACAGTGTTATGTCCACCAAGATGTATAGGGGGGCCATTTGAGTGAGGTTATAGTTATCAATCTGAACCCCTTTCCTAATCTTCAATGCGAAGAACTTAGCATCACTGAGAAATCAGGCCACTCTTCTCAAAATGAAATGTAGAAAGCAAGATTTCATGTTGACATAGCCTGAACAGAGATTTTGTGTGTGATCTAATAATGTTAATCTATTATTCCAAATGTGGGTTTGTTATATTTAAAAAATGCATGAGAAACTGGTTTCCCAACAACTGTTTAAAATCACTATTCACTTTTTCTGAGCTGAAGTATTTTAATTTCTTTGTGTCAAAGCCTAACAGGAGTGTGAATAAAATTGAGAACACAGAACTTCTCTTAGTTTTCAGTAGATAACCATTCTTCTACAATCTGAGACTCTCTTTGTACAATAAGATCTTATACAAAATTTTCAGATAAGGAAACTCTGTATAACTTTTGCAATAGAAAAATCTGTACTAGAAATAAAGTTGAAATACATGTTAGATTCCCTAAAAATCTCTTGGAGGTTTACTATGTTCTAGTGAGAAGGATTGTCAGGAGCTATAGCATATACATCACAAAGCTTTTAAACAAAACATCTTCCACCTCTCCAGGAAATAAATATCAGTTGTATTTGAAAAATTACCTAACAAAGATGTTTTATGGCCACTGTATGTCAGCAGTTATTGCCGTGTAAATTAAAATAACTAATCAATTAATACAGAAGTAATTTTATTACCAAATGAATAGAGGAGATATGAAAAGCCCTAATTAAAAGCATTGTCTGCTCTGCTTTACACTAATGATTCTCTAAGAACCAATGTTTTTTGTGAATTAGCTTAATCACAAAGGAATTAAAGAGAAAAAAAAATTATTGTATGAAAATAGTGCACTAAATTCATGAAGGCTAGACAGAAAAACCACCCAGAGTCGTTTCTGTATCTGATCAACTGGCTTGTCTAATCCATTTTACTGTGGATAGTTGGTCTGACACGACTTCAGATTAGTTTAATAGGGATTAAAGTGGCATGAAGTGTATAAATCTATGAATTTGCAAGTACAAATATGTTTAGGAATTCATTTATCTTTAAAGGCAGGAGGAGGGGAGAAAGTTCAAAGTAAAATCTGGATACATTTGTAAACATAGATAATTCCAGAGAAAATTTGGAAAAGAACTAAAACCCATGCAATTTGGGCAGCAAATCCTGATGACTTTACTGAGTTTCTCTGCACAAAATCAATTACTAAAGTCAAACAAGAAAGCCCCCAAGATCTGGTGCTTTGCAGAATTGATGTGGAAGTTCTTAGGTAAACCTGCAAGTCCTGTTGATTACAGCCCAAATAAAGCAGACCTCTGGCATTCAGCTTTCTAAGCTGGCATGATCAGCACATAATGTCTTTGGAGCTAGAGCTGCCAAGAGAAAGGGATCAGAGGCAGCCAAATTATGATATCACACCAATAATACCGCATCGTAGTGACATACATAAAACACTCTGTAAATTGCTTTTTGTAACTTTTAATTTATTAAGAGCTTTTGAACTATGTTTTCATTCTGTGACATGTTTTCATTTACCTCTCATACCCTTCATTAATTTGTTTCCTGTTTGAGAAATAATACCACATTTTTGGCAGTTTAAAACTGCTGAAAAAATATATCATACCCTACTTGAAGTAGCTTGCCAGAGAATCAGGATTGTGCAGTATTTTGAATTGCTAGGCTAAATTACAGTGAATTACTTGACTACTTGATTTGTCTAGTATCAAGGTTGAGTCATGATAGCTGCCTGTCATGCTGCTGTTTTCTCATCCCTAAGTCTAAATTGAGAACAGTTTCTGCAGCTGATATCTGCAGCTTTGGAGAATTTGGAGGTGCTGGAGTTGTGCTTTGGAGGGTGACCTGTGGACCAGTTTGCAGGGCAGTTTGCAGTGTTAAATAAAAGAGATCAGACACAATTCCAGGAATGGTGGGGGCTTGCTATTGGCAGACGTAGCTCAGGGTTCAAACATTGGCATCCTGAAACATTCCCAGTTGCTGTCTTTCTCCGCCATAAGTTCATAAAGGTGACTCAGCCATTCTGGGAATGGGACCAAAGGCATAAATGGACAGAGTAAAGGATTAAAATAACTCAATACCACATCATATAGTGCTGACCCCTCAGCTACCCATCCATAAATTCACTTGAGAAGCATTTATTCTTCTCCTACAGCCTGTCTGGCGCATTTTTCCAGCTATGACCTCACAAACAACTATTCTGCCATGAGCTGCAAAGGTTCTGAAGAAAGCCTGAACTCTCTCCCAAAAGCTCCTCTTTACCCTCACCCATCAAAATATTCTTGCCTAAACTGCAATTGGCTTTACAGTTCATTAACTAAAAGGCAACTGTTTCAAAGCATTAGGTCTGTAACTTTGAAGAGTGAAGCAGTTAGATCTTGTAACAGGTAAAGTTTGCAACTATTGAATATATATAGCACATATGGAACCCTACAGATATTATACCCTTTCACTTTACTAATGCAAGTTTCTTTGTGTTAACTGTGATCTAAGTCAGAAAATCTCTTTGACTATTTTCAAGAAACTGGAACAACAAAGAAATGTGGCTAAAAGTAAGGAAAACAGGTAAAAAGCTAGCTGAAGTTTCCTTTTGTTTCCAGTCTGCTGTGTAGATCATTGGTCAAGAAGGGAGTGACAATACCTTTGAAGATGACCTTTCAAGGCCAGGCCATTCAGGTGATATTAATATTTCTTGCCAGCCCCTGAGTTAAACCCCACAGGAAGGGAAGGCATCATTTGAATTGAGGGACACTGAATCTAAAGAGGCTTTTGGAATGGGTTGATGGGAAGGCCTTTATTGCACTTGGGAAAGATTTCCCACAGTTCATATGTCAGACAGGAAGGAAAGATCTTATGAAAGCAACAGGGGTCAAAGGTTTTGTGATAAAAACTGGGGCAGAGAAGAAAAAGCTTATTTTTGTTTCCTTCCGAGATAGGATTGGATTTTGACATGAAAAAAATATCTGCTTCCTGCTGTGTAGGAAGCTCATACCGTGAGATCAAAGAATAGTGAGTGCCTAGCTGCTAGCTCACAGAGATTTTAAAAGCTGGGTATTTGAAATTAAAAAAAGTCAAACCCTGGAGCAAACAAGAAATGAATGAAAGCTCAACACCCAGTGCTAACTCTACTTAAGAAAGAAAGCTGCAGACTGATTTCCTGATGTTTGATGGACACCCTGGAGAATTTTGGAGGTTGTCCTTTTTCCATAGTGGCAATATCTATCCTTGGATGTGCTGAATGCCAGCTGAAATCAAGCTGTGGCAGGAGTCACTAGAGGGTACTGTAATACACAGTATTTTTTATTGTTCATGAGTGACATTCATTCTTTCTGTCAAAACTGAGGCTTGTCATCTAATTTTTTTTGGAAGAGGTTGATGTAAATAGAAATAACTTCATTATTAACTCTGTCTTTCACTGTCTGGCTAGACTAGCCTGTTGAGTATTAGTCTCTAGAATAGCGTTTGTTGGGGTATCAGCCTACTAGAACAGGGCAATGCCTGCATGCTATTCACCAACATCTTTATTGGAGGACAAATGTAGTCATGGGAAATGAAACTGGAAGAAAATATGTATTTCCTTAGCACTAGTTTCACCTCTAAATCCAAACCAGCCTGCAGTACAGTGAAAGCTATCCTGAAAAGCACAAGATCTCATGCAGATTAGCAATGTGGTAACGTGTAGGTTCAGAGACATTATGATCAATACACTCAAGGATCAACCCCACCAGGCAGTTGGTCACTTTCCTAGAAATAACTTGAACAATTTTGATGTTAAGGACTTTCCTATGCACTGCTATCCTGGGAATCGAAGCAGGTATTTTGTACAGTGCCATGCAATGCCATTCAGAGTTGAAGCTAAACCTTGTATGGATGTCTCACCTTCTGGCCTAGGCATCTCCACATCTCTGAGTCTCTTCGGGCATTGCCAGGACTCTGGGAAAGGCATGAAAAAAAGAGGTATCACCTCACTCTCCCTCTCTTTCCCCTTATTTTAGACTTCCAGTAAGGAGGAGATTTATAAGTCTCCTGAGAGACTTTTAGCACTAGTGGTTAGTTGTACCACATGAACATATTTTCTTCTCTAAGTGCCTTTTATATATCTATAGATCTATTTATATGTATTTCATCACCTTTAAACCTGCATTTAGTGAATTAATTATAGTTCTGCTGTCAGAATGAATGATAAAACGTGGCTATGCTGCTGCCTCAGATATTGTTTTTCAGATATGGATAAAAAATTCATGTTTGGGATTATTAGCTCAGTCTAGATCATCTGAACTGTTGTCAAATACAGCTGTCATGATACAGTTTAGTTACCGCGTACACCTCCCTGAAAGCCTGAACATGTCTCTTATTCTCCCTTCTTTGCTTTTTTACATATGCTCTCTTGACATTTGATCTCATATAGGTACTCATTTCCCATCACAATTTGCAATTTCAATTCATTTTTGGTTGGCAAATTGTTATCAGAATTATTTTCGTTTTCTGCAGATACACTAATTTATTGCCAAGTAGTCAATGAGCACTTGTTAGTCATAATATGGTTGTTCCGATTATTTGTTATTTGTGCTCTGTGAATGACCACTGAAGTCATATGGTTCTTTAATCTTGATAGGACAAGTAAAATAGATCTACAAATAATCACATTTCTGATCTTTATATTATTTATATACATCTCCAGTGTGGCATTCTATGTTAAATAGCACTTTTTTTTTTTTGACCCAAAATATTCAGCTATTTCAAATTATGTCTAAATATTTCCACCTCACTTGTGAGCTGGGCTGATGCCAACCTCATGAAGTTTAACCATGCCAAGTGCAAGACACCTGGGT
>NDXB01017541.1:0-12451 GCA_002631895.1 Agapornis roseicollis | reverse complement strand
AGTCAAAACACAGCTACTAAAGAGAAGAAAAACTGACTGCAACTGCTGAACCCAGGACAAGCTCAAATCAATAGCCTAAGCATCCTAAATGCACGCATAGTCTCCAGCTACACTGCACTACCTACAAGCTTAGATCCTTGTTGCATTTACTGAGGCTTTAGAGTATGCTGGGGTAGCCAGCAGAGTCAATACTGAACTTTCACAGTATGCCTTCACCAGCCTCTGCTCTGGCTGATTATTATTACCAGGTTATCCTTTCCCCATTCAAGTCCAAACCAGTCTTTATTATTTAGCCCATCAGCCACATGTGTTTGGAGGATCTCTGCTCTTTTTGGTATCAGAAGCAGCATTAATCCCATTAGCAGGATGCTGCCAGAGCCGAGGACTGCAGCCAGCGGCTGGCAGGAGGGCCAGATTCTTAGAAGCATGAGGAAGAGGGGCAGGCAAGGAAGGGCTGCCCACCACAGCAGCTCTGGAGACCTGCAGAAACCCACCTCCTCTGTGCGCTTCCAGGGGAGATAACCATGGGAGACAACCGCTTCAGTCCTACGAAGGGCAGCTGGGCTCTTGTAACTACAGCTTAGTTAGATTTGCCTTTCCATTCACTGCAGCATGCTGCAAATAGGACAGAGAAGACTGGCAGCTTCCTTTGGGGATACAATTAATGTAGCTAAGACTATCAACACCACAAATGCAAGCTGGTTTTAATTATGTTCAGACAGTCTCTGCAACAATAGCCGCCAACACGATTGTGTGTAACAGTGTGAATGACACCACAGAGCAGAAATTTACCATTCAGCTTACCAGGGCTCTAGGAAGGGGGGTTGAGATGTGGGTACTTCCATTCCTCAGTACCTGTCCTGTAGCCCACTGGAAGAGCTTCTCTGCGGCTCTCACCAGGGACAAAGTGAACACTGGGACAGAAAGGAAAATGAATTCTCTCTAGCAGGGAAGCGTGGTACAGACATTGCCTTCCCTGAGCCATCCAGTACCACTGGGCAATGTTGACCTCCAAGAGCTCAACATCTCAGCACAAACTTACAGCCACATGGCCCATCATACAGAGAATACTATACTGTCTACCGCACAGCTACATCCACACGTGATACAGTCCCACTCCAGTCAAATGCCTGGAGAACATTTGACAAGCATCTTTATAACGGCTGCACTGACTGTGCAGCTACAAAGCATTATTTAGGGATGTGCTGGGTTATTGGAGGCACACTTTTGCAAAGTGCTCCTTTTCCATTCTGCATATTGACTCAGAAGCTTTGAAATGCATCAGCAGTTAAAAACCACATAGAATAATTCTAAACAGCTCAAAACCATAACTGCTTTGGAGTGCTCACACCCTTAAATGCATGTCAATAGTATGATAGGAAGGGAAACAAGGCTGTACCAAACAGCCTGTTAGATCACGATATTGTTCCTGGATTGTCTCCTTTCACTGGAAAAACAAGCTTAAAAAAATAGAAAAGCAGCAAAGGAAAAATCTTTATTGAGTGGAATAGGATAATGGGTTATGCTTAAGAGCATTAAACAATGGGATTTGGGGATTATCACATGCAATTGGAAACATAACTTGGCTATAGCTATCTATGAATGAGCTGTTGCTCATCCCAGCAATTACAGCTGAGGATTGGAGCAGAGGGAATGTCCAGGTACTGTTTCTGAAAGGTGGGAGAGTATCACCTGCAGAAGGATACAGTAAGTTTTAAAGGAGTTGTTAAAGCTTGGAGGGCATCAGTGGCTTAGCAAGTGGCTAAGCCATCAGTGGCTTAGCAAGCTCCTCACTATGGCCACAAGCAAACCAATAGAGACATGGGTCAGTGCTGCTGCCAGCAGGCAGGACATCAACCAATAACATCCAGCAGCAGAAATAGCTGCCCAGTGCAGCTTCATTTGGCTCCCACTTGCCAGGTTACAGCCTGAGTGGCAAAGCAAGCAGCTGTTTGTGCTACCCTGTCACAAGGTGCCCAGCACTCCCTATGGCAGGAAGAGCACCTATGGAAGGATGTTGGGTGTTTGGGGAAAGCAGTCTTAACACACAGCAGCAGCACAGGGGAAGCATTCCTGGTGTGCAGCCTTGCATCCCTCTGCCACTGCACAGCTCACCGGCACCACAGGGCAATGGGTGGGAAGAGAGGTGAGCTGAGCAAACCCAAGTGCTGTCTGTGGTTTTGGGTAATAACAGTAAAGGGGAAGAAAAGTCCCTCCATCCTGCTTACCGAATGTCCCTGCAGAGAGAAGAGCAGATTTACAGATTTCTTTTGATTGGGGAAATCAAGCATTAAAATGGCATAACCCATTAATAACTACCTGCACCGGGGGGCTGTAAAGCAAGCTCTCACAAAGGACCCTGTTACCAAGCCACCACATCCCAAGGCTTTTTCTGTGTTTGTAAAGCTCATTGCAAGCTCAGCACATGTGCCATAATCTTCTGTTAGAAGCAGGGCTTTTGACCCCTCTCACACTGGTGCTCATCCTTCATTTAGCTGGGGCTGCAGGTAGCATCTATTTGCTCACCTCCACTGTTAGAGAAAAAAAATGAGATCCTGGTAACCAAGCTGCCATTTGGACTGGCATTCGGGTTTTTCTTACCTCATCCATCCTCATCTTTATATGTGGGCAATCACTATAAATGTCATTATCATTAGTATATCTGCCACTTCCTTCACAGAAAACACAGGTACTCCATATGCAAAAAGACAGCAAAGAATAAGATATTAATAAAAACATGATTCTCTCATTTATAATTGCTGAGGTCAAATTTCTGAACACCACCTCTTTTGAGAAGCACAGAGAGCAGTAGCTGCATGCATGGTCACACACAGGCAAGCAGCACTCAGCAGGTGCAGTGATGTATCCCTGTGCAGCCAACATACACACATCTGTTCTAGGACTTCAATTTAGTGATTCAGGTGCTTCCCCTGCCAGCCCTCTTCCCCATCTGCATTAAAAGCCCCAATGTCACCTTCACAATAAGCCTCCTGTATCCAGCCAAGCACTTGATTGCTGGAAGTAGAGAGCAGGACACAGCTTGCCCTGAACAACAGAACTCCAAATGCGCTTGCCATCCTGCTCTGCAGGATGTTCACATTCTGTTAGCACATATGACCTGGTACCCTCTGCAGTCAGCTTTCCCATACTGGGTGCTCCCTGCTACCCCCCATTTGCTTGTGCTGCTTGGTCCATCTCTGCCAGCCCAGGTGCCTGTTCTGCTCCTTGGACAATGGGCTCTGGCAGTGCAGGGACTGCAGCCTGGGGCAAAGGCTTCTCTGGAGCTCTGCAGGACTCCTAGGACTGAGCACCACTGTCACCAACAAGTGCAATTTCTCATGTATAATTTGACCCAGAGAATCAGACCTCACCTGCATGTGCTGCCGAGAGGCTCTACTTGAGTGAGCTTGGACAGCTCTCCAGGAGGAACAAGACCGAGCCCATCCTGCCAGCAGGGTGCTGGTCACCCACCACAGCACCTGCTCAGGCACACTTTGTGTAAAACCATCTAGTCCAGTGAGCATGTCACCATTACTGGTCATATGGATTGATTATTCAGGCAGCTCTCCCAGGACGATGCCTGGCAGGGAACCTGCACCCAGCTGGGGTGAGGTGCTATGACCTTCTCCCTGGCCCATCTGTTCCAGAGACAAGTCATTCCCGCTGCCAGACATTACCTCCATGCTTGAACTGAAACCAACCCCTCCAAACAGCTGAAAAACCACTTCTCATCCAAACTCAGCATCAAAAGATGACCTTTCCAGATGCTTGTTTACACTAAAAAGCTAAAAACTGAGCTGGCTACAGATGGACAGGTAACTAAAATAATATTTACTGATACAAGAGAAGCACTTTCTGTGGGAAACTGATTTGTATTAGTCCTTATCAACACCTCCTCAGCAGCACTCACATGGACCTTCAGGCACGTCCTGACACTCTATTCCAGCCATCAGCACTAAAACCTCGCTGTTGACATTATTGCTTTACCTTTCCATCTCTGTGCAACCTGTACAAAGGGACACCAGCACAGCAATCCACCTCTGCAAAAACCCCCAGGAAAGCCTAAATGCATCTCTAACTCTATTGAGGTGCCTTTGATGTTTCCAAATGCTCCATTTCCTCGAATAGCCGTGTGGAACCGTTTTACTACATGACCACGTTTTCAATTTAGGGCATTAGTAGTTTTGATCCAATCCAGTATAAATTGGGTCTTGTTTTTTCGCAGGGAAGATGGGGACTTATTTAACTGTAACCAAAGCTTTCAAGAGATTCAGAGGTTTTCAGCCCCATAACCTTCAGTTCTCAAACTCCTGTCCAATGATTTGTCTCTTCCCTCACACTTTGCATTCTGAGAAGCCCGTCAGAGACATACAGTAGTTTTCTCCTCCCGAAGCAGAGGAAGCTTGTTTCATCATCCCACATTAAACTCCCAAGTTTTTCAAAGTCCTGTTAAAATCAGGTTTTCCTCTCTCACACAATGAAGACGATATCTGGAGCAATCCCATGAGATCCCAGGGAAGCGTGGGGCACAACTGGCTCTGGAACAGTTGTGACAGCCCTGGAAGCCAAGCGGATGGAACAGGGCAGTCACTCACCAGGCATGGAGCTGGGAGGTACGAAAGGCACCCTTTGTCATTGCTCATTGGCAAACACTGTTGAACCCAGCTCCTTGTAACCATGTTCTGCAGGCCATTATGGATCAAGAAGAGCAGAAGGCTCAAACCACTCAGTAGAGAAGGCTGTGGAGAGCCGTGTAACCCAAACACTTCCTCAGATCTACCACAGGAGAAAGACTGCACTGGTTAGAAGAGCCTCCCCTTCTGTATGGGTGTCTGCTGGAATACCTGCTCAAGGGTGCTCTGGCCCATGGTAAACCAGCACTGAATGGGAACAGGAGGTACTGGTCAGGTGGTCTCTCCAGACGAACCACGTTCGTGTAAATCCCAGCTAGGATACATTTTTCTGCCTTGCTTTATCCCAGGAGTAAAAATAGCTGGGGTTTGTTCAGTTAGGTGGGTACAAATAATTTTTAATGGCAGCTTGCCCATTCAAAATGCACACTCCAGACTATTTCAAGAAGTAAAAACAGCTTTTTGCTAAAACCAAGGGCTAATCCTTTATCTGAAGCTATTCAAATACTATCGCTAGTTCAAGGAGAAAAACAATGCTTCCTGCCAGAACCAGAGTTATCTTTTCTTATCATGAAGTCATGAAGGGAAGAAGCAATAAATAACAGTACACCAAAAAATGGTTGTTCTAATGAGCAAAAATAACTCTGTCAAAATAGGTACATGTAGCAGATACTTATCCAAAAACACAGAACTGAATATAATAGTCCAGTGGTTTTAAAATGAATGTGTGCTCTGGCGTTCGCAGCCGGAATACCAGGATGCTGCCAAACCCTCATCCCACAGGAGCCCCATAGGCTGCAGCCAGGGCAGGCTCAGGACATGATGGCTCAGATCTCCTCACTGCCAGGCTGGTCACAAGCCCAAAGCTCACAGATCAGGGATGCCACATTGGTGCCACTGCCCAGCACAATGCACACTGTGTCATCAAGAGCTAACCAGGCCATCCTCATATGGTCTGACCCTGGCAGCAGGCTCAGCAGACAGAGACCATAGGGGGGCTGCAGCATGTCAGGCTGGTGGGTAGGATCAGACAAAAGGAAAAGCAGCAGAGAACAAAGGCAAGTGCCAGGCTGCCTTCCTTCTCGGCTTTCTCATCTCATCCACTGCTTTGATGTAGGAGATAGACAAGAAAAAGAAATGGATCTGAAAGTGATCTTGCAGGGGAATTCTTTCAGGCAGATTTGTCCAGCTCAGTGCTCTTTCATCAAAATCAATTGCCCAACTAAGTTACTTGGTGGTGAGCAATCTCCTCACCCATTTCAAACTCACTCAGAAAACAGTCTGCTGTGAATCAGCCCTCTCCTCCTCATCTGTAATAAAGTCACTGCTGTAGCTCGTATCCTGCTTTACTCCATACCGCAACACCCTTTGGTCCAATATGACAGGGCAGAGCCCAGTGCCAATGGCACGGCCCTTTGTTGGCAGGAAACACCAGCTCTAAAATCTCTAGTGTTTAGAAGAAACGCTTGGTTTACTCAATGTCTGCAGCACCCACCCAGCAAACTCTTTGCTCCACTCTGCTGCAGGTCACATTCAGGGGGTTAGAACTGGATGATCTTAAGGTCCTTTCCAACCCTAACTATCCTATGATTCTTGGACTTTTCCCAGTTCCCAGTGCTGCACCCTGTTTCCCCTCTTGGCTGGGCACTGGCCCAGCCCTGAGCCTATCTGGGCCATGCAGAGCTACAGCAGCATCAGCAGCAGCACCAGCCCCATGCCATGGGTAGGGCTGCTGCCTGGACCACATGGACACAGGCAGCTTGAGCATGGTGACCCCTTGCTGACAAGTCTCAATGCCCAGCACTTGGGCAACCAAACCATGGAAGAGAGGGTGCTCTAATATCTGCCTCTGCTGCAAAACCCAAATTTCATGTTGTCACCTTCCAAGGCACAGTGTCAAACAGCAGCAGCAGCAAACTGGCACTCCATAGCCCATCAGTAGCTCAAGCTGACAACAGGCACAGCAGAACTAACCCGGGCAGCCACTCTGGAGAGTGGGGTTTCATCAGTCCCCTGGAAAGCTTCCAGTGCTGCCCATACCTGGCTTGTCAGAGGGAGGTGAAGAATCAGAGGCCCAGGTTCCCATAACTCAGATGCTTGTTCCTGATCAGAAAATGCATACATAACCCATCACAATTCAAACCCATTTTGGAGGCAGGCAGGCAGGCAGGGTGGGGACACTTTAGATCAGCCTGTTCTCCCCTTCAGAGCAACAGCACCAGTGAGGGGATAATGAATCTCAGCAAAGGAAAGAAGAAGAAAGTGATCTGTAACAAAGGGGAAATGAAGGAAAGCAAATGCATCTCCACAAGCAGTGTGGAACTGATGGGGTTTGGTTCCCTCCAGATTTGTCTCTTGGTGATGAAGCCTTACAAAATCGTTCTCAGATTTTCTGTTCCCTCTGTGTAGATGTGCAATCTGTCTTTTTCCTGCTTACAGACTCTTACCACAGAGTGTTTGAGGTACCCAGTGTGCTGGCTGCCATCCTGAATTGCTGGTGTTAGGAGGGGAAAGCACAAAATTCTCCTCTCCCACTCCAAAGTCAGGGTTGCTGCCCAGGAATCAGCAAGAAGAGATGATCTTCTGCCACTGAGTTATTGTGAGTGGCAAAATGCTTACTCAGATTGCTAAAAAGACCAATAGATAACTGGGGATGAAACTTGGATTTATATTTCCTCCTGATTGACTGGGAAGAAATATCTTGGATCACCAAACTTCTACAAAAAAGATCAAAGAAACTGTTTAAGAAACAAGAAGCATTAAATCTGGATTAGGACCAAATCAATACAGGCCTCAGTTGAGACGCACTGATTTACACCATTGCACAAACTAACCGCTTGGGTCTCAAACTCTGAAATGCTTTTAGAACTAACTGCATAGTAAATTAATCCATATCTGTAAATGCAACAATTTTGCCTATAGAGGAAATCAAACTATTTTATTAAGTAGAATTATTTGAAGTGTTTAAGGGTTAAGCTAAAGGATTTTATCCAGTATGCAGACATGTGTTCATACGGTGTTTAAGCATCCCCACAAATGAAATACCACGCTATTGCATAAGAAGAGTGGGGAGCACTCTAGCTACATGGTTGTTTAATGCAGCTTTTATACGAACTATATGTTACAGATATCTTGCATGAAATGGGTTGGCACATAATGGAATCCCTTCCTCAAAAACTCCCTCTGATTTGTGGGTTCACAATGGGGAAACAGTTCTATCCAAGTGAAAATACAACCTTCCCCAAAAATGGGTATTTTACAAACATGTCCAACAACCACATTTGAAGTTATGGCTGTCACTTTACAGAGCTACTTCCTTCTCATACTTTAACCCATTTAACCCAAATGAGATGTTATTCTCACAAGCAATAAAATCCATGAAAACAGGAGGTCTTGGTGAAAACCCCTTGTAACTGGCTCAAGCACACAAAGCATCTTTATGTGCCACAAAAAGCAGCAACTTTATTGCCATCCCCCGTTGCTGCCGCTGCTCCACTCAGCTTTCCAAAACCCCAGTATTTTCTCCATTTTAAACCCCAACTACGAAAGATGAACAAGTTTTCTCCAAGTTCTTTATTGAAATAAAGCCCCAGGTTGCCCTCTAAGGGAGCCACCCTCCCTGCCTGCACTCTGGATTGAGAATGCATCATCTCCTCCCTGGTATTTTCAGCCATGCACTTTCACCCAAAAGATAAATTCATACAGCTGAAAGTCTCACCTGAGCAACTCTTGCTCCATCACTGTGCAAGGATACAGCTAGAATTGGCTTGAGAAATGAGCATCTTGTGTTGGTGCTTAGGGCTGGAAGCACCAGGCCAGGTGAGGAAGTGTGTTACTCCACTGCTGCAGTTTTGGGTGTAGAAAAGGTTTTCTGACAACCTGCTTGTGAAGGGTGAGAGGACAGAGGGACATATGCTAAAACAGGGGACCTCCAGGATACTGGGGCCTCTAAAAGGACCATCCTCCGATGCAGATGCTCCTCTGCTTCAATGGAGCAGCTCAAATTGCAGCACTCGTGTCCACTGTACCAGCATGCAGACACACCTGAAGAAGGTTAGAGACTGGAATTATTGCAGTTCAGGTTAGAGACTGAAATTGTTGCCCTTCAGAGGGTCATTTGCATCTCTTTTGCTGCCTGCATACCTGCACAGTCAGCCCCGTTTCTTAAGGGGCAAAGGTAGGCAGCACATTCCCACAGTACTGCTGTCAGCCTTTCTCCTCTCTTCATCCCCTTCTAGCGAGCCTGAAACATCCAGCCATCTGCTTACCACTGCCGAGGCAGGCAGAAGCCGGGATGCTCCACTGCCTGCTCTCAGGAAATGTGAGGAAGCCCCGGCAAAGTCTGGCTGTTTTCTTCAGGAAGCAAACACACCAGATCCAACTTTCTTTCCCCAAGGAAAACCGGAGCCGAGGCCGCGCAGGANGAAGCAAACACACCAGATCCAACTTTCTTTCCCCAAGGAAAACCGGAGCCGAGGCCGCGCAGGAGAGGATGCTTCTGGGGCCGGTTCTCACTAGATGGTGCTGTCGGCCCGGGAACGGAGCTCACTGCGGGAAGGCAGCATCACCGTCCTTGTACTGTTTATGATAACCGAACCTTTTTCTGCTCCTAGCTCTCCTGAACGACTTTTTTCCCTACATGCAACCTCAACGCCATGGAATTATCATGGGAAAAGTAACCAAGAGCATAAATCCGCTCCATGCTTCAAAGACTTATATCGAAATACTGCTTGTTTTGAAAGTTTTGCAGTGCTCATCCATAGCCACATCAGGGCTGTTTGCCCTCTGCAGAGGTTTAGGTAACACACCTGACATCGCTCAGGGATGCAGGTACAGAGGATGTGCAGCCCTCCTGACTTATGGAGCCAGTCAGAACCCTAAGTCCTCATGTCTGTGTAGAAAAACACATAACATGTGAATGTTTGGCTTCTTTCTGAACTAAAACAAGCCCTCCAGACTCCAGGAAAAGAAAACGTCATTCATATTTAGGCTTTTCACTTTGTATTATGTAAAGTACAAAATACTGTACTCTGAAATGGAAAACTGTTTCTAAATCAAGGTTTGAAGTATTTTGATAGCATCAAAATTCCCCATGTCCAGTTCTACAGTCTCCCGTACTATATTGATCCAAAACAAAGTTCCAGTCAAATTATTCCAATTTGATGAAATATTTAAGGCTGGCATATCTATTACCAGCATTTACTTTTTTATTCAAAGCTCTCAGGAGCACATCTGTTCTTCAGTCACCTTTATGAACTATTCTTTTCAACTACTTTAAACACTCTCTACAAAAGCTGTTAAAGAATAAAGACTATTTCATAAGAGTGCTACACAGCAGAAAGTTCAAACTCGCAGTCCTTACTCTGAACATACTCAACTTCTAGAGCTCCTGCACCAGCACCGCCTCATTTAAACTGTTCACCATAAAGTTGGAGGGCTTACATCTGGTTTCCCCACCACCACAACTGTTTTCTAAACCAAGTGGAAAATGCCCAATTGTTAGGTTTAGGATTAATATAGCACTGGAGTTGGCATCAGCTCATTTGTTACAGTCCATTAATGACCTTTTAAAGAAGGAAGAGCCATAGCCATGTCCCTGAAACATGCTTTGAACACTGGGGACTGACAGTGCTGAGGATGCCCAAAGTCTTCCCTGGATGGTGGTAGTGATGCAGCCCAGCTCCAAAAGGTGCAAACCATCATCACTCCTGCTGCCTCTGGTCAAGATGTGATAGCTCCGCAGCACTGGAAACCATGCCAACAGTGTAGATTGGCAAAAAAAGCAGCATTTGGCCCTGAGTCCCTCCGATATTTGTTTTTACTATAAAAGGAGAATTGGACTGTAGATGACACATGGGTTAGCTGATTTAGTTATACAAGTAACTGGGAAAGCAGAGCTTTATGTTTTCAAATGCCCTTTTCTGCTTTTGACAGTTCAAATTCTTTTTAAGCTTCACCTCAGGCTACACAAGTTGTTCTGTACCCAGACCTGCAGCTATGTTGTTTTAAGCACTAATAAGCACAGCTTCACTACTAGGCGTTGCTCATCTCAGAGCATCTCCAGTCCAACAACTGCCTTGAAGGGCTTGTCAGTAAACCCAGAGCTTGGCTCTTCTGCCTATTCAAAATACTATTCTTCCTAAAGGAACAAAGCCATACTTGCAGCCACCTAGGGCTTGGAAAGGAGGCCCAGTGGGGTCTGACAGAGTTGTGGCTGCCCCATCCCTGGCAGTGTTCAAGGCCAGGTTGGATGAAGCTTGGAGTAACCTGGACTAGTGGAAGGGGTCCCTGCCCATGGCACGGGGATTGGTCTTCAAGGTACTTCTCAACCCAAACCACTCCATGATTTCCCTCCTGATTCTCCTGCTGCAAGGACACCGCCAACCCCAGTAACCAGAGTTAGCACCTTTCCCCTCTTCTTCTCCTGGATTTCCCAGGGTGAACAACTTCCCATCAAGTTTATGCTTCTTAATAACAATCTGAAGGCCAGCAGCACTGAAGAGAAAACTGGAAGTTATTGCAGCAGATTCCAGCTCTGCTTCCAGTGTTAGGCTCAAAGCCTCAGTGTTACTGTTATTTTCATTTTACAGCCATTTTACACAGATTACCAAGCAATAAAAACATACAGCCTCAAAAGCAATAGCAGTAAAAGCAGGATGGCTAAGAGTTTAATCCAAAGTAGCACAGAACAATCCATGAGCTTTGCCCCAGCTCCAGCCACTTTATGAACTTGTATCCAAAGTGGAAGATGTGTGAGGTGGGCTCCCTAACAGAAACCTGAAGCTGAGTAACAAATACCCTTGTTATAATAAAAGCTAATGGAAGAGCCAGGGGAAGCACATGCAGTGAAGCCTCTGGAAGTGAAAGGGATGGACCCTCAGCAGCCATGCAGCCCTGGCTCCATCACTTGCTCTCTGCAGGATGCAAGCAAACCGTGGAGATGGGGACTCGCACCACACACCTGAGCAGCACAGCTCTGCTATGACTGCACATAAAGGCCTCACCCAGTCCCTAAAAGGAACATCAACACTTCCCGCTCCTCCTGTGCTTGTGGGTTTATTTAATGGCGCATTTACTAGGGAAAAGAAGGATTTTCTGCCCATGTAAGACCCACCTGAGTTTTAACATTTGTAACAACAGAGTTGTTGGCTTTGCACTTGCAGATCAATGCAGCTCGAAGACTGCTCTTGTCCTTTGCATGTGGAGCAGACATTGCTGTGTCTGTCATCAAAGGAAAGGAACTTCAGTGTACAGTAAGAAAGCCTCAGAAGCACAATTCCCCACTTGTTGTGCACTTACATTTCACCTCACTTAGCATAACAAGAGGGCTCCCATTCAGCTTTACGGGTGCCGTACACCTCTATCACCATTCAGCCCCATGAGCTCAACCTCTAACAAGGAGGACTGTCACCACTGGACCTGTCCCTCCTAACACCCGACTCCTCCCCAGCACATTTAACCCTGTTGTATTCTGCCTTGCTCGTAACAGACGTGCAGATAGACAAAGTGACCTCTTTCCCCCACGCACCAGACCTCAAAGCATCCGCACAATATCATTGGCAAAAATTGAGCTCGAAATGTCAAAATGGGATTTTCAATTGCTCTGCTTTGGTGGGAGAAGGGCATTTGCAGCCAAGAACATGGCAAAACAGACATGGGCACACAAAATATTCACGTGCATTTATATTTGCCTGGGAAAAAACAGTTGGAAAATGTTGCCCTTCTGCTTATAACCACTGTGTCCTGAGGATGAATAACTTCAGCTTTTTCCAAGAAAGGGCTCCAAATCTACAGTAACAGCAGGGCTTCAGGCTACATTT
>NDXB01017536.1:5802-31387 GCA_002631895.1 Agapornis roseicollis | reverse complement strand
ATGGCAGGGGGGTTGGAACTGGATGATCTTGAGGTCCTTTCCAACCCTAACTATTCTATGATTGTATGTTTTGCACTGTAGAAAACCAGACCCTTTGTTTTCATCTTATACAAAGTTCATGTCTTGCATTTTGTTTGATAGTTCCACAGGTAACAGCCTTGCTGCACTGAAGTGAAAAATAACTAATGAGAAATATTATGAAGAGGTGAGAGTACTAGAAAGCACATGTGGAACAAAAGGGCACATACCAAGGCTTTGGTGTTGTGTAAGTCCCTTTGGATCAGGACTAATTGACACCTGGCATTCTTAGGCCTAACTTTGCAGCTGCAGTATTTGTCAGCTTTCACCACTCAAATAATGTAATACCTGTGTGCACATAGGAAACTTCTAGCTACATCTTAAACCATCTTAACTCTACCAGAACAGAATAAGTAAGGAAGGAGGTATGGACAACCCTCTGAACTTACTAATTCTCAGGTTGGCCCTGCAGACAGGGCACATACTGTGGCATGAAAGATTGAATATGGCAAACTCCTGACCCACTGTTGAGCCAGGATACTGGCTCAACACAGGACACTGCTCTTGGACCTCCCTAACATGGAATGGAGGAAGAAGCTGAATAAAGTAATACCAATCTCCATTGGTCTCCACCTATGCAGCATTTGTAGGAAAGCTTATTTCCCAGAAGACAGGGTTTTATCTGAGATTGCAATACTAACTTTTAGTATTAATTATGTCACGATTACATCATGATTTAGTTAAAAAGCTTGTACTGTATGAAATTAATATGGAAAGGATTGAAACCTAGGTCACTTATAGATACAAAATGGAATTATTAGCAACATATATAAAAACCCCTGGCCTTTGTAGTGGGCTTTCTAGGGAGTGGCTCCATCTGATGAAAGATGGCATTGACATTGCGTCTGTGCTTAACAATGTGTGCAGATGACGGAAACTGGCAGGGTAGTAAATAATAAGTTACCTGTGCTGTGCAAGCTGAATGGCTTTACTAGGTTGTCAAAATGAGCACAACGTATTTCAATAGAACAAAATAGAAAATAATACACATGGAGCAAACCTGCAATTTCTTGTTTGAGGATGGGAGACTGTCTTGCAAGTAGTCACACGTATTTAGTGTGACTTGCCTCAAGGGGAATGCTCAGAAGAGCTCCACGGACAAGAAGGCAAATGTCCCACAGGCATATCTGGATATCTTGGAGAAACAAAACAGGGTGGAGAAGTGGCTGTGCCCATACATGTAATACTGAGTAGAGAATGTCCTAGCAGGATAATTCATTTCAGGAGAAGATTGGAAATCTGAGAAAAGATGAAAATATAATGAAATGGAATAAAAACTACAAAGCAAATCTCATTATAGGCAAGGAATTAAGCCTACAAGTTCAGAAGAGAAGATTACTATGGATAGACATTTAAACACTGAACAGCTATTTGGTGCTGCTAGCTTTCTGACCTTTCCATAAAGACATAATGAAATCTAATTGCTGGGAAGTGGAGTTTGGGAAATGGAACCTCAGAACAAGATGTAATTGAGATGATTAACTTCTGGTGTCATCTTTCTACTGGCTTTTCCATTCCACCACCATGGTTTTGCTCCTCGAGAAATGCTGAGAAATTTATGCCCAGCCACAATTTCAAATTTTACTTTAATTTATGGAAGAAAATCTACATGTTCTAATTAAACAAAGACAAAAAAAAGCCCAGAAAGCTAGATAAGAATAACCTCAGTATTATATAAACCACCTTGGTCTTTATCTACTTGTTGACAGGTTCAAACTTAAACAGGAGAGTTTTAGATTGGAGGAAGAAATTNATGTTCTAATTAAACAAAGACAAAAAAAAGCCCAGAAAGCTAGATAAGAATAACCTCAGTATTATATAAACCACCTTGGTCTTTATCTACTTGTTGACAGGTTCAAACTTAAACAGGAGAGGTTTAGATTGGATATAAGGAAGAAATTCTTTCCTGTTAGGGTGGTGAGGCACTGGAATGGGTTGCCCAGGGAGGTTGTGAGTGCTCCATCCCTGGCAGTGTTCAAGGCCAGGTTGGATGAAGCCTTGGGTGGCATGGTTTAGTGTGAGGTGTCCCTGTGTATGGCAGGGGGGTTCCAGCCCTAACTATTCTATGATTGTATGATTTTCTGTTAATGATCATGGCAAACAGTTGATGCAAAGGATCACACAATCGCAGGAATCAAACCATTACCTGTTAAATCATTGAAAAAACCCTAAAAGTAAGCATAAATGAAGTCTACAATAATATTCTATTACAAATCCATTACTCATCTAAACTCAAATATTCATTTAATGAACAGAAATGTCTAATCACATTAACTGTGTGAATGTATTTTGTCTTTCTTTTTTTAGAGCATATTTCACACCTCAAATGAATCTATCAACTGTTTACTTCAGAATGCCAGGTTTATCATGTCCACTGTTTTGGGTTTGGTGTTTTTTTTTACCAGCCTATAAAATCTGTTTCTTTTACATTTTAAGGAAATAGAAAGACTTTCACAAAACACCAAATGCACTACTGAAGACAAAGCTCTCCACATTGTTAGGAGTCTTTGTTTCATGCTGTTGAAAAAGATCTTGGATTTAGATGGGTCAAAATTCCTAAAAAAAACCAAACCCAAACCCTCCCTAGAAATATATTAAGGATGGATTGATCTTTGTAATATAACTTTTGTGGAGGTGTATGAGAATTTCTTTATAAGGTATGACCCAGCTGCCGTTTACCCTTTTAGCAGAGTGATCATTACAAAAAGGTTGAGCTGATAGGATAGATACTAGTTAGTGTGTCACTAATATGTATGTCACTATTTAACTTGCTCATCTACAGTCAGTTTATTTAGATAAAAGGTATGAAGCCAATGTGGTATTTCATTTACTGCTGGGAGTTAAGCTAAGCTGCTGGAGAAAGTGGATTTAGCACTAGTAAGGTAGAGAGCAGGCCATACTGATGATGCCACGAGGTGGGTTACCTCCACATTTGTCACCCAGCTCCCCTACTGTATTTTATCCTGATGGGAGAGATAAGATCCACATAGACATAAAATTACAGGTTTTGAAATTAACATCTCCACGGAGCATCTTCAGTGAGACTTGGACAAGTTGATTAACTCTTCCTCTAGCAAAATACTAATTCAAACTATTTGGGTATTAACCTGACTTCTAAGATGACCATTACTTGAGTCAGCACTGTCACCCACCGCATCTGTTCCATAATAGTGCACAGGGACAAAAAAGTTAAAAGCTAATTTTTCAAATAAAAGTACTCCTGTGTGATTGCTGTGTGCACTGTTAGTGTGGTTTGATAGTCTGCATTTTTTTTAGTGATAAAGTATGAAATACGACATAGTAAAATACATGACCTTGAAAGTTATAAATAATTAGATTAATTTAGCTTGGTGGGGAGGGGTAAAGAGAAACTAAATACCTCTGTGTGTGTGAAATGTATGCATTTGCATGTGTGTGCACGCACGACAGTGGGGGACTTGTGTGTTAACATTTCTGATAGAGGGGCATTTATCTAACAAACCACAGTCAGGCAAATCCTTGCTTTAAATAAGACTGTGACCACAAGATAAGGCATGTAAAAAGCTACCTTCCTATCTGGTACTATCAGGGCAGAAACATGAAATTCTTATGGTGAATTGCTTCAGCAAACACAGTGTCAGAGAGGTAGAGCCAGAAGTATTTCGAATAAAAATAAAAGACACGGTTTGTGTAGTGAGGTTAATTAACCACTGAAACTACTTAATAAAGTGTAGCTGAGTCTTCAGAACTTGACATTTCTAATCAGGATATAGTGTTCTCTACAATATACCCTGGCTTAGCTCAGGATTATGAGCTTACGGTAAGAATTTATGGGGAGAGTCTGATATTTCTATGAGATGATCTTCTGGACTTAAAGATGTCCAAAATAATTCTTTGAAATAACGCTGACAAACGTGTGGATCGTGGCTAGTGTTTGCAATCAGTGTATTCTCCCAGTCTAGCTTGGTGGAACCACATCTCATATCCTGGTTTGTGATGTCTTGCTGAGCTCACAGAAAGGAACTGACCTCATCCCATGTTGTGGAGAAGAAACCTGACAAAACCTTCAGATGTTCCAGTTCACGTCTGTTTTGCAGGGAACTGTCATATTACCTTCGTCAAACATGGCCATGAGTAAAAGTGAGTCTTACATATTTGGTACATTACATGACATTCCCAAGAAGGATAATTCAGACCTTGGTGACAAAATGTTGGCAGTTTCTTCCACACTTATGGAGAACTTACTCATACAGTCATGGAAAATTTCAGACATACCTGAAACGAATGGTGGTGGATACAGGTTTTTATGAACTTGGGAAATAGAAATTTTTTAAAAAGTCATTAATGCGTTTAATTCTGGACATTAAAATTATAGAAAACTTTACTGTGAAGTGCCACACTTGACACTGTTTGAAAGTTTTTCTTATCAAATGTATTTTTAATTTCTTGTTGAAAACAAGAGCTGACTTTTTCTGCCTATAAATAGAGCTGTGAAAACACTTACAATTAATTTTTACAATCTGAATAGCTGGCACAGTGTAGTACTTTCAGCATCTGTATTTCCATTTTTGTCTTGTGTGTCCTTATACTTACAGATTAGAACAACCATGCAATGTGGTCATTCTTTGATGGGCAGATCTTCCAAGATCAGGTTCATTGTATCATCGTTTAACCCCCTGCCCCCATCTACCTGTAGGATGTATTGAGTAGGAAATCAAAAGCAAAACAGGACACATTCTTGCATGAGCAAACACACAGGATATTAAGTCAAGTTCATACTAAAATAAAGAAGGTGAATCATGTTTGAAAATAGGAATTTTATGCAATTGTTAAAAATATTTTCTTTTTTGAATATGTGTTTATTTAAACCTCTTACTCTTTTAATATCCATGAGAGCACTAAAGGTGTCTGGGAAAATAAATCATGTGAGAATTTCAGTACTGGCTGCTGCAGAGCCCAGAGGAGGCTTGGACAATGCTTTGGAAAAGTGAAGTGTTGTGGAAAATATTACAGTGTTGTAAAAGAAGTAATAGCTTATTAAAAATAAGGGCTGCAAAAATGAAATGATGTGTGGTCTGGCAAGTGTTTTCTTTCTAAAGTTATGCACCCTGCTCATCCAAAAATATGCTAGAAGGACGCAGAACTGGTTGAGGACCAAGAGCTGTAAATGGCTGCTGAGCGCAACAGTTGGAGGGACTTAATGCAGATCTGCTCTTAGCACTTCTCTGATGCAGATAACAGCCTTTCTTTCTACAAGTTGAATAATATAGAAACCATTTTCAGAGAAATTATTTATATCATTTAGGATTTATTTTAGAAGCAGTTACCAGTATTTACTGCTCTGTGAAAAGTCTGAAAAGAAGTTAAGTTACATGTAGTCACAGCACCAATGATTTGTGTTATTACCTTGTTTCAGGATAACAATCTCTGCCCCTAAGCATGAGTATACACTGCTGTTGCCCACTCACGTATCACTGGGGTTACAACTAG
The DNA here is from genome assembly GCA_002631895.1 of Agapornis roseicollis. Classification (NCBI taxonomy): domain Eukaryota; kingdom Metazoa; phylum Chordata; class Aves; order Psittaciformes; family Psittacidae; genus Agapornis; species Agapornis roseicollis. The sequence goes on along the minus strand of NDXB01017536.1, from coordinate 25,840 downwards.
AGGCCCTCTAAGCAAAACTAGAACCTGAGCCACCATGAACACTCATCCCCTAAACTGCACATCTGAAGTACGAGCCCATAGGAAGAGTATGTAACACAAATCCATAGCTGTGGTCCAGCACACAGTCAGCACACAGCTGGTTTGTAGAGCTGAGAGCTGGTAACACCATGGCAGAAGAGCAGGAAACATTCTCGAGCCCTGTAGCTCTCAATGAATAGGCTAGTGTCCCCTGAGTCCTTTGCAAAAGCTATTCTCACTTAAACTGTAGCTGCTATGAATGTGCATCAGTGTGTTGAAACATTTTGTGTAAAGTAATTTTTAGTTTAAAATTTGAAGAATTTCCTCCTAAAATTCCATAAAGAAAAAAGGTCTGGTCCTTATTTTATTTTCAAAATGCTTGTCAAAAATAGTTTTACATGACTTCTGAAGTCTTTGTTGCAGGTTCACGTAGATCTTCACAAAGATTACACTGTGGCAAAGCAACTGGTGTGCTGGTGCAATGCAATTTTGAACCGTTCATTAAACAAATAGGAATATGTGATGAAATGAAAGGAATGATGCATTTCCAGAGCCTGAGTTCCAGAGCTGGAGCAACTTGGGGTTTCTCACTCACACAGAAAGCAGTCTGTTCCTTATTTCTTGACCTCTCCAGCACAACCAGCTGCAGTAGAAGTTTTAGTTGAGAATCTGATAAAAACTGCATGAGGGCAGAAGGGGATTCTGAAGTGGAAGAATTGTTCTTCAGAGCCTAAAGGGGTACCCTAAATAATTGACATAAATGTCTGAAGACAGCAGGTGCTGAGTGGGCTAGATATATATCATTCCCTAAATAAAATGCATGTCAAGAAATAAAATTAGACAGTCATCCTGAAAGTATATTCTTCTAGTGTTGGCATTAAAAAGCCAGCTGTATCTTTTCTGTCATCCAGAGTTAATAAAAAATTATTACATTCACGAGCAAAATAATAAAAAGTATCTCAGACTTTGGGACAAGCATCAGCTTCTGTATCTCTGCTTTGCCAAACCCAATTGTTTCAAAGCAGCAGTTGTCAGTGCAACACCTCTGACTTCAGCTGAGTCACTTAGATTAAGTAACACTGTAGTTGAATTGCAAATCTTAGATCTTTTTCCAGAAGTAAAGACTTCATAAAGGAAAAACAAAAGGTTTTGGGGATGGCTGTTTTTGTCTGCTGCTGATACCAGCTTAGGCCTGGCATTGCAAAATAGTCTAAACTAGCTCAGCAATCCTTCATGGGTTTTCTTCAGTAGGAAGACAAAGAAAGAATTCAGCAAGTCTGTTCTAGCCTGATTTGCCCTCTGTATCACTGAATAACTGATGAAGATAGTTGAACAAAATCATCTTCAGCTGAAGCTTCAAGAGCAATGAAAAACTGGGAAAATGTTTTTTAACTTATTTGATTAAGCAATGTTTCAATAACATCAGTGGGATTCCAAAGGGTGCATTTTTTCTTGTTATGAACTGTGATGCTCTGGGGTCTTATCAGGCAGTTCTGGCCACAGGCACTGGCTGCTGGCACTTTTCTTGCTCAAGAGGGAATGGCAAAATCCAGCCAGCACCACAGTGCTCTACCCCAGATAAAGCTGAATGCAAATAGGGGTGGCCACAGTCATGCTGTAACCCACCCCGTGTACAAAATTATGAGCTCCACTTGATTGTGGGACAATCATAGACGTCTATACAGGAACGGCATCACTCCAAACATTTTGGTGACAGTACCACTTGCAAAGGCCTCACGCTCCCGACAGCCTGGATGCACCCTGACATGTGTGATTACCACTCCAGTCTGCCTGTCTTCTTCAGCATTGTGCAAGTTCTTTTGTGTAGGAGTTTGGGACCATCTTACAACAGATCTAAGGCTTGAGCACATGAGGTGATAGAAAACTTTCTTTTGCCCTTTGGTTCAGAAACATTTAAAACTAAACCTATTAAGCCCTTCAAGATGTTGCAATCAACAATTTTGTAGTCACCAATCATTGTAGCTATGGACTTCAAGGCACAGCGAGAGGCATTTTTTCAACACCAAATTATCACAATTTAAGCAAGGAAAAAGAGGGACTGTGCCATGTTCCCTAAATCACCAGTCACAGTGGTTTGGGTTATAGCCAGAAAATTCATTTAAGTGTACTGTGAGAATCTGCACAGAGCTGCGGGCCTATTTTTAGGAAGAACTTTTTACTTTTTTGAGTAAAATTTAGGTTTCAGTGCATTAGAAAGACACATTATTGTGTCAAACTGTTAGTGTTCTTCTTTTGTCTGGTTTTTAGATAGTTCCAATGCTGCATGTAGGGTATAATATCTAGATATTCTCCCCCTCTATGACTCACTATTTCCTGCACTACTTTCTTGTTGCAAACCTACATGTTTTATGGATAGTAATTAGCTAAATTCCACATAATTCCTTTGAATTCATTTCAAGTCTGTCTTCCATTTTCTGTATGGTGAAAATGTAAGCATCTTTCATTTTATACCAATTTTAGATCTAAAAAAATCATGAAGTGGTATGGCTATTGTTATAAAATTAATGAAATGAGGTCCTCCTGTAGATAGCGGTGAAGTGGAAGAAATTAACATAAAACTCTTGTGAAAAGAATTATTTTGCTGTATAAACCAGCAGCCCCCTACACTTGTAATAGCACTTCAGAGTACAAGCCCAAAAAGTTTACTATTTCATTTCAGATGCAATTTAGAGCTTGCTTGCAAGAAGGAAAGGCTTTTGAAGGATGCAGTTAGGGGACAAGTTACTCACTGATGCCAGGGGGTCAGGTTGCATGCTGGAGTTCAGCAGTCTGACAGCTTGCTGCAGATAAGCTCTGTTGCAAAAAATGAGTTTTAGGTTGCCAATCCGCATTGCTCAGCCACGGCAGTAGTAATGTAGTGCACCTGGGTGACATTTTGAGAGATAAAGAATAGTGGAGAAGAAATGAAGGGCAAGTTTTCCGGAGGTGGGAACAGATCTGATATGAAACAGAAATTTTTCTATCTTTTTAGGGGAGGTGTGGGATGGTGACATAGCAGGCATGGGTCTATCAAGCACCTCTGCTCTTTCAGTGGAAACACAGCTTGAAAATTACTTTAATAATGTCCAGTATCTACATCCTCAGTCCTTGTTGTCACAGTTTCCATAAAGAGCGACTAGCTGATACTGGGAGTTGTTGGGAGTGAGTGTCTAAGCTCTGAAAATAAGAAGAGATTAAAGGGCAAGCTAGGACTGTTTGCTCAGTCAGAATTTCTGCTGATGGCAAACAGGAGATTTAGCCTATGTGAGGCCATCAGGATTTGGCCTAATTTATAAAAAGAATTAATGGATGAGGTCAGAATCCATTCCCAGTTACACAGCAATAAATTCAGAGCAACTTTAATCACTGACATCATTGGAGCTACTCTGGATTTACACCAACTTCAGTGAGAGCTTATAATAGCTATTGAGAATTTAAATTTCATGCCTGAATGTGCAAGAGTGAGAATTGGCTGAGCTATGCAGAGCTCAGCAGGGACAGTTGTGTCCAAAGATAACACCGAAGAGGAGCTTTTTGCCACTGTTCTTATTGAGCTTCTTGCACTATTAAATTCTGCTCTTATTCCAAGTGTATCTGTAAGAATGAAAGACTTGGAACTACAAATGGACTATAAATTATTTACTGTTCCTGATCTTATTCTCAGCATAATATCCAAGGGCCCATAGTTATTAATTCTGCATACTCCATGGATGGGTTAGATGACCCACTAGGCTCTTCAAATGTCAATCTGTTCATTCCTAAAATCTATTGTGGCAAATATATACAGGATGGTCCTTAATATATTGTCAGAACACTTTGTACTGGTGTGTTAAATACTTCTTTAATAACCAGGGGGCACACTACCTTGCTTCCTATGCTTGCAGATAAACCCTCCGTAAGAAAATCAGGCTCTCCAAAAAAGAAAAGCAATGAACAACCTATTTGGAATCACCTGTACTTTTCAGTTCAATGCCAGCTGAAGATGTGAGTTACTCAAAATTGAGTCCATTGCGGATGGATGCTCACATGCATGTGTGTCATACAAGATAGGATCCAAGAAAGGATCATCTAATGAGGTACCCCTGTGAAATAAGATAGCTCTATCTCTATGATGTGTCTGATTTCCATATGTCTATTTTTTCCTCCTGTTATCTCTAACATGTAGAGGCAGCTGTAAGCTATAAGCTGAACAGAGAGGACTTTTTTTTTTTAGACAATGCTATTCATGCCTTAGAAATTATTACCCTGAATTGAAAACCTGATTCATATGTTGGGTTGGGGTTTTTCTTGTTAGCTGATGACCATCAGGATATTACTGCAATCACATGATGAATTTACATATGCATTTAGGTGTGCATTTTTGATAGGCAAGGCACCTAGTAAGATAATATGGTCAAAAGAAGTTAGTCACAGCACCCATTTAGATTTCTTTCTGAATTTCACTAAGCATGTATGTGCCTTAGGCAACGCTGTAAATCCTTTCCCTGACCTGTTCTTAACCATTAAGAGAAAGTGTATTTTCCCTAAGGAACTTGAAGTCTGACATTCCTGAAGAGGTAGAAAACAGTTGAGATTTCTTCCCACAAAGTCACTAAAATTAAGGATGGGCTGTTGGGTTGTGTGTGTGTGTTTGTGTGGTGTGTGGAATTCAAAGAAGCATCTTCTTCTTTTCTTGTTCCAGTGTGGCTCAGCAGTTGATTTGGTTTCCCTAACCAGCCCTGCTTCAATGTCCACGATATGGTTAACATTTGCTTTTATTTTTAATAAATATTTTCTTTGAGAAAAATTACTCTTGGCTGCAGTTCTAGTCCTTTGCATTATGAAGCAGCAATTAAGCAATTAAATTAAAGGCCGTAAATAGCAAATGTTTCCATTATAAAACCACTAGCAGCTCCACCTCTTTCAAAGGTAGTTTGATAAAAATACCTCAGAAATTCTTTGAAATCAGATCTCTGGCACATACCTAAGCTTCATCTTTAAGACACGTTCAAAGAACAGAGGTTAAGCAAAATCTGAGTATTCCTTCCAAATCAGAAAGCACTCTGCTTTCCCATCTACTCAAATTACCTTTGCAAAGCTTTGTTTAGTTTTACTGTACTTAAGACAGTACTGATACTCAGGTGCTTTGTTGCCATTGACTTTGGTTTTGATCATTTGAGGAAGAGATATGTTAATTTTCTTGTTTCATGCCATCTACTTTGTGGTCTTTGGCATCTCTTTCATTATACTCCAGATGTAAACAGATTCTAGCTGCACAGCTTCTCTTCTTTTGGTTCTGCTTTTTTAAAACAGCAGCATTTTTGGCTTTGGCATCAACATGAGGATAATTACCATGTGGTCTCCATTTGCTTGTAGGTTGAAGACCCCCACCCTAGATCAAAAACAATTTCAGTTGACTGAAACAGCATTTCCCAGCAAATGGAAATGATGCATATCTGGCAACTTTTCAGTGTAAAATGAGTCATCAAGACACACTGAGTGTAAGCATCTTCACCCTTCCTTCCCCCAGCTCTTAATCCACTAATGGTTAAGCATGGAATAAAGCTTCATCTTCAGTATGTATACAAAATACATGTGGGTACAAAGATAAACACTTGATTGTGAAGCAGCCATATAACGAAAAAGCACATAATTTGAATCAGATTGGGCTGGAATTAAAACTACAAGAAACTCTTTGCCAGATTCAAACTGTGGAGAGTACGTTCACTTTTTTACTAGTCTTTTCATCTTGCCTCGCTGTCCCCCAATCCTTTCACTGCAGTTCTGCATTGTCGCTTGTTTGGTTGGCTTCTCATTGCAAGGAAAGAAATTAAAAAAAAACCTGAAAAAAAGAAGATGAAAGAAAGGAGAAAAAACCCCAACCAAACAAAAGATTGCAGACATCCACTACAGCTCGTACTGCAAACAAAAAGTCAAATTTAAGGAAGAAAATGCTTCAGTGTTTCTTGAAAAATCTCAATGATGAAAAATAATCTACTCCAGGAACAGAAGTCAGAGGTGGTTCTGTAATTGCAAAGTGATATTTGGGTCAGTATATAGAATCAGTGTATGGAAAAGGGAAGAGAAGAGCGCAAAAAGGTTTGAGGCTCAGAAAAAGAAATCAGGAACATACACGTACTGCTTAAAGAGCTGAAATTCATAAAAAAAGAAGAATTCTTGGCACGGGTGCCTTAGTCTGTGGACAAGCCCATGACTACTGTGTTAGACTCACACAGAGATTCATTAGTGAAAGCCAGCAGAGCAGTGCCATCCCTGTAGATGACTCCCAGTTCCTAAGGAAGGACTGGGTAGGTGTCAGCTGGTGGTAAAAAAAGTGATCATGAGAGCAGCACTTGACAAACCAGCCATGGTCCTGGCTGATCCTTATTTTTGTCAGCCACACTTGCATCTTTTGTCTATTTGACATGACTGCTGACTTTAGTTTTTAATAGAGAGGTCCCATTCTGCTTTGCATCAGAAGTCCTATTGCCTATTCAATGGTTATGTAAACCTGCAGCACTCTGAAGGGAAGGCTCAGTTGTGGAGTCTTTGGCATGTGATGGGGTTTTTTTATATTTGGTTTTTTTACACTTGACCAACATAGCCATAGAACTTACTAAAACGCATATTGGTGAAAGCAGAAAATAGGCATTGCTGTATGATTTGGTCTCTCCTTTAGAGCACATTGGCAAGTGTGGGGAAACTATTCAATAAGAGATAAACAGACCTCAGTACGCCACACATACATATATACATATGCATATATACGCATATATACTTCACTATTATCTGGCATCCATAACAACTACATGCACCCAAAAACTTGTGGTGGTGAACAAAGAGTGTAAGAAAACTGGGGCTATTGATTCCCCATCTCTGACTTACATCTTCTTTTGCACACCAAGGTGCTCTTTCCTGGTACTGTCTCTGAGGGGAAGAGAAGCTGTGTAGCTGCATTAGTGTGGTGCCAACTTCAAGCTGATGCACTTGCACTCTGCCTCTCAGTGAGATCTTTAGATTGTGTTGTTGGCCCAGTGCCACTGAAGCCAGGAGAGCAGTGCCAGCAAGCAGAGCATGGGATTTGGCCTTGCATTTTTAATGTGTGTAATTGGTTTAGGCTATGGGATAGGAGCTGGTGATCATCTGAATTGAGAAGCTGAGTGTCTTAAAAGAGTGCAGAAAATGTATCTGTACAGTTTTGTTTAAAAATAGAGGATTTATTTATTTTTTTAATCCTCTCTTGTCTTCACCCTTTCCCAGTCTGAAAACGTCTTCTCCGTTAGCTGGCAAACATGAGTTTACAGGCACTTGGGGTTTGTAATTGTTTTTTAATTTAAATCTCTGTGCTTTGTTTGGAAAATACATATATATTTTTAAAACGTTTACCTCCTTGCAAGGCATGATTTTGCCTCAGAGTACACTGGCATTTCATGTTTTCTCTTGTTATGGCTCACACTCCTTGTCAGAGCTATAAAAGCTGCTACTGTTAATTCACATTTGAGGAAGGAACAAAGAGACCTTTCTACAGCCTGTGCACCTGGAATGTGAAGTGAGAATGGGGACTTCTGCGGCCTGCTTCTGCCAGGTGGCAGTTCCCTGCTACATCATGAAAGCAAGGAAAAGTCTAGGAAAATGCTAAAGGTTTGGCTACATTATATTTTAAGGCATTGACCTTGTTTTATGTTGATTGCATGTTTCATTTTTGGATTTAAAAGCCATACTGTTTTGAATTTCTTAGCCATCCATCAACACAAGGCAACGGAATTGTCAGCTCCCGTAGGATTTTGCAATGCTAAATGACACTAATGGTAAAGATTCTGTAGAATTTGTGTTATCACAATGCAAAATGCAGACTGTTCTTTTAACAGGCAAAAAGGAAAAGCTGCCTTAATGGGCTTAGATGAAACAAAAAGATATTAAAAATGCATCTGTGTTTCTGCCAAAGCTAAATACAACAGTTACTTGTTTCCTCTAACAATACTTAACATTCATCTTTTTTCAAGGACTTTGTAATATTATGCAGCTATCACTTAGACAGTACTCCAAGCAGATTAGGTAAAAGGAATATGTAGAGAACAGTTGCCCTTGCTTACCCCCAGGAAGTAGTGCAATAACAAAATCTGAGCTGCAATATTTTCAAACGTGGTTGCATTTAGTCAAATTTTATCTTCTGTTACACAGGTATTATACACTTGAGCTGATGGTTTTGCACTACGATATTGGAGATAGCATCTAGCTTATGTTTCTGTTGAACTGGAACTGAAAAGAGTTTACATGCCAAAAAAGGCCAGAAAAATTTGCTATGTGGTTTTAGAAAGCATGGTTGAGATCTGGCAGGTACAAAGACCTAAGAACTGTTCTGGAAGCTCTAGCAAAAGACTTACTTCAGTTCTGAGGAGATTGATGACTTTGATGACTACAGAAAAATTAGAAAATAAAGTCTTTGCATAAATTAAACTTCAGGATTGGCTCCCCAACAGCTTTTTGGAACCAAAGTCAGAGAAACTTCTGAATCCCCGGCATTAACATTTCATGTTATGTTTAAAAAGCTGTGCCAGTGACTTTTATGTCTTCATGATCTAACTGCTGGTTTTTAATATTCTAAATCCCCTTTCAGGCAATAAAACTCTCCCAGTAATTCAAGTGGAAGTAAATTTGCCTAAAACTGAATACATCTCATCATTATCCTCAGCTTTATTTCCTTCAAATCATCAGATATATATCATCTTTCTCAGTTTACTTTCTGTACTTGAATGTCTGGGGTTGCTTAGATCTTCTACCAAACCTTGGTTCTGACTGCCTTTGAAAGATGGATTAAGGCTTTCCTCATTGTCTTCTACTTGACAGAAACACAGATGTGTTATTTTAACAGCCTTTTTTGCCCTTCTGGATACAAAAAGCCCACCTGCTCTTCTGGGACTCTCCTGTTTTTCAGAGGCTCTAATTTGCACCTGGGTTGGAATAGTCCCTGGGGGATAATCAGGTGCTTTGGAGTAGATCATGTACCATGGGCATGCTTCATCTGCAACAGGCTACAGAGTATGAGATAACTAGCTTTGTGTAAATGGTGTCCTTGCTAGGATGGGAAATATGTTAGATCTGTCTGCCTTATCTTTTAATATAGCAGGGACAATGTAAAAAGTGTGAAATTCCATATGCAACTGGTTAATATATTTTAAAACAGTCTGATATGTACCACTGAGATTTAAACAAAAAAATCACATAGTAAGCAAGTTAATTTCTCCTTCCCCCTTCCATCTACTTCTGTCTCTTTGAAAGCATCAGTCTTCACATTTAGCTGATAAATTTTGTTACTTTAGTAGGGTTTGGTCAAATCTGATCAGATGCGGTGTGATGTTCAGATCCTCTCTGGATTCATATATTTTTATTTATCCTGTTTTCTTTGTCCCACTGCATGCACTTATAGTACAAACAAAAAATCTCTCCAATGAAGTCCTTAAATTGTTTTAAACCTCCCATATACTGCCTGTTTCACCACTTAAAATTACTTCCTGCTGATCTCCTAATTTTAATAACTTTTTTCCTGCCTTTTGTTAACTTCTCAATCATAGAGTGGTTTGGATTGGAAGGGACATTAAAGTTCCTCTATTTCCAATCCTCTGCCATGGGCAGCAGCACCTTACACCAGACCAGGCTGCTCCAAGCCCCGTCCAATCTGTCCTTGAACACTGCCAGGGATGGGGCAGCCACAGCTTCTCTGGGCAACCTGTGCCAGTGTCTCACCACCCCACCAGTGAAGAATCTTTTTCTAATATCTAATCAGCCACCATGTTCTCCTTTGTCTTAAAAATAATACAGCTCCATGAAGAGTCAGGCAGTCCTTTAAGTCAGCGTAGTAACTCATGTGGGAAACTACATAGTCCCACTATGATAGAGGTCCTCTGCCACACGGCCCACCCAGCAGCACTCTGTTTGCCACTAGGATGGTTACAAACTTTTCTCTTTGCCAGTCTGGATTTCACCACAATTTGTTGAATGTAATTCCAGGTGCCTGTCTTCTCATTATCACCATTTGGATTTTCTATGCCCTTGATGCTTTTCTTCATCCCTTACTTCTATCCTGCTTCTTCCTTACATGCTTTTGTCTCTTTAACATCCCTATTTCATGTAATGGTTATGAAAAGATCTTGCTTCAAGCAAAAAGCTTAACCCATGGTCACAAGAAGCCTCAGTATGCTCATGGTCTTGCTGTTACTATTTTTACTTCACCATTCCTTCAGTGCAAATCCTATCAGTTATGCAATGTCTATATATATTTTGTATACTCTCTCTGGAAAGTGTCTACAGAGCACCCAGCATACCTTCAGGCACTGTGTAATTTAGAGATCAGTATAAATGAGACCAAGATAAAAAATAATACCATGCTGCCTTTTTTTCCTACTTGGGGATTATATCACCTTGCTTTTCTTGTCACCAGTAGCCCATTTATTTTTGTTAGTCTTTCTACTGTGCATAGCAGAGGGTGTCCCACTGTAAGGCTACTTTTCTAATACTGGTCACAGTAAAAATGTGTCTCAGGGATGAGCATTTCATCCTCTGTTCTGCTCTTGTGAATTTCAAAACTGCTTTCCAAGCCTACAGAAATTCAGTGTACACATGCATGTTTTATATATACATATATGTGTGTGTATCTAAAGACAGCTGTGTGTGAGCACACACACACACACACACACACACACAAGAGAAGGATGGAAGGTGCAGAATAAAAAGGTTGGAAGCCAGACCATTCAGGTGCCTGGCACAAAGAGACACAGCTCTCTACTGTGTTTCAGTGCATAGCACCTGAGGCATATATCCAGCACAGCAAAGCACCTGATGGGTAAAAGCAGAGAAGTGTAACACAGAAAGAGCAGATGAGACAACCTTCACCAGCTACTTTTCAGCACTTCCTTATCCAGTGTTGACATAAAAGGTCAGGCAACAAAAGCTGATTACAAAACAATAAACATCATTTACCCCTGTTAATCTAGTCCTTCCCCTACTAAAAGTCCATGTAGCTTTACCATGGAGACCTACTTCTTTAACTGCCAGACATACTAAATCAAATGTTTTCATGCAAGTGACCACATTTACAAATGTCACATAACTTAACCATGAAAAGATAATGATTTATTCTGGTGTTGAAAAAACATTTTGGAACCTGTTTTCAGAGAAATAGGATATAAGTTTTGGATCTTTGTTTTAAAGCCAACAGAAACAAGTGGTTTTAATTTTAGGTCTAGTCAGAATGGTGGAAGCCATCATCAGACTGGACTATAGCTTTGCTATATTTAGTTGTTATTTGTATTAACCATTTTCTTAGCAAATCATGAATTTTAGTTTAAAAAATGTTTTACTCTTTGGACTAGGATCGTATTATGTAGAACTACAGAAAAGCTCAATTCACCAACATGACAGCCAGCAAGCTAGAGTAGACTGGCGCCAAATTAGAGTAAGAGGCAAAAAGTAATAATTGCTTGACCTGTAGGTTAAAGAATAAAGAATAAGAGATCAGCTCCAGTTATATGCTGTAAAGCTTCAAAAGCTTCCAATTGAATCTTAAGACTCATAGGTTATTTTAAAAAATAAAATTTAGCTTATAAGTCTTAATAGCTTGGCAAGAGAGTGGTAATAAATAAAGACTTGTAGAGGTGAACTGGGACTGAATGTATTTCCCTTAATATATATCAGTCAAAGGAGCTTTTGCCACCTCTGTGATTATTAAGAACAATGAAAAACTTCCAAGGGAAGCAGAGGAAGCTGCAAGCTTTAAGAATTTAAAGCGGGAATGCATGTGTGTCTGGCTATACATTGGTTTTCTTGGCTTATCTGCTGAGAGAAAGGTCACCTCTAAGTCCTGCTGAAGGACAGAGGGCAGGTTAATAGGCTGAAGATGTCCTACCTCCACCTCCTCAGCCCTGTTAAATTGCTCAAAAATTCAGTTGATTTTCATACTACTCCTTTAATTGAAAAGTATTTTACTCCCCAAGGTGAGCACATGCAGACCAAAGCAGACATGCTTTCATTTCTATTACTGAATGTAAATGTACCTAATTCACATATACTAGTGATAGAGGTGAAGTTTTAGTTGGGATTTAGTCCATGAATAACACGGACAACTTGTGGTATTTCTCTCTCCCACATTGGCAACCTGAGAAGGATCATGACTAAACGATATATTTGTGCAATAAATTCCCCTTTAAAGGCAGAGAGTTCAAACACTTGGAAGGAAGAGGGAACAAAGGAAAATGAATACTGCACATTTTTAAAATAAAGACCTGTTTCTCCCTCTTTGACCCTCCTTCTCACCCCTCTGTTAACGGATGTTTCCCCCACAGATGCCAGATATAAACCTCTTCCTGTGTACAACTTCCTGGGCACCCTCCATGGGCTGACACTGCAGATTTTGGGGCTTCCAGGTGGCTGAGACACAGACAGGCAGCAGTAGGTGGCCCTGGTGGGCAGGCAGGTGTGGGAGTGGTCACTAAATGCCCTCTGCACTGGTACCACCCCCAGCCACAGACCCCATTTCAAACAGACCATGTCTCAGCCCCACACATGAGCATCCCAAGGCATCCCATTGCTCAGCACCATGAAGTTGCACACCAAAGGCCATGTCCCGTGCCAATCTGATCTATAGTTCTGCTATTAGCTCACATGGTAGTAAGGTCATTCCCACACTTGGTACTTTCAAGAGGAAAGACATTAATTCAAAGATACGATATTCTTAACTCTGAAATTTGGACATATTCAACAGTCCCTGCATGTCAACCAACAGAATAATTGAACTGAAGACTGGTAGTACCTTAAGTGGAAGAATGGCCTACTAAATAATATTCCTGTCTTCTCTCTAGCAACAAATTTCAAAACACAATTCAGATACTATTGTGGACTGCTGAGCATCAGTGCTATTACCTAGGGCATGCAATCGTGTGGCTACACTTAAATTAGGAAAGAGCAGTCTGGATCCAGACTGCATATGGTTTCTCTAGACATTGCCAAAGTTCCATGTCTTCTGTTCTGTACTATATTACTTGCATGTTTCCAGCCTCTGAGGAGTGTCTGCAGGCTGTACTTGTGAAGGTGGTGTGCAAGCCAGCGAGACACTCTTTTCCTACAAGCAGATTTCTGTAAAAACAGAGTGGCCCTATAGCAGCTTTTCTAGCAATAGGAAACTCTCCAGACAATGGCTACAGCAGTTCTCATTTGGGACACATAATCCATTTTTCCTAGGAAACCTTCAGGTTAGGAAAAATAGGTTACTGAGCTCATGCATCTGGAGCTTATTTACAGCTCAGCTGCAAGGTGTATAAATAAAGCAAGCAAGAAGGGTGTCTTTTACAGTGGGAGAAGGAAATGGAGATATAGGTGCTAAAGTAGGTGACTAAGCTTTCCTCTGGGTAAGAGGAGAGCTTTGTAGTGTTTTTGTTTGAATGATGGAGAAAAGGAGAAGTGCAGGTTGCTTTTTTTTCCCTCACATTTTATTCCAGTGAATGGAAGAAAGAAGCTGTGTCAAAACAAGGAAACATTCAGGATAATATTAAATGGCACAAGAAGAAAGCAAGTGCTATTTTCTATATCTGAGTTTAGAACCCACCCAGTGCCATTATATTTTTTTTTAATCTTTCCCCCCCCCAAAAGATATATGCTTTACCTGGAGCCATGTAATATATTATTGAGTTTGGCTCTGTGTATGGTGTGCTCTTAGGATGGAAAGATTGGGACAGTTTTCAAAGCTATCATAGCCAGGTGAAGTGAAGCTGACTTTGCTTTCACTTCAATGCAATATTCATGTGAGACTTGTGAAGGGCTGTACTGGAACATTACAAAAAAGAATGAAAGATAAAACTAATGTAATTCTCTTTCTCCTTAATATAGAAAAAAATCTATAGGTTCACATTTTTAGTGTAATTTCAGTTTCCACCTGCATGTTTCCACACCTCTTAATCTATCTAGTGTACGGAAATTTGTCTCACTCCTATGGTTTCATGTGCACAGACAAACCCCCATTTGCTTGTTTTGGTCACTGCATTCTCCTCTATCAAATAACACACCAGGAAAAGAAAATCTAAGGAAGAAGATTTACACGGGAAGTGCATAGTCACAAGTAACCTGAGACTGAAATGTTGACCTCAGACAACCAAGCTTAAATAAATGGTATTTATTGATGTGGTCTTACTACAGACCTGAATCATCCCTTAGAAAAATATTAGGACTGTGTTTATGCTTGGTAGCCACAGAAATGGCCAGGTTCTTTGGCTCTAGAAATATAAGATACTTTTCTCTCTTCTCCTTAGCTCCTGCCCCCCTTCTTTCTTTTCAGCCTCCTGCTTCAGCCTATTACATGCACTTGCCCTCATTTTTCTCTTTTTATTTGTTTTTCCTTTTCTTTTTTTGACCTGGTTTGTGTGTCCAGCTACCTATCCTTCTGTTAAATACCCAATTTACCTCTGTAAATACTTGTTATCTGCCTATTTCTGCCCCTGGTGCCTCCTCAGTGTTTTTTCTTCTTGCCTCACATCATCTTTGTTCTTAACTATCTGTGTCTCTCACCCTCTGCATTTAATCAATTACCACCCTCCTCCACTGAGTTCATTGCCAGAAACACAAAGGTGTGATAATCACAACAGACAACTCTTAGTTTCAACATTAAGCATCACAATAGTGGTAGTAGCTGTTGAAAGCTAAAAAAAACCATGAATTGCTGGGAAGGTACTTATGCTACTCTCCTTGGTAATACACATATTCTACAGTGAAGGTCTGTGAATTCTTCCATAGCCAAGCTGGATCAAGATCTTTATTGAAATAATCAGAGATATCCCAGGCTCATCTCTATGACCCAATTTTAAGTCACTTCTCCACAGTATGGAAGTGCAACAAGTTTCAATGAACCAGAGATAAGAATATACCTAATATGGAGAAAATTAAGAGATTGTTTCATATTTCAGTCTTGGGAAAAGAGAAGTAATGATACATGAAACTTTATAAGAAAATTCAACTGAATGCAATTAATGTTTTTGCAAAAATTTAACAAGTGAATATAAAATCTCAACACATGAAAAGATGACTTACTTCTATGTAGGTTCTGCAATAAAAGGGATGCTGGTGCTGCACAGTGCAGTGCTATACAGGTAGTTCAAATAGCTCAGACTAGGTTTCAGTGGCAGAAGCACGACAGTCACAGAAGTATGTCTTTCTGCCTGAACTCACACTCTGTGCTTCCCGATGTCATGAGTCCTGAAGAACAAAGAACTGTTTCTCAACCATAAATTGTTTCTGTGTGAACATTATGCAGTATAGAAACAGGACACTTGGGGTGAGATTTATTTGACCAAATGAAGGTATTTATAACTGAGCTGCTGTATGGGTTTCTTTTATGGTCAGTGAGAAAAATTATAATTTCTAGAGTTTGACTCACCTCAACCTACTGTAGATATCAACATTACAGTCTAGCACTGCCTCTTTTTCATTGACATTAAAGAAAGCTTATGGTGACTAGCTCAGATGTAGACATCTAAAGTGAAAAGAGATAGATCCCACCTTCCATCTACAATACAGCAGTTCAAACTGGAAGATGACTTTTACTCTCTGCAAACACACAGGAATCATGAAACCATGCTAAGGTACTACTGTGCAATAGAAGTCGGCTACAATCTTTGAGCATTCAAATGTCATGGATACACTTCATAAGAGCCCAAAAACGCTGAAGCATGAAAAGAGCTACATCCTGAAATCAAAGAACACATCTGCAATGTCAATATCTCTCTTCTTTGTGTGCAATCAACAATATTTCTCAACAGAGAGAAAAAAACCAAACTATCCTTTACATTGTCGTCGTAGATGACCTGACTTCTGAGGGACCAGCTTTCAAGACCAGTTCACACAAAGCATCAGAATTTTAGTATTTGGTTCTTCACAGTGCTCAACTCCGAGCTGTGAGCTCTGGAGAAAAACAGTGAGAGGTGCTTGCTGTGACACCCATTAATATATATACTGCTTTGTCTTGATGCATTTTGTATGCGGAAGTACTGTGTAAAGACAAATAGCACTTTTACTCTGTTTTGTTTTGCTTTTCTCCCTAATGCAAGAGCATTCTTACTGGCCCTAGTGAAAAGGTTTTCGAGTGTGTTGTATGCAGAAGCAGGAAATTTGCTCTCCTCATGGATCAGAGTCAGCACTAACAATACAGTGCAGCGAAAGAAAAAAGAAAGAAAAGAGAAAAAGAAATGTTTAACACTCAGCACTAAAGGAGAGTGAAAACAGAACACACTTTGAAGAATTTCCTTGCTGCAGCATAGCCCCACATAGGAGAGGCTCCACAGACAGACTCAATATGTATTGAAGTTTCTCTGTTTAAACCTCAGGTCAGACTCCGGCACTCTGCTGTGATTGACACCATATCAAAGAATAAAGGCCCAGACAAGGAAAGGGAAAAAAAACCTGAAATCTTAGAAAAGCATGAGACTTAGTAGGAAAGCATGAGACTTAGTAAATCAAACTAAGAAGTAGAGTAACCTAGGTGCTTTAAAGGAACGGTGCAAAGTTGTGTCTTAGATCAGAATAGCAGTCTCTCAGTGTCTAGAGAGAGTTCTTTTTCTAAACCACATGCCATGGCCTAGCTGGGAGCTAAGAAATGATCATCTTAAAATCAATCCTGATTGCAGGGCCTGTGCAACGTGAGAAAGCATTACTTTCCATGAAAAACAGAGAACAGAACTAGAATGATGAAAATCGCAGTCAGTATAAACTATTGTTCCAAAAGTTTACCACAATAATAATTTAATTAATGTGATTATATCCCTGCAGATGCCTCTCTCTCAGCTGGGACTCTCTGAGAAAGATGTGAAAAAATGCAAAACTTCAAAATCTCCTCCATTTCTTGGTAACAGAGACTCCTTTTACCATCTTTTGCACTTCATGTAGTCTGAGAACGTGTGAACAAGGTCTAAGGAAAATCTGGAATAAATAAATAGGGTTTCCCTACAAAAGCATAGATGTATAGTATAATTGGAGCCCAAGTCCATTGTGCAAGGTGAACACTGCTGATATTTTCCTGCAATGCAGACTGGCCCACAGCTGTGTCATGTGAACCTGCTTTATATAGTAGAGCATGGCAGCTCAGGAAAGTGTAAAGCACACAAGACAGAATTTTATTCATAAAGCAAAAAGCTGAATCATGATATATGAATAACATCCCATATCCTAAATTGGAAATCAAATATCCAATGTTAACATTATCAAACAGAAGAGCAAACCTCTTGTTGTCTTCAGGGTATATGGAATTTTATTCCAAGCCCTAAGTAAATAATAACAATAAAAACTAAGCCTGCCTCATTTACAGTATTTAATATATCTTGTTCCACCAGTGCAAAGAATTCCAGCTTTAGCTAAAGGCCATTCTTTGTTAGTAATTATTTTTTTACTAGCACATTACTCCCTAAATGTAGTTAGTGCATTTGTAAACTATAGTAAAAAGGCAGTACAGCAGATAAAATATAAAGGTCTGGAATCTGTTCATAAGTAACTACTGTTTTGCGAGGAAACACTTTGAAGTAAGTACTATTAGGACTTTTCACTGCATGCAGAAAGTTACATTAAAAATTAAAAGGAAGAATGAGAGTTAGTTCTGTTTGGTTTTGCTTCTTAAATGAGAATGAATTAGTTTCAATTTTACCCAGTATATTTCACAGTTAAACAAAATATGTTTTACATTTTACTTAATTTCTATGCTATATTTACTTTAACCATATATTTATGACTTTGTCACAGAAATAGCTTTTTAAAATCAAAATAACATTACAGAATCTAGAAGCTACAATAAGGCTCCTAAACTCTGAAGTCACTACTGACATAAATAGATTTACTATGAACCTATATCGGTGTGGCACTGGGATTTGGCCCAATGTGTAAATGTGTGGAGCTTTATTGTATAACATGAGCATTCAAAGAATCGATACAAAGAATTGATGGTTGTAAAACCCCAGATTCTAATTTCCAGACTGGAAAGATTGGGATGAATTATAACCGTATTAGGACACTAAAAACCTTATTAATGTGGTTCCAAGCAGTAGCAGGTTCTTTTCTCAGTCAAGTCACAGAACAACTCTCACATTTTATAGCTCAATTGCAACTGGGCTGGGAATTTCCACACAATGAGTCTGTTTTCACCAACAGACTTTCTACATCTCTGTTGTGTCAGCCTTGAGGTGATGACTAGTGGTGAGGAAATTATTATCTTAAGGTGGGTAGGCTTGATGGATTTCCTTTCGGCAAAACAAAACCATATGGTGATGTGCTTTTGCTTAAGAGGAGGTACACCAGGTAGCAAGGGGAATGCCAGGAAATGGGGATGAAGAAACATCCCTGGACCAACTGCTGCAGCAACCTTGCTGGGGCCTACTTGCTCTTCAGGAGGACAAAGTGAGGCAGAATTATTTATTGTTTCGATGGCCCTTGGTGAAGAACAGCTGTGTAACAGCTGAGCGTGTCTCTTCTGGTCTGAAAAATGTCAAACTGAAGCTTTTGACTCAGATAACTGCCAAATTCCCAGCTAGAACGGTCTTATAAAACCATGTGTTTTGAAGGACAAGGGCAGTCCCCATTTCCACATGATCTCAGAAATACTGATATGAGCAAAATATACCCATTGAATTAATTTGCCAACACTACCACCAACAGAGAAAATGTTTGGCAATGTCAAGAACTGGAATAATTTCTGTGAATTAGGAAAGCAATTTAATATCTAGGTTATAACATGTTACATCATAAACCACACTATACTGTACAAATTAAATAAACCAAAGTTTTAAAGTTACAGACACAATGTTACACACCAGTCAGAAGTTTTCACCCACCATTAAAAAGTTAGTACCTCATTGCAAATCCAAAATCTTCTTGGTTTTACCTGATGACTGCATGTAACCAAACTATAGAAACAATCTGGTTTGATACTACCACTTTGCATGATAGCTGCTTATGTCCATGTCTTCAAACTTACATAACCTTTTATTTTTGACAGAAGTCAATGCAGGGTATATTCCTGAGTCTATTTTGGCTTCTACTAAATGCTATAATACAGTCACTCTATGATAGGGTGATCATGGAAGACACATGCCTTATACATCTGCTTGAAAGCCCAAATGAACATGATCTACCAGGAAGCTGAATGTCCGCCATAATTTTACTGAAATAAACAGATTGAAGTTGACACTTATGGTAGCAGAGTATTTACTCTGATTGCCTTCACATTTTTGCCTAGGGTGATCATATGAAAACTTTCTTTTAACTTGGTTTTAAGGTAGGAATGAGGAAGAGAGAGAGGAATGGTGTTTGTATGGATGGGATTTGTAACTTAGGCTCTAAACAGATTATGAAATCCAGAGAAATACATACAATACAGTCAGGGATGTATCAAAGAGGAGAGATTGTCAAAAGAGATGAGAGAGAGAAGGAGTCATTTAACTGCACCAACTGCTACAGCTGGATTACTGCGAAGCTGGCAAGAGAGGTGGTAAAAAAAATCTATGTATAATAGAATATGAATTTATGGTTCCTTACCTCACAGCTTAAAGTATAGCCCCACAGCTACTGCTTCAGGGGATTGAAGAAAGAGAAATAGCTGTGGTACCTATGAAACATTGCCTGCCTTTTTGGAGCAGTCAGCTGGAATTGGCTAAAATGCAGAATGTCACATCAAATCTCATACAGATGAGAGGTTTGCTTGCTTTCCAGTAGAGATAACAATCGTGATGAGCCAGCAGAACTTAGTCTGCAGCAATATGAAAGGCTCAGCATATGAGTGTTTACTAACTCTGAATAACAGGATGAGCCAACCTATAAGTGCACCACTCCTTTGTAGGGCTATGAATTTCTTCATTCACATATTTTTTACTTTATAAAACAACACTAAGAGCATGGCCTCTTTCTGCTCATCTTTTGTGCACCCAGTATCATGTCTGGGTCCCAACAACCACAGTTTCCACAGAATATGGTGTGCTGGCACCATGACAGTTTGGTTTTTTTTTTTTTTTTAATCTAATTA
>NDXB01017534.1:0-19055 GCA_002631895.1 Agapornis roseicollis | reverse complement strand
TGCAGGGGGGGTCTCCCCAGATTGCAGCAGAGGGGCAGGATCCCCTCCCTGAGCTGCTGCTCACTCTCTGGACATGCAGCCTGTCAGCCATTTATTTTACCCACAACTCCAAAAAGTCCCTTTGTTTTTTTGCTCCTACCTGGAGGGCACAGCTGGGGGTGACATCAGCCACCGAAGCAGCAGTGGCTCTGATCTCTGGCCATCCTGGGGGTTCAGATCAGTTTAAGTTGAAAATGAGATAGATACCTAAGAGAGGAGCTGTAAATGCTAATACCTGGCTGATGGGTTCACAGGGTGCGTGTTACAGCTCCTGGTCTCTTCATTGCAGCCCTCCTTGTCCTGAAAGCACCCCTTAGCTGAGCTGGTGTCTTTATTGCAGGCAGCTGTAATGATGCCATTTGTGACTAATCTTACAGGATTAAAAATGAACTGTAGCTGCTGCGGCTTCCACCTTTGCCGCATAGCAACGAGAGCAGAAAGTCAATTAATTACCTTCCCACTGGAATCCAGGGGCCCTTCCATCCTCAGCTCAGCCAAGTGTGTAATGGAAAAGGGAGTGAGGCAGGCGGGGACTGGCCAGCTGGGAATTGCATGGCAAAGTGAAAGATGAGCACTGGGAAGAGGAGAGGGGAGTGCTGGGGGGAATCTTCATCCAACAGGTTTATTTAAAAGAAGTAAGATGCCCCTGATTACGAAGTTATTGACTTATTCCCCTGCTTTCAGCTCCAATCCTTGTGGGGCATCATCTGAGCTCCTGGGGACATGGAGTTAACTGCTCTGAACTCCTCCCTGCTTTGGAACTGTGCTTTCAAGAAGTGTCCTGCAGTCACGGGCACTTTTTGGCTGCCACAGCCTCTCATGTTGCCCCAGAGAGATGGCACATAGCAGCTGTTTGGTTACCCTGAGAGCTGGTTTCAAAGATGACTTCCACTGCTCCTTCAGGTGGCTTTCTATGGTGAAGATTAACAGAAATATCATTTGAAGACTGAATTTCCTCAGAAAGATTGATGGTTGGGTACAAATACGACTGAGAAACCATGCGTGAGGATGGAGGTCACCTTGCCTGGGTTAGGACATCATGAATCACACCTCCTGTGGCAGAAGAGAAGGAATAGCAGAAGTGGAGAGGATGAACCAGGATGTGCACAAACCTTCAGCATGGCTAACTTGTGGAGCCAGGCAGAGCCATTGGGTGAAGAGGGGATCCCTGCAGAAGGCTCTGCTGGGACAGCAGCAGCAAGGTGTTAGGAATATCAGAGGGAAATTTGGTATCAGATGACCAGAGTGGCATCCTGATTTGTAGAAAGACTTCAAACTAGAGAAACCATGCAAAGTGAATCCCTCTAGTTTGACCTCACCTCCAGGCACTTGTGCCCTGTTATCAGTTGGGGTATGAGCTGAATGGGGTTTAAATGATTAATCTACAGTGACAAAGCTCCAGTGACTGAAGTGGAAACAAGGTTTAATGTCTGCTTTCCTGCACAAGCTGGGATTACACAAGTCTGGGATCCCAAGCTGCTCATTTCCCATCATGTACCACGTAAGGGAGGTTTTGGAAACAAACCTCCAGCTTTATCAGCCAAAGACCTCTGGCCAGGCAAGAAGGATGCTGGCTCTTCCTGAAAAGACTGTTCATTTGCTCTGCTCAGGTTGGTAAATTGAATGCCATTTAGAGGCCTTGAAGAGCAAGTCCAATGGATCTTCTATCAGTGCAATCACCAAAACATGTTTAACTAATAAGTTAATCCTAAGATTCAGTGGTTTAGTATCAGAAGAGAGTTCCTGAATCAGAGTCCTGCTCTCAGACAACCCACGCTTTCAGACCTCTTTTACTTGGTTTTCTGACATGCTTCAGGGAGAAGTAGCAAATTTAAGTGTCATTATTCATTTTTCTCAGCCACAGTTTACATGTGTGCAGGGGAAGATAATCACAGAGCAACCTTCCCTGCTGTTCTTTTCCTGAGGTTTTGCAATCTCCAAATTCCTTTTGTAGTAAATCAATTAACTAAATTACTTAAGAAGTGCTTTTCTATTAAAAGAAAATAGTGTTATGATGCCAAAAGATTGATTATGAGAAGTGTCCGTTTAATAGCAATACTTTGAGTTTACAGGCTCCTATCTTCTCAAAGTTTGGCTTTGAACATTCTTAAGACTTCCCTGTGAAACTTCTGTTCTGCTGCGCATTTGCAGAACTCAGCAGAGAGAGGCAAGGGCCTCACTGCCACCATGAGCATCACTGAGCAGCCAGCAGTTGCCCCAAGCTGGCTGGCAAGGATAGAGAGAGCAAGCAGAAATGCTGCATTAGTGCACAAAAAGTACTCCAGTGTGCTTTGTGACCACTTTGGTGGGCTGGTTACTGCAATAGGTTTTTAAGACTAAAGTAGGGTCAACGTAACAAAAAGGACCACGGAAGCATGGAATGGTTTGGGTGGAAGGGACCTCAAAGCTCCCCCACNAGAGAGAGCAAGCAGAAATGCTGCATTAGTGCACAAAAAGTACTCCAGTGTGCTTTGTGACCACTTTGGTGGGCTGGTTACTGCAATAGGTTTTTAAGACTAAAGTAGGGTCAACGTAACAAAAAGGACCACGGAAGCATGGAATGGTTTGGGTGGAAGGGACCTCAAAGCTCCCCCACCTCCAACCCCTGCCACAGGCAGGGACCCCTTCACTGGAGCAGCTTGCTCCAAGCCCCTGTGTCCAACCTGCCCTTGAGCACTGCCAGGGATGGGGCAGCCACAGCTTCTCTGGGCCATCACCCTGTGCCAGTGCCTCAGCACCCTCACAGGGAACAGCTTCTGCCTTAGAGCTCCCTCAGCCTGCCCTCCCTATGTAGCTGTTGTCAGGCGAAGCCCCAGCACTCCAGAGGATTTTTATGGCTTTTTTTTTTTCCCCCATTATGATTTCTCTATCTTTCAAAAAAAAAAATAGAATTCTTTTTTCTTGCTTTCATTTAAACCATTCAGGCTGCGGGGCCTCTCTGAGCAGAGGGCAGCACCGGCAGCTGGCTTTGCCTTTGGGGTGTTTCATGCTAGGAGGACTCAGCCTCTGCTAGCTCCATCCCCCGTCTGTCCATTTTCCTTCTCCATTTATGCCCATTTTCACTAAAAGCAGGTCAAAACCACAGACAGATAATCACACCTCTTGCAAACGGCTCCCAGCCCCATCCAAAAGCCAAGATCAGCATATTGGGAAAGCCTGGCCCCCGCTTTGCACTATTCTGGGCAATTCAGGCAAGACTAACAGGGGAAGGCAGCAGGCACAGGGCTGTGTGTGCCTTCCTTTAACAGGACCTTGCTCAGTGTTTTGGGGTGAGAAAATCAGGTATGCCTAAGGCAGGAACTGGTGCTACCTGGCCCCCACATTGCTGTGTGGAGCCTCACACACAGAGGCAGGAATCAGATGTGCAGCCTCCATGTGAGACAACATCAATTCATTTGGGGCTTTTCTTTTAGTCAGAGGCCAAAAATAAAAGGACATGGTCAAAACCTGAGCTGAGCAACACCACAGGAAGGGATTGCTGTGGCGTAAGGAAAGCCAACAAGCAAAGCAAGGTATGACATTGCTTGTTCCAGAGGGAAACACAGCTCAGCTCCTGGAAGCAATGCTTCCAGTGCTACTGAGTCAGCTGCTGAAGAGGGTGACACAGAAAACCTCACCTCATACTGTGTTTGAGAGTCGTCTGCATGCCCACTAGTAGCTCTCGAGACACTGCCTTCTGCAGCAGCCAGGAACCCAGGCTCGGGCAGAACCAGCCTTGCTGGGAGGCCATGTAACTGAGGGGAAAATGCAAGGAGATATAGTTAAAAATATCAGCACCTACAAAGTACCCACTTTCCGAGTCCATAATAATTTCTTACGAAATACAAGAATGAGCACATATATGAATATTTAATTTGACAGTGATGAAGCTTTATATATAAAATGAAAATGCTGTTAAACTCGTGGGAACAATATGACTTGCGTAGTTAGCTGAGAATTTGGCATGGCAAGTAACCAATGGCTATCTCTTAATTTTTATGTCAACAATAAAGACAAACTATGAGTTAAAATTAATTCCAACTTACTGAAGTGGTTTTGAGAACATGTTGTGGCCTAATTGGAAATGAATTTTTAGTTTATATGTGATAATTGTTTATCGGGGCTTTCTTCTTCTGGGAAATGAAAATCACAGAAATTCATGTCCAGACTCTCTCCCAAATTGCACACCAGGAATTGTCTATTTTGCAAATAGTGCAGTTAAATCAAGAAGCCTTTATTTACTTTTTTCATATTTCCAGGTGGATTTTCTTATTGAAAGACTTGTTAATCTAAAATAATGACATTCCCAGCCCTTTATCTGCTGTCTTTGGTTTATGTCTCTATAATTTAGGCAGCCATTTTGTGTTCAGTACAAAAAAAAACTAAAGAAAGAAGAGACATCCATTGCGGGCTTTCTCCTGGAGACTTTGCTTTTGGCTTTCACTCTGTTACAGTTATCCTTCAGCAAAGTATCTGTCATTCTGGCTAAAATCATCTTTGTCTTGAGCACCACGCTGCAAGTTAATTCAGCCTCGGTATCCAGCGCCGAACAGCAGCTTGTGTGATTCTATGTCCCCCCTTTCCACTTTACAACCTAAACACCGACATGTGTGCTCTAAACATGGGTGACGAGGAGAAGGGGCACCCAAGGCAAGGATGTTCTCTGTGTGGTGCTAGGGCTGCTTTCTCAGGGTATTTCTGAGCACCACGTTGCACGCTGTAGCCATTCTTCCCCTCCAAAACCCACTTGCTCTGCATCACGCACTGACACCAATGCCTTTTCCTTCCCTACCCTCCTGAAATACCCAGAGCTATTAACTAGGTCACAGGAGCTGGTCCCAATCCAGCAGTTTATCTAATTGCCTTTTTATAGTATATTGTGCAACTCTTTATTATCCTGTCAGAGCCCCCTGTGTGGTGCCCGAGGGGGACGGGAGGCAGAACTGAGATGAAGCTTGCTGCAGCACAGCCGCTCACGCTCGGGAGCAGAGAATGAATTTGGGCATCCCTGATGCTGTGGGGATGGTGACAGCCTGGGCAATAAACCCAGGAGGTGCTTTTAGCAGCAGCTGGGGGCACAGTGGATCATTTCGGACTCCTGCAATCACAGCTCTAGGCACACCTGTATGTGTCTGGGAGGGGCGGCTGCTTCGCCAAGAGCAAGCGTCTGTATTGAACTGCACTAGGTCTGCTCTGGGCAGGCTGCTCTTTGGGCAGGTGAGGCCTGGGAAATGTTCTCGTCTGGTTCGGCTGAAGGTGTCCCCCCGGCCTTGTCTCTGCAGGGTTTGGGGCATGGGGAAACTCTGTGGCAGAAAGAAGGAGGCTGAGCAGGAATCATGGGGTCACATGCCTGCAGTCGAACACCCAGGCTTTCAGTATTACAGAAGATGAAGCTGAGCACACTGGAATTGCAAGTCCCTTTTTTTGTACAGAGAGGATTTATCTGAGGCAGTTTACAGCCCACTGAAGCCCGTGAGCATCAAACCCTTTGGGGTTTGGGAGCCTGACTGAGCAGTGAACTGGGAGCGATGCTTGTCCTGCTTCCAAATGATCACACCTTCATGTACTGCCGCTGCCCTGTGCCACCCAACAGCCTGGAGAGGGGTTGTAGGAAGGCAACGCACCCGGGGCTGGTTTTTCCTGCTCTCCTGAAACGATTTTTGAGCGTGAGTATCTCTTTTCCCTCCGTTTATTAATCAGAAGACCCAGCCACAACCTCCCACCCGTCAAGCTGCTTTGCAGAGATAAGGCAGAGTCACTCCTCCAGCTGGACCTGTGGTGCCGGGGGCGGGGGCTCGGGCGAGCTGAGCCCCCACCTGAGCGGGGCTTCTCGGGTGGGGACAGACCCTCAGCCCGCTCCGGGGAGCTGCTCCGGTGGGAACGCTTGGTGCAGAAGCCCCCCAGTCAGCAGGAGGGCCCCGGCTCGCTGCGGTCTCGCCCTCTACTTTTACCTTAATCCGAAACGATTTGCAGCTCAGACGCCCCGTGAGAGCCGGTAACCTTTGGAGCAGGGAAGGGTTGGCACTGTTATCCTGCTCGGGTTAACGAGCTCGGGAAGCCCAGGAGAGACGCGGCTGCCTCGGTCCGTCCAGCACGGCGATGGGGAGGGCAGCAGAGGTAAGTGCCCCGACCCCTCTCTCCGTCTCTACGCTTTGCCCTCTTCCTCTGCCCCTCTCCTCTCCCCGCCCGGGTTCAGCCGCCGGTGCAAGTCCGGGGACTCGTTTTCCTTCCAGCCGCCGCTGCAGCCTCCTTCTCGGAGCCCGTCCCGGGGCAGGCGATGCCCGGGGGGGTGTTTCCAACAGGCAGCGAGGCTCCGGCTGCCGGGGGCGGGCTCGGCCTCCCGCTGTTAGAACCGTGCGTGGGATCACCGCGTGGGCACAGAGGCACCCTCGACACACCCCCCTCTCTCCGTCTCTACGCTTTGCCCTCTTCCTCTGCCCCTCTCCTCTCCCCGCCCGGGTTCAGCCGCCGGTGCANACAGGCCCCCCCGCCGCCCCCCCCCCCCCCCAGCTTCTGAACCCCTCGGACCTTGGCAGCCCCTGACCTCCTCTTCATCCCTCGGGCATCACTGAGCATCCCCTCCGAACCCCCCGGTTTCCCGTTCGCTTCGGTGTCAGCCGGTGCCTTGCGGGGTGCTGAGGTGCCGGGATCCCTGCGCTTGCGGTCACGCTCCCGCGGGGACTGCGGTTTTCTTTCTTTTTCCTTTTTTGTTAGGCTTTTTTTATGGTTTTGGTTCTGGGGGGGGATTGCGTTTGGGGTTTTTTGTGTATGGTGGAGTTTGGGGTTTTGGTTCGTTTTACTTCTTTTGTGTTGGTTTCTAATTATTAATGTTTTAATTTTATCATTTTATTTTATTTTTGATTGGTTTCTTTTTATTATTTTTACACAGTCGGGCTCTTTTGGTTTTGTTGGGGTTTATTTCTTTCTTTAGTTGATTGTTAGTTACTATTTCCGCCAGAACTGTCTGCTGGCACATCTCGAACACGCCGGATGCTCAGCCACCAGCCCAAAGCCCGTCTCCTCCGTCCTCGGCACGATGTCGGTGGTGGTTTCCCCGTCCTCTCCTCGGCACCGGGGGCTGCGGAAGGGCCGGAGAGTTTCGGAAATACCCAGGCACCGGAGAGTTTTCGTCCTTTCCTTCCCGATGCTCCCTGCAGCCTCCAGCAATAGTTCTCTTCCACGGCTCCGATAACAATGAACTTGGCTTGGGCTAAACTGGGGAGAAAAAAAAGAGAGAAACAATTGAACTCCCCCCGAGGTGTTCATCGGAGCAGTCGTTTTCCAGGGCTGTAAGGAAGCGAAACGGCGGCGGCGGCCCGAGCCCCGTGTCCTTCCCGGTTGGAATTAATGTCCCCGTTAATCGCTGCGCGTTGGGGCCCCGTCGCGGACAGGACGCTGCGAGCCCCAGGCCGAAAGCGGGTCCCGCTCGGCGTTCCCGACCTATTTGTGCACTGACATGAGATAATCCCTCCGGGAAGAAAGGGGTGCGCCTCCCTCTGCGGCCTTTCCCCCACCCCGCACAGGAGCCGTTCCTATATAATAGCCCCGTTTTGCGGGGAGCATCTGCCCCTGCCACGCCGGGAGCCGGCAGCCCCTTGGGATAAAGAAGCCGTCATCGTGGGTATTATTTATATAGATAAAAATCTAATAAAGTAATACATATGTATATTATGTATAATAGATAACATATAATACATTTGTATATAGAATGTATATTAATATATGTATTATATAAACTTTTTTTATTTTATTTAAATGCTTTTCAGTCGTTTTGCACCCGATTTCTTTTTGGATTCTAGCAGGAAATTGAAGGGGATATTGAAGGATTTTTCCCAAGATCCGGGGTTCGCTCCCCACCTCCGTGCGATTGCGTAGACCCCCCTGCAGCCGCATCCACATCCCAGCCCCTGCCCCATCCCCAGCTCCAGCCCTAGCCCCAGCGCTCTCTCCCCAGTCCCCCAGACAGTGGCATTCACAATAATTCAGCTCTGGCTTTTCTGCCCATCTGTAGGTTGTTTTTTTTTCCTTGCAAAGCAGCAAAAGGAATACAGATTCCCCTCACCCCAATGAACTCCTGTTTGTTTTTTACTCTAAATAACGAATCGCACGGTCTCCCGGCAGCAGAGGGGGCCGGGCTGTCACGCACAGTACCTCAAAATGCCAATGCTCCACCGGCTACCCAGTGCTGATCGTTGTCACAGCACAGGACGGGGATTTCTCGTTGCCATTGTTCGCTCTGTTGTCTGCTCACCTCGGAAATATTTTAAATAAAATAAATACGGTCAGGCTTTTTCATTACAAAAAAGCATGGGCGCTTGTGAGCAAAACGAAAACAGCGGTATTCATTTTAAAGGAAGGAGACTCTCTACATGAGGTGGGGGTGCCCTTTGAAGGCAGCAGCGCAGCCCCGCCGGTGCGGGTCCGCGGGCAGAGCCGCCCGGCTGCGAGCACCGAACGGGAGTGGGAACCCGGTATCGGAGCCCACGGATCAGACGAATCTTTCCCGGGAGCTGAGCCCTGCTCACTGCCCGCGGCCGCGGCAGGACACAGAGCCCAGGGCTGTGCCCAAGCTCCGAAGGGGCCGCGGGTTTTGGCGGGGAGAAAAAGGAAAGGGGAGGGGGCGTGAGGGGGGAAATTTCGTTAGGAACCGGCGCCGAGCCGTTTGTGCGCCGCGGTAACGGGGCCTTTTGTTTCGCCGGGGGGAAGGGGCTCGCCGCTGTCGTGGGGTAAGGTGTAGGGCTAAGCGTGGGGCAGGGCGGGCAGCGCAGGGGCTGAGGCGCAGGAGAGGGGGGTCTGCGCTGCGGCGCTGCTGGCCCGGCGGGGGAGGAGGGTGCGGGGGGGCCGGGCTTGGCCGGGACGCTGGTACCTCCCCCAGAAATGCAGCAGTTCTCCCCCCTCTCCCTCTCCTCTCCGCGAGGTGGGCGCACTGCGATGGAGATGCTGCGCGCTCTGTCAGGGGCTTGCGCTGCCCGTCTGGTGACACCCGCCGGCTGCTGACAGACACCCGCCAACCCATCCCATCCCATCCGGGCCAGGCTCGACCCCCGATCCCTCCGCGGGGCGCGGCGGAGGGGCGCGGGGCGGACCCGCATCTGCCTGCCGCGGTGTCATGCCCCTGGGCAGCCCGGAGGGGCACCGCTCGCACCACACCGGTACGCGGGGGTAGCGGCTCTCAGCAGTCCCCGCTGCCGCCGCCCTTCGCCGGACGCTGAGGCCCCGTCCGCCGGCCCGCCGCTAGCCCGCCCCGTCGGGTCTGTCCTTCATCGAACAGCGGCGTGGTCCGACAGCCCACCATGGCCACCCTCCTCCGCAGCAAGCTTTCCAACGTGGCCACCTCTGTGTCCAACAAGTCCCAGGCAAAGATGAGTGGTATGTTCGCGAGGATGGGCTTCCAGGCAGCCACCGACGAGGAGGCGGTGGGGTTCGCCCACTGCGACGATCTGGACATGGAGCATCGGCAGGGGCTGCAGATGGACATCCTCAAGTCCGACAGCGGCGAGGAGGGCGCAGAGCCGCCCTTGGAAGGGGACATCCACTACCAGAGGGACGGCACGGGGCCCCCACTGCCCTCCGCCACGAAGGAGGTGGATGGCTGCCCAGAGCTTTCCGGGCAGGGCAAGCCCAAGATCACGGCCTGGGAGGCGGGATGGAATGTCACCAACGCCATCCAGGTACGACCACGGGCACTGCAGAGAGCTCCCGTTCCCACTTCTGCCATCTCCTTCTTCTTTCCACCCCACCCTCTCCACCTCCCCCACCCCATCCTCCCATCCCCCCATCTCCCCCCGCCGCGCCGGGCTGATGGCAAACCTGCCTCAGGGAAAAGGAGAACAAAATAGGGTGTTAAAAAGATACGGAAAAGGGAAGGGAAACCCCCAACCCCGGAGGTCTGCTTTGTCCCCCACCCTGGAATGGAGCACAGAACGAGGGAGGGAGCACACAGCCCCAAGCCCTGTCTCCGCAGCAGATGCGCCCCAGCACGGGGGGACCCCAGGTGGGAGTGGAACTGCACAGGGTGGGCTCATGTCTGGCCCCTATGTGGGTCCCTGGCTTTGGGCTCTTGGTGCACCAAGAAGGTAGAGATTGGGATTGGGGTGAAGCCAGGGTGCCAAAACTGTGCTCCAGGTTGGGATTGTGCAGGTGGGACTGTGTGGGTGCTACATCAAAGAGAAAGGGGGGCCTGCAATGGTGTGTGGCCGTCAGTGCATGGCGTGACTGTGTGACCAGCTGCGTGGGTGTGATGGTGAATTGAGACAGCGATGATGCGTGCGACTGCGACTGTGCCACTGTGTGTGCCCAATGCCCTCTGCAAGATGAGCAACACGGTTTCCATTTTGTCTCTTTTTAGGGGATGTTTGTGCTGGGCCTGCCCTATGCCATCCTTCATGGTGGATACCTGGGACTCTTCCTGATCATTTTTGCTGCTGTGGTTTGCTGCTACACAGGGAAAATCCTTATTGCCTGTCTTTATGAAGAAAATGAGGATGGAGAGATAGTCAGGGTGAGAGACTCCTATGTGGACATAGCAAATGCATGCTGCGCACCCCGCTTCCCCACCCTCGGAGGCAGGATTGTAAACGTGGCTCAGATCATTGAACTGGTTATGACCTGCATTCTCTATGTGGTGGTTAGTGGCAACCTGATGTACAACAGCTTTCCTAACCTGCCGGTCTCCCAGAAGTCATGGTCCATCATTGCCACAGCAGTGCTCCTGCCTTGTGCGTTCTTGAAGAACCTCAAGGCAGTCTCCAAGTTCAGCTTGCTCTGCACGTTGGCCCACTTTGTGATCAACATCTTGGTGATTGCCTACTGCCTCTCCAGGGCACGTGACTGGGCCTGGGACAAAGTCAAGTTTTACATTGATGTAAAGAAGTTTCCCATCTCCATTGGCATTATTGTCTTCAGCTACACCTCTCAGATCTTTCTGCCTTCCTTGGAGGGGAACATGCAGAACCCCAAGGAGTTTCACTGCATGATGAACTGGACTCACATAGCAGCTTGCATCCTTAAGGGACTCTTTGCCTTGGTTGCCTATCTGACCTGGGCTGATGAGACCAAGGAAGTCATAACAGACAACTTGCCATCCACCATAAGGGCAGTAGTCAATATTTTCTTGGTGGCCAAAGCCTTGCTCTCATACCCCTTGCCATTCTTTGCTGCTGTGGAAGTCCTGGAACGGTCCCTTTTCCAAGATGGAAACAGGGCATTTTTTCCCAACTGCTATGGGGGTGATGGGCGGCTCAAATCCTGGGGACTCACCCTCAGATGTGCCCTAGTAGTATTCACCCTGCTCATGGCTATCTATGTCCCACATTTTGCCCTCTTGATGGGTCTTACTGGGAGCCTCACAGGCGCAGGGCTCTGTTTCCTGCTCCCCAGTCTTTTCCACCTCAAACTCTTGTGGAGGAAGCTTTTGTGGCACCATGTCTTCTTTGACGTTGCCATCTTCGTTATAGGTGGCATCTGCAGTGTCTCTGGGTTCATTCACTCTTTGGAAGGCCTCATAGAGGCCTTCAGAACCAACACTGAAGACTAAAGAGAGGCCAGAGTTGGTTGCTGTAGGAGAATCTCATTGAACATCTGCATAGTCAAATAATTCTGCATTCCTTTAATGGAAAGAGTCATTATTTTCGTTACGTGCATCCAACAAATTCTATGTTATAGAACCTGCAAATTAAAGGAAATAACAATACATGGTAAATGCTCCATTCCTGGCAGTGTTCAAGGCCAGCCTGAACAGAGCCCTGGGCAACATAGTCTAGGGTGAGGTGTCCCTGCCCATGGCAGGGGGGTTGGAACTGGATGATCTTAAGGTCCTTTCCAACCTTAACTATTCTATGAAAGTGTTTGCCCTTCTGTCTTTTTAAATAAGCTAAGATTTAGATTTTTTTTTGTTATTTAGGATTTTTGAAGGGAATTATCTGGTTCCCCACCCCCATCTCCTCACTCATTGCCAGAAGCTTGGCCACCCCCAAAGGACCTGTTGGGAAACAGCTGCAGCTTTCAATACTTACAGATATGCAATTCAGTGTTTCAGGAGCTGAAACACAGGTGCCGACCCGATGGGATTGGGTTACTGTGCTCACAGATGGAAGTAAACCAGCATGGGTGCTGGGAGCAGACACCTTCATTCTACAAGGTGTGAGATGGACATAGGTGAGAGCTAGATGGTCCGACCAGCCCAACAAGCCCAAGCAGCAGCTGCTGAGCAGCAATGCCAGTTACCTGCCTTGTTTACAGCATAGTTACATGGATGTCAGGACTGCTTAATTCTTCCATCCAAATCCACATAAAGGAACAGCGCTTCCCATCAATTACAATGTTTTGTCTCTGGCTGAAATCTTGGAGTCCACTTCTTGGTGACTTTTGTTTCATTTTGATTTAACAATTTCATTTCTAAATTATGAAAAGTTAAAAAATATATATATCTATATTGTTGGATTTGACATTGTTCAGGATACAGGAACAAACCAATTCATTCTGTGCAATCTACCAGATCTGTGGAGCTGTTTCCAATGTATGTGTGGTGTCATTGTGGTAAATAAGATGAAAAATGTATAGCAGAAAAAAACCCCAACAAATCTATCTTTAACATATAATGTGGTACATAAATATATGGAACAATAAAGAGCAGACATAGTCTGTGAGGCTGGCCTGGTTCGTGGGGCCTGGGGACATGGGCAGGGCAGAGAAGATTCTGCCTCCTCACCCACTCTCGTTGGTGACACCTGAGGGGCACCTATGGTGACATTAAGCTGTTGGCAAGAGGTGGTCCTAAAGATGGGGAGCTGTTTTCAGCCCCTCCCTCCCTCTCTCCCTCCCATCTTTGATTACCTGGTAGCTCAGACTCCCAGGGATAGATAGAGTTTGCAGATGTACCTCAAGATTTTTGTTCTTGTGAAAGAGGAACCCACCAAAACCAAACAAATGCAATGGGGAAGGGTGGGATAAACGAAATAATGAGCTGGGGTACCTCCTGCCTTGAACTAAACTCACTCTGTGATCAAAACCACCCCAATTTACACCAGTTTAAAAGCCACAACCATTAATTTGTTGCCTACTAGCTGCCACTGCCCAGCAGGGATAAAGATGGGGGTACCTAGGGCCCTGCTACAGCAGCCCAGGCAAAGCCAAGGCCCCGTGGGTCTCCTCTTCCTGTCACAAATCATATCAAGCCTCAGTATGATCTGCATGGCCCCCCACCCCCCCGAAAACAGCTCTGCATTGCAGTCCTGGGTGTGGGGATGTTGGCAGCAAGAGGTGTGCAAGCCGGGGGCTGTCTCTTCCAGGAGAAAAAACAGCATTTTGGGTGGGTTACCGAGCAGCCTCCAAAAGGGAAGCACAGGGGAACTGCGGGGTTTGTTGCGGGTGAGGACATGGATGTGTTGGAGCCACGGGTGGGTGTGGGCGGCATCTGGGTGGGTTAGCCGTATTTCCCTCCTTGCCAGCCCTTTTCCTGGGGTATCCAGTGGTGCCGCATCCTCATCATCCCCATCCCCACTCCTATCCCTACCCCCGTGCCCACCCCTAGCCCCATCCTCGCCTTGATCCCGCCCGTCCCTGCCCGGCGTCGGGGTTGCCCGCAGCCGAGCCAGCGCTGCCCGTGGGCTCGGCCAGCGGCGGGGGGCAGCGCCCTCACCCGACGGCGCTGCCCGTACAAGGAGCCAGCCCACGGCGCGGCCGGCGGAGCTGCGGCAGCGGCTGCTTCCTCACGGGGGCCGCTGCTTCACCCGAGCCTCTGCTCCCTGCTCCAGCGGGTGCTGGGAAGGGACCGGCACGGGAGGACACCCTTCCCCCTTCTCCGCGAGATAACCCCTCACTTCCTGGGGGTGAGCAGAGAGCTGGGGAGCCCGGGCAGGTTAACACATGCCTCTGCACATCTGTGGTTCCGAGCTGCTTTGCATGCAGTGGTTGTAGGGTCCTGTGTTCTCCGTGCTCCCTACTCGGGCTGCAGGCCTGTTGCCATGCCGCATTGTAGCACAGCTCTGCTCTCTCCTCCTTGTAGGCAGCTGCCTGTGCGGGGATGCAGGATGCTCACAGACGAACCTGACCCTTATCCTCATGCTTTTCAGGGACTGAAGGTTCTCTGGTTCAAGGCACACGATGAAGGAAGCTGTTTTATGAAGTTGTAATTTGGCAGAGGTTTTAAATCTAGTTCAACACTTTCCCCCTCGCGAACGGAACTGTCTTCCTGCTTGGAGTGCATTGGGGGCTGTAAGGTGATTTGTGCCTTTTTTGTGACAGTGGGGGAAAGTCAGAGCAGTCAAGGGCTCTTTGCTTCTGTCCCTCAGGTGCAGAGCAGAGCAAATCTCGAAGTCCTGCCCAGGCACAGCCCAGCCCCTGCTTCCCAGGAAGCAGCACTGCTGCCTGGTTGGAGAGGCTCTGTGAGGCATTCCTGCCTCCCTTGTGATGCCTGGCAGCCGGCTGCGTGGGTCCCAGGGATGAAACAGAGCGTCCCGGCGCCTGCCTCACTGGAGCTGCGGTAAAGCCAGCGATTACCCAGAGAGCTCTAGTGGGCTTTGTCTTGCTGTCAGTTCTGCTTAAGTGCTTCCCTCTGTGTTCCTGCTGGGTAACAACGCATACTCGCAGCTGACGTGCGACAAGCTTGCAAAATGAGCCTGCTCAGCAAGCCTGAGCAATAAGCCAATGCTTTGTCCACCAAACTTGTCCGTGGCTGTTGGTGCAACCCTTGTGACTTGGGCTTGAAATACAGGCAGCCCCCTTCAGCCTGCTGTAGCAGCATTTGGATGCTGTGCTGATGCTGCTGAAAGCTTACATGAGCCTAGTGCTGTGCGAGATGGGCAGCCTTTAAAGTGGGGGATGCAGTGGAGGGGACAAAATAAATCCCAAAACAGCAGCAGGTTTACTTTGCACAAAGCAGTCTGAAGTCTGATCTCAGTTCTAAATGGCTTTTGTCTACAGCTTTGTAGCTCCTGGTCATGTGCTGCAGCAATCCTCTAAACCTTCTCATTCTGAAACCAAGACAAACAAAGGCCCTCTCTGCACTAGCAGGATATGTTTATCTCTCTGTGTCTTTACAGACCTCTGTGTTCATTCCCCAGGATGTCAGGTTAATATCCAATCGCTGTTATCCTCACACACCTGCACTGCTGTGCCACCCAGTGGGACTGACAGTCCAAGCTGGAGCGAGGCAAAGTCTGAGCCAGCTCCTCTCTGTGTGCTGTCACTGGGAACGGGGTTCTCAGAGGGACAGGTATGGTTCTGCCTTCTTCCCACACACATGGAGCCAGAAACCTCAGTTGCAGTGGCAGTTGGCTGTCTTGGCTTAATGAACCTTGAATGCTCCAAATCATGTATTCCAACATGATTCAGAAGATGTTATGTTGATGGCAGCATGTCATGGTTTAAGCCCAGCTGTAAATCAGACCACGCATTCTCTCTTTCAGTCCACCCACCCCACCACTGGCTCCCTGAGGGTTGGAGAGGAGAATGGAAATAATATAACTCCCAAGGGTTGAGATAAGAACAGTTTAGTAACTAAAGTATAACACAAACCACTGCTGCTGCCAGCAATAATAATAATGGTTAGGGAGCTAACAAGGGAAGAGAATACAACTGCTCACCACCAGCCGACTGATACCCAGCCTGACCCCAGTAACTGCCCCCAGTTTATATAGTGGGCACGACGTGCTGTGGTATGGAATACCTCTTTGGCTAGCTTGGGTCAGGGGTCCTGTCTCTGCTTCCTCCCGGCTTCCCCTCCTCCCTGGCAGAGACTGAGAAAGTCCTTGAGCAGAGCAAACAGAGCAGCAACNCGGCTCCCCCTCCTCCCTGGCAGAGACTGAGAAAGTCCTTGAGCAGAGCAAACATGACTGAGCAGCAACTGAAACCATCAGTGTTATCAGCACTGTTCCCAGGATGAAAGCCAAAACACAGCTGCACCAGCTACTAAGAGGGAGAACAATGACTGCTACTGCTGAACCCAGGACACAGCATCAATCATAGAATCCCAGCCTGGTTTGTGTTGGAAGGGACCTTAAAGCTCCTCCAGCTCCAACCCCTGCTCCCACGGGCAGGGACCCCTTCCACTGCAGCAGCTTGCTCCAAGCCCCTGTGTCCAACCTGGCCTTGAGCACTGCCAGGGATGGGGCAGCCACAGCTTCTCTGGGCCATCACCCTGGGCCAGCGCCTCAGCACCCTCACAGGGAACAGCTTCTGCCTCAGAGCTCACCTCAGGCTTCCCTGTTCGGGCAGGTTCAAGCCATGGCCCTTGGACTGGCCCTACAGGCCCTTGTCCCAAGCCCCTCTCCAGGTTCCCTGCAGCCCCTTTAGGCCCTGGAGCTGCTCTCAGGTCTCCCCTTCAGGAGCCTTCTCTCCCCCGAGCTGCCCCAGCCCAGCTCTCTCAGCCTGGCTCCAGAGCAGAGCTGCTCCAGCCCTATGAAGTCACTGGATCTGCCACAGATGCAGTGCTGCCAGGGGACAAGGCTCCACCTCACCCAGCTCCTTCTTTCACTCCCAAGCTCTGCAGATTGCTGGTGGATCAGCACTTGGTCATGTCCACATCCAGGAGGTGTTGCTGGCATTTGGGAGGGGGCCAATTTGGGACTCATTACCTCTGCTAGGACTCGGCATGTGACCTGGCACAGCCTCCAGGGAACTGAGCACTTTGTTCTGACCCCTTCTGCTTCCCCACTGGCTATCTGCCCTCTAATACCTCCCAGGAAGGGATTTCCTGTCCCACACCAGCTCCCTGTGCCTCCATCCCCTCAGCAAGCATTGGCAGGGTAATCATTTACTTCCTGCCACAAACCACTCCTGCAGACTTTTCCTTTGACCTTCAGACTGAGTCGCCAAAATAAAAACAAGAGGAGGGAGAAGGTGCTGGTACCCACTGCCTCCCGAGCCGGAGTGCGGCAGTGCCCGCCGGCCCTGCTCCTCACACCTCACTCTCTGCAGGTAATGCTGGTTTGCTTTCTCTGGGGTGATCTTCCAGGGGCGTTTTGTGACTCTACCTTCTCTCAGTGATTTCCTGAGTTTTTGTAAAGGATGTAGGGACAGGCCAAGGGCAATGGCTTGAACCTGCCCAAACAGGGGAGACTGAGCTGAGCTCTGAGGCAGAAGCTGTTCCCTGTGAGGGTGCTGAGGCGCTGGCCCAGGGTGATGGCCCAGAGAAGCTGTGGCTGCCCCATCCCTGGCAGTGCTCAAGGCCAGGTTGGACACAGGGGCTTGGAGCAAGCTGCTGCAGTGGAAGGGGTCCCTGCCTGTGGCAGGGGTTGGAGCTGGATGGGCTTTAAGGTCCCTTCAACCCAAACCAGTCATGGATTCTGTGATGCATTTCTTGCTGCCAGGGACCCACCTGGCCCACAGAAGAACTGTTCCCAGGGATCCTGGTTCAGGGTCTGAGAGGCTTTGGGTTCACCCAGCTGTGGGTTTGTTTTACAGCTGTGGAGGAATCCAAAGAGGAGATCAGAAGTCTTCTTGCTGCCCCTGGAAATATTATACTCAGTGGAAAGGTTCCTTGCAGTAACTGTGCCTCCCCAGGCACAGTTTCCATCACAAGGAGCTTCCATCACCCTGCTTGTGTCTGCAGCCCCACATAGGCTCACTGGGGAGCAGCTTAGGCTGCACTGGGCTTTTGCTGACAGCACACAGAAGGGTTTGCTTTGAGGAATTTCAGGTTGCTTTGGTTGTGTTTTGCGTCCCTGGCTCCATCCCTGCAGCCAGACTGGGCCTGGTGAAACTGAGGGGTGCTGTGCCGAGCATCCCTCTAACTGGGCATCCCCAAGGGCTGCTCCTGCTCAATGCCAGATTATGAGAACAGAGATGGGCTCAGCATATTCCAGCACAGATCTGCTGCTCTTGCACAGGGACTGATGGGTTCTGACAACGCTTTGAGTGGTGTTTGGCCCATTTTGGACAGGGCTGCTCACTGCATCCAGTATATATAGCTCAGATGGAGACACTCTCCAGCTGTGTCACACCTGTTGCAGGTTTTGCAATGAGGATAAAGAGGGTTGAAAATATGCGTGCTGTGCAGTGGAGCTGGGGCCAACAGGTCTCAATGGGGTGGGATGGGGATGGGGATGGGCATGGGCATGGGCATGGGCATGGGGATGGAGTGGTGCAAAGGGGAGGCATTCCCAGGACACTTCATCCACCAGCTTTCCTAACAAACCCAGCACTGTGCCAGCAGCGAGGGGCCTTGTTTGGGGCAGCACAGCTCTCCCAGCCATCTCTGAGCTGCTAAGCCCTGCTCAATCCAGCCAGGAAACCACCTCAGTCCTTGTCTCCACCAGGCTGGTCATGCTCAGGGCTTAAGCTGCAGGTGGTGTCCCTGAGCATGCACCCTGCATCAGACTGACCAGTGCTGCAGGAGAAAAGAGGTGCTCATCCCCCAAAACAGTTGGGTTTTTAAGAAGGGCTCTAAAACATAGGCTGTGATATGTCCAGGACATGGGAGGGAGCAGGAGAACTGCATCTTCCCCAAGCACAAGGCTGTCCAGGCAGCAGAGGAAGTGTCCCTTAGAGTCAGGCTGCTTCCAACTGTGTGTTATTTGTTCATTGAGACTGTGCTTACACATAAAAAACACCCAGAAGCAAGAAAGTCTCAGACAACTAACTTAATAGCAGTAATATCAGACATTTATCCCTCTGAAGACATGAAGGCTTTACAAAAGAGTGGTAATATTCTTCCACATTCATATTTGTAGAAGCAGAGGCACAGAAAGTTGCAATAATTGCTCAAGCCTACTTTAGCTTCTTCAGAATACAAACCTGATCCCCAGCAGCTTCCTCTTGGCTCCTTTTACCTAAACATGGCAAACTTCCCGGCACCCATGTAGAGCTCTTCAGCAAAATGAAGGGCAGCACCTGAGTCAAAGACCAGCAAAGGCCTTGGGAAACTGAGGAAAAATGTAGAGAGGAAAAAAAAGGAAAAAAAAGGAAAAAGAGACATCAATTTGATAGGTGGGCACTCAGTGGATAAAGAACTGGCTGCATGGCCGCAGGCAAATAGTTGTGGCCAATGGCTCAGTGTCCGGCTGGAGGCCAGTGACGAGTGGTGTCCCTCAGGGATC
>NDXB01017531.1:28584-64033 GCA_002631895.1 Agapornis roseicollis | reverse complement strand
GGTGGTGGGGGCCCGGGGGGGGGGGGGGTGACCCCACAGCCCTTTACCTGGGCACCCGCTTTCATGGGGTTGCCCAACTCACAGAGCACCACGTGGGTCCCGTTCTCCTTCCTGGGGTTGCAGCTCAGTTTCTCCTGCCCCTGAGGGGTGGGGACATGGAGAGGTGACACTCACGGACCCCCACCTTGCACCAACCAGGCTGGGGATATGCTCAGTCCAGGGTGCCCACCCTTGGTACCCATCACCACCATGCACCCACATGAAGGATGGTGGCCACCCATGGCAGGATGTGACCCCCCACCCCGGGGCCCTCCTGGTACTCACCGGGATGCTGCTCCGGGACGCCTGGTAGTGGGTGCCGGGGGGCAGCAGCACCCGCAGCTCAGCCTCAAAGGCACCTTCGCCCCTGTTGTTGGCATTGGCACGAAGCAGCAGTGTGGCCTCGGCCCCGATGAGCAGACGCCGGCTGGGCCTGGGGGGGACACAGATGGGGACAGAGATGGGGACAGGGCTGTGTACCCCGGGGTGAGGCTGCACCCCCCCCCCCTGCCCCAGCACTCACGTCTCGGCGGCCAGGAGGAGGTCAGGGATGCAGATGTTGTCCTCGCCACAGTCCTCCAGGATAATGTGGGTCTGGGGAGGGGACAGGGAGGCAGTGGAGGGTCTCCGGATGGGGAGTCACTGGAGACTGAGTAGGGTACAAGGCTGGCATCCCAGGGAACTGGGATTGTGCTGGGGATAGTAGAAGATACTGGGGGACACCTCAAGGAAGGAGCAGGGATGGGAGGGATTGGGAATTGTGGAGGGTAGAGAGGGGACAAGCTGGGAGAAATGTGTGTGACTGGGGATAGTGGGGAGTACCAAGGAGACATCTTGGGGAGGGCCTGGGGACAGGGGAGGTCACTGGGTGATACCCCAAGGAGGGAGCAGGAATAGAGGGGACATCCCAGGGAGGGGATGGGGACAGGGTGGGGGCTGGAGCATGGGGATGTGCCCATCCCGTGGCTCAGCTGTGTCCCCCCTACCTGTGCCTGCACCAGGGTGTCGCCATAGAGCACCATGCCCGGGGCCCCCTCAGGCAGCGCCAGGCTCAGGCTCAGTGCCACCGGGCTCAGCTTGTCCTTGAAGTCGGCTTCGTCCTGGGGGCACCCATGGGCACCCCAGTGAGCACCCAACACATTCCGCCTAGGGACCCCCACCCAGTCAGGTTGGGGACACCACTGCCCACGTCACTGTTCCATCCCTGTCCCCATCCTGCCTGGGGATGCTCCTGTTTCGATCCCTGCCCCAGTCTCAGTTGGGGCCGCAGCTGTCCCCATCCCTGACGCTTGCGCTGGGGATGTCCCCATCACCCCCCCACCCCAGCCCGCGCCGTCCCCGTACTCGCAGGTACGCGGTGAGGTTGCGGCACACGGGGGGTGCCCCTGTCCCCAGCTCCAGCTCCAGCTCCTCGTGCCAGGACACCTGGTGGCCCCGCAGCAGCAGCACCCTCCGGGACAGCCGAGGCTTCAGCCGGTCCAGCTGCAGGTTGGCCTCGAGGCCTGGCACAGCGTGCAGAGGGGAACGTGGCACCGGTGACACCCGAGCTGTGCCCCTTGTCCCCCCCGCTGGGGCCGGCACTCACGGATGTGCTGCGGGACGCTCTGGCCCGTCACGCTGACACAGAGCACCACGGGGAAGCTGCGAGGGGACGGCACCCAGGGGTGCTCAGGGACCTGCCCCAGGGTAATGTCCCCACAGCGGCCGTGTCCCCCCGCGCTGTCCCCAGCTCTCGGCTCACCAGCTAACACGGGTACCGAAGCCGGGCAGGACACACGCCAGGACCTCGGGGTTCAGCCCATCAGGAACACTCAGCTGGGCTCGGGCCACCACCACGGGCTGTCCC
This sequence comes from Agapornis roseicollis, assembly GCA_002631895.1. Classification (NCBI taxonomy): domain Eukaryota; kingdom Metazoa; phylum Chordata; class Aves; order Psittaciformes; family Psittacidae; genus Agapornis; species Agapornis roseicollis. The sequence goes on along the minus strand of NDXB01017531.1, from coordinate 62,148 downwards.
CTGGGACACAGGGGCAGAGCTGAGGTGCTGGGGACCGGGGCAGCGTCCCCCTTGGGCTTTGCCAGCACCCGAGCTGGCGCCACGGGCACTCACCGGTACACGGCCACTTGGGCTGCGCCGTAAGCGCCCACCAGCAGATCTGTGGGGCCGAGCAGGGGGTCGGTGATGGGGCAGGTGGCAGCAGGGGGCACTGGGGGCATGGCACTGGGGACGTACCCGAGAAGCCGTTGCCATCGAGGTCGGTGGCCCCGCGCAGGGCGAAGCCGAAGGCGGCCGGGCCAGGGAAGGGGCTGTCGAGGCGCTGGGTGGGCAGCGGCTCCAGCCCCTCGCTCTGCCCGCGGAAGATGAAGACCTGCCCGCTGCCACCGTCACCGCCGAAGGGGGCACCCACGGCCACGTCTGCGGACGCAGGGGCCATGAGCGCCCCCCGGCTGCCCCAGCTCCTGCCCCTGTTCCCCCACTGCTTTAGACCGGGCACCGCGGGGGTCCCCTCGCAGCGCCCCCATCCCAGCTCCGTGCCGGGTGCCGTTACCGCCAAAGCCATCCTTGTCCTGGTCCCCGAGGCTGGCGACGGCGGCAGCGAAGCGGCCGTAGGGATGGGTGCCTGTCAGGGTCTGCGGGGGCTGGTCGAGGGGCCGCTGCAGCCCCCCCAAGTACAGGTAGAGGCGCCCCAGCTCGCTGTGCTGCCCGTCGGAGCGCCGGACCATGAACAAGGGGGCACCAACCAGCACATCGTCCTGCCTGAACCCAGTGCAAGGGTCAGGGGAGAGGGCCCAGGTTTGGGGTCTGGTGGCACCCGGGGGGGTGCCAGGTAGGGGCAGCACCCATGGGTGTCCCTATGGAGGAGGGGGACAGTCCCAGCTCTCACCCATCCCCATTGACGTCGGCCACAGCCACTGTGTGCCCAAAGTACGATGCCACCTAGAAAGGGTCTGGGTGAAGGGAGGCACCGAGTGGGGGAAGGGGGTTGTGCCACAGGCACCGCGGTGTGTGCTGGGTGATGGGAGGGGGGAATTCGGGTGCTGGGGGACACTGGGTACCATGGGGTGACTGGGCAGGGTGGCAGTGGGCAGCAGGGAGCCATGGGGTGCTGGTAGGGAGCAGTGGTGCAAGACTGGGGGTCACTGGAGACAGGGTGCTGCGTGTGTCTGGGATGTGGGGTGAGTGCAGGGTGTTGGGTACCTGCTCACTGGTGATGCCCCACACCTGGCGCAGGGTCACTCCCGCACTGAAGATCTCCACCTGCCCAGAGCAGTGTCAGGCCCTGGCCCCATTACGGGGGGGCACATGGGGTGCACAGAACCATAGAAGCACAGAGTGGGTTGGGTTGGAAGGGACCTTAAAGCTCATCCAGTTCCAACCCCTGACACAGGCAGGGACACCTTCCACTTAGAGCAGCTTGCTCCAAGCCCCTGTGTCCAACCTGGCCTTGAACACTGCCAGGGATGGGGCATTCAACACTTCCTTGGGCATGGCCTTGGTGGTGTCCTCCTCATTGGGCACCCACACTTGGCCCCACTCACCTCGCCCCTTGTGTTGCTCTTGTTGGGGACCCCCACCACGTACTCTGCAGGGACAAGAGCTCTGAGTGCCCCATGGCACTGGGATGGGCACAGAGACACCCCTGGCACTGGGATAGGCTCAGAAGGTGCCCAAGGCTCATTTGTTCTCCCCTCCCCCCCCCCAACACTACCTTTGGTTTTGAGATTGCCATCGAACTCGCCCACAGCCACAGAGTACCCTGCAGGGAGATGGGCACCAGTGACCTCCTGTGTCCCAGCTCTGGGGCTGTGGGGCTGCCCCATGCTCACTGCTCACCCCGGTACCCATCCTCGTAGTCGAAGGACACCGGCTCCTGTGTGGGGCGTCCTGGTTGCTCTGGCCACAGCAGGGACTTGCCGTGGAAGCGGGTGAGGATGGCATCAATTCCCACTGAGTACAGGAGCCCTGCAGGATGTGAGGTGTCACCAGCACTGATGGGGCACCTGTTGGCACTGTCCCTGGGGTCCCAGTGCTCCTGCGGATGGCACCTACTGGGGTGCCCCATCCTGGGTGCCATGATCTTGCTGTGCCCACCTGAAGACAGGACTCACCCATGAAGTAGTACCCGCCGGGGGCACCCAGAACAAGTGTCCCATCCTGCAGGAGGAGCTGGTGTCAGCAGCCACACTGGGGCACCCCACCACATCACCTCCTGCAGCACCCTCCTGCCACCCAGCATCCACATCCCAGCATCCCCTTCCCAGCATCCCCAACCCAGGATTCCCATCCCAGCATCTCAACCCAAGTACCATCCCAGCCTCACCTTCTGCATCCCCATGAGCACCCCTTGATCCTCCCCAGGGTCACCCTGAGACCCTCAGCACCCATCTCACCTGGGTGACAGCCGCGCTGAAGCCGATCTCGCAGTACCGCTTGTCATAGGCTGCGGGCAGGGTCAAGGTCAGACCGACCGTTGGCGGGGGCACCCACCGCCCGCACCCCCGGCCCCACGCACCGTAGTTGCTGTCCCGGTAGGCGCCGGCCATGAGGTGGTCGCGGCAGGGCGAGTACCAGGCGACGCGCAGCGGTCCGGGAGCACCCACGAAGCAGGCGCCGGTCGGGGTGCGGAACGCCTCGTGCTGCCCGTCCACCGCGTTCCAGTGCTGCAGCGGGGCGCAGGCCTGGTCGAGGGACGGGGATGCGCTGGGTGCCCACTCCGCCGCCGGCACCGCCTGCCCGCCGCCGGTACCCACCACGAGCCTGCCCTGCCAGCTGGTGACGGACGCGCCCAGCCACTGGTGCGATTTGTGGGTGCGCAGCTCCAGGGTGCCCTGCGCCTCGGTCTCGTCTCCTGCGGGAGGAGGGAGGGGAGCGTGCCGGATGCTGGTGACCCCCCCCGAGGGCCCGTCACCCCGCGGCCCCTACTCACCAGTGTTGTCGATAGGGAGGGGGTCGCAGGGGGTCCCGCTCGGGGGCCAGGGGCAGAGGAAGACGGCGCCGGGCTGCGCCACGCCGGGCTGGGAGGTGTTGGCGCGGGGGGCCCCCACCACCACGCTGGAACTGCGGGGGGCAGGGGTCGGGTGTCGGGGGGGGCCGGGCGGGAGCTGTGCCCGCCCCCAGCACCCCGGGATTCCCCGTACCTGCCCCGAGCCGTGTGGAAATCCAGGGAGAAGCCGAAATAGCTGCCGGGGGGTCCCTTGTAGATGGAAGGGGGGTCCCGCAGGAGGCTGAGGGCAGGGGCCGAGCGTAGCGATCCGAGGAGCAGCAGGGCCCGCAGCAGCGCGGCAGCACCCGCAGCAGCGCCCATCGCCCCCCGAAGTGCAGCCCCAGCCCCGGCACGGCCCAGCACGGCCCGGCCCCGCCTTATCAGGGGGATGCAGCCGGGGACGGGGTAGCGGGGACAGGAAGAGGAACCCCCGCACACGGGAGGGGTGGGGGGACACGGCCACGGTGGAAGCAGCAGAAACTCGCACCCAGCACCCGCTGAGCCCCCCCGGCCCGTATCTCGGGGTGCAGACCCGGCCAGAGGAAATGCACGGGGGGGGAGGGGAGGGTGTGCAGGGGCCCCATCCGCTGTCCCCAAGGTACCCTCCGCAGCAAAGAGAGCAGTGAGGGGCTCCCCCCTGCAGCAGCACCAGCACTGGACATTGCCACCAAACTGCCCCGGGCAGGGGCACCCCAAAACCCCACCAGGGGAGAAGAGTGGGGCTGGGCAGCCAAGAGCCTCTGGGAAAGGGGCAGGCGAGAGAATGAGTGCCAGAGCTGGGGACAGCCACAGCCAGGCCAGCAAGAGGGCTCCTTGTCCAGGACACAGGGAAGGTGCCCAGAGGCCAAGTCAGGCCTGGGCAGTGCTGGAACAGGTCCAGATGAGGCCATGGAGCTACTGCGAGGGCTGGAGCAGCTCTGCTCTGGAGCCAGGCTGAGACAGCTGGGCTGGGGCAGCCTGGAGAAGGCTCCTGAAGGGGAAACCTTAAAGCAGCTCCAGTGCCTGAAGGGGCTGCAGGGAATCTGGAGAGGGGCTTGGGACAAGGGCCTGTAGGGACAGGACAAGGGGAATGGCTTGAACCTGCCAGAACAGGGGAGACTGAGCTGAGCTCTGAGGCAGAAGCTGTTCCTTGTGAGGGTGCTGAGGCGCTGCACAGGGTGCCCAGAGAAGCTGTGGCTGCCCCATCCCTGGCAGTGCTCAAGGCCAGGCTGGACACAGGGGCTTGGAGCAAGCTGCTCCAGTGGAAGGGGTCCCTGCCCATGGCAGGGGTTGGAACTGGATGAGCTTTAAGGTCCACTCCAGCACAAACCAGGCTGGGATTCTGTGCCTCTTGCCTGGTTCCATTCTGGTTACAGGCTCACCAGGCACGTTGGTTGTGCCACTCACTGTGCTGAGGGCTCCTGCCCCAAAACCACCCTTTAACCCCCTACCAAACAACACAAATTAAAAGTACATTTTCTCTGGAACCAGCTCAGCGGCTGCCAAGCAAAGAATCCCAATTCAGAGTCGTTTTACCTGATGAACCAAGCTATTAGCCAATGCTGTTATTTTAAGAAGCAGCCCTGGGCTCCATCCCCATCAGCTGCAGTAGCTCCCATTCACGTCATGCAACAACCACACACATTTTTCCACAAATCATTGGTTTATTAGAAAGGTTTTTTCCCCTCATTTTACAGCATATATATATATATAATCTTATGTGACAAAGTTAAATACAGTCTGTTTATGCCTAGTAAGTAATGACAGGTTAATTATTTTTCGCACTATTCTGGAAGTCAAACCCCCCCTGTGGGCTGCAGTGTGAAGAGTGCCAGAACATGGATGTGGGATCTAGAAGCTAAGGAAGCCCAGCACTGAGACATTAATACTGAATCTCTTCATTATTTACAGAGAAATTAAGTCCCTTTTAGTGACCACTGGGGATCAGACCTGCCCAAACACGACATTTTGCATTCCAAGAGTGAGGAAGCTCCAGAGGTTTTTATCCTTTCAGTCTCTGCCCAGAGGACGGGGAAGGGGACCCATCACTGCCAGCTCCCAAACCAACCCCAGAAGGTGCCCTTGAACTGCTCTGACCCAAGGATCTGAATCCCCAAATCCCAGTGAATGGGAGAGCTTGTGGCTGGAAGAGCCTTCCGGTGGTGTCAGCTGGAAGAATTGAGCAATCCCTTAGGGAACATGAGGGTTAGGCCTAAACCACCTCTCCCTGCGGGAGGATGGGTTCAAAGGCTCTTCCCTCATCAGAAGGCTACTGGCACCTGCAGATCACCCACTTGAGCCCAGGGGGGAAGAAGCAGAGATAACCTGGGTGTTTTACACTCTGCCCCTCCCAAGACTGCCTCCAGGGTCCAACTCCTCCATTAGGGCCACAGAGCCGCTCCTGCTCCCAGCCTTTGTGTTCTGCTGTAGAATGCTAAATGAAGATTCAATTAATTTGTTATTTATTTTTGGGTTTTTTTACATTTTATGGTACATAAAGACTTCAAAAATATGTGAGCTCAATAAACTATACATGCTGAAGTTGTCCTGCAGCTAGCTGCAACTCCAAACTGGAACCTTTCCAAGTGTCTTACTTCACCTACAGCAAATCTATTTACACAAAAGCCACCAGAACAAAGTACCACTAAAAGAACTGGCTGTAAAAAATCTTATTGCAATATACTACAAATTTAACCTTTTTATAGGAGCTACAAAAAGCAGCATCTTTGTTTACAGAGTTCAGTGCAATTCTTTACATTGAAAAAAAAAATCCTATAAATTAATAAGGAAACCATCAGTATTACAGAAGAAAAAGAATTCACTTCACACACCCTGGCCACTCTCCCTAGGCCTCAGTATTGCTTTAATTCCCAAAGGTATTTTTCTCCTGTCTCCCAACACCACAGGAGCTGGAAGTCAGTGAGATATTTTCCCTCCTCTCAGGAGAAGAGTGGTCAAAGCCCACACTGGAATCACCACTCCAGAGCCTCTCTGCAGCTCAGGACATGGGGCTCTGGGTACATGTGTAGCTCCTTTCTTCCTCTTCGTAGTAAGATCTTAATTCCACGTTTGCTGCTCACACTGAGGACAAAACCCCCTGAAATCAGCAGCCAGGAACCTCCTGTGATGCTTGAGGATTGGTGCTGGCCCAGTCAAAACCAGCGTGGCCCTGTCCTTCCCTTCACCTCCTCACCAGCATCCACAGCTGCCAATTCCTCAGTGTTTTCTCACCCATTCCAAGCTGGATTCAATCATGCTGTTTCAATCAGATGACCTCATTAAAGGGGTTTTTAGAGACCTATTAGTGTGGATGGGATCTCCTTCATCATGTACAAGGTGGTAGAAGGGAGATGATCAAGTGTAAGAATTAGGGAACAGAAAAAAAAAATAGAGCCTTTCCAAGCATCTTGCTGGCCTACACGTGAAATGATTCTCCTAAGAGAGCGCTGCTACGTGCACAGAGGTGTTGGGGATGTGAGACTGTCCCTGGTAGTGGATATACACAACGCTTACGACTGACCCACCGCCTGCTGCTCCCCAGCCCTTGAGCCTCTGGCTTCTTTGGCTGCTAAAGAGTAAAAAGAAATTCTCAGCCTTCACCTGCCAGCTGGATCGACTCCAAACCCCTTCCCAAAATGCACAAGATTCTCCTTCCTCCAAGGTTACTTCATTTTGTCCTTCATGTGCCGTGACTGGGTGGATGCTGCAAGTCCTGTCCTGAGAAAATGGGGTGCAGCAGAGGGTGAAGGTGCAAGGCTGTAGCAGCAGCAGCAGCGGGTCTCGGGGCAAGAAGGGTTGGATAAAGAGCATGAGGAACAGGATGGAAAGTGAAGGGGCCGGGATGAATGGCTGATGCCGGAATGATGTGGATGGGGTGGCTGGCTAGAAATGTAGCTGGGTGCCCTGGAATAATGGAGTGGGTCAAGTGGGATAAGGAAATAGGGGTCAAGTGAGGCTGGGGTATGTGGTGAACCTGAGCGAGGGGCTGGGGATGTGGGTGCGGGTGGATGCCGATGGCAGCGGCGGCAGCAGCAGCATGGTGCTGCAGGATGGCGTGCTGCACAGTGGTGATGGACGTGGCTGAGGCTGCTGGCGGCTGCTGGATGTGGATGGGCTGCAGGGCAGGCGCTGCTGGAGCTAGGGCTGCTGAGGCTGGGAATGCCTTGACCTGCTTTGCCATGAGCTGCTGTTGGATGTGCTGCTGTGCAGCTTGCTGCAGCTTACTGTACTTCTCCATCTCCTCAGGTGTAAAAGTGATGGGCTGGCTCTCAAGTGGTGCTAGAGAGGAATCTTCTCCTTCCCGGTCCCCTTCGATGCTTGGCTCCCCACCCTGAGGCACATAGCCAGGAAACTGCTCAACATCTGGAACTAAAGGCATCATACTGGTTTCCACTGGGACTGGCTGGTTGCCCCCGTCCATAGGTTCTAGCCCGCTGCCATCACCTGGCTCTGAGAGGAAGCTGTGTGGTATAACTAGCTCTCTAGACCTGAAGCACTCAGGGAGCGCTGGTGCCTCAAGGGGAATGGACCGCATTTCCACAGCAGGTTCGTCCCGTTTCTGCTCATCCAGAGGATTGTCCTGAATCACCATCACCACTTCTTCCAGGAGAGACTGGCCACCCAACTGAGCCTCCTCAATGCCCTGGGAAACCTCCTCAACATCCGACAGCTCTTGCTCCTCACCCCTCTCCAGCCCAGACTCCTCATACCGTTTGGCGTTTGGCTTCCTAATGGTTGGTAGTTTCCCGATTAAGGGGAGAACCGGTTTGCTGCCCAAGGAAGGAGGAAGTTTGGGGCCAAAGTATCCCTGAGGAGGATCCTTGAGCTTTATTCCCACCTTGTTTGCCCCTGAGAGCATCTCGTCAATGATGCAGGGCTTCTTCTCAACCTTCTTGGACTGAATCTTTTCCAGGAGCAGCTTTGCAGTGACGGAATTTCTCTCTTCGGGGCTGCCGTTCCCTTCTGAGGCCCTGCCTGTGCCAGAGCCACTGCTATTTTGGGAGAGCGAGCCAGATCCTTTCAGATCCTCTCCTTTGCCATCCTCTTTCCTCAGTGAGGATCCTTCACCTCGGCCTGTACGGAAATAGTGTGGAGATTGTGAGCGGTAGATCTTGGACCTGATGAAGTCTCTCCTCCCGGATCTCCTCTCCTCAGGGCTCTCGTGGCCTCGAGAGCCCTTCCGTGACAGGGACCTCTGGGAGTGGCTCCTGGCGCTGCGGCTGCGGTCCCTGCTGTAGCTGCGGCTCCGCTTCCAGCTGCGTTCCGTTGCGCTGCGGCTTCTCCTCTTGCTCCGGCTGCGGCTGCAGCTGCTGCTGCGTGTCCTGCCCCGGCTCCTTGTTCGTGACCTGTCTCGAGGGTGTGTTGTGCTCCTGCTCCTGCTCCTCGACCTGCTCCGGCTTGAGCTGTAGTCGTCATCTGAGGAGGAGTACTTGTGCCGCTTGGATCTGTGACTCGAGCTGTTGTAGTCAGAGTCATCCTCTGAATCATTGGACCGCTTCGAGTGGCACCTTGACCGGTCACTGTAATCGCTGTAGCTGTCATCTGAGATGCTCCGCCGGCGGCTGTAGCAGCTGTGGTCTGAGGAGGCGTCAGAGCTGGAGGAGTAGGACCCGCGGGAGGAATGCCTGCGCTCTGAGCAGGAGCGGGTCTGGGACCGCTCGCTACCAGAGTCATCATCGCTGTAGTGTGAGGGGGACTTCTGCCGGCAGCGCTTCCCGGGGGAGCCCTCCTCGCTGTCGTAGTCCCTGCTGCTCTGCCGGCTCCTGCGCATGGCCCTGCCTGGAGCAGGACCTGAACACCGCCTCCTTGGAGCAGGGAACTGCTGCAGGTCAGCCCTGTGCTTTCTGCAGTGCTCCAGACAGGAGTTACCTCCATCCTCTTTCTTACCGCTGCTTCCCTCCTCTGCAGACAGAGACTTCCTCTGGGACTCACGGGAGCATCGCTTTCTCCTCGGGCAGTGCCCACACTCCTCGGGCAGTTCTGTTTTCAGGGCCCGTTCCGATTCAGTTGAAAGACAGGACTTGCCTTTTTTGTGCCGGTGTCTTCTCCGTTTCTTGGGTTTCTCTTCCCCCAGGTCAGTTTTCCGGCCCTTCTCATCAGCGTCTTCCTTGTGTTTCCGTCTGTGTTTGCTGGACTTTTTGTGCTTCTTTTTCTTTTTGTGTTTATGGGACCTGCCAGATTTGTTCTTCCCCATTATGCTTTTACCACCCTCTTCTCCCTCTCCCTTACTAACACTCGCCAAGCTGGGCTCCTGCTTGTTCTGGGAGGCACAGTGGGACAGAGATTTGGTTTCCATTTTCAGAGCAGAACTGTTGGCTACACTTTCTGCCTCCTTGGGTTTGCTCATCTCACCAGGTTCTGTGCTCTGACCACTTTCCTTACAAAGTCCCCTTGGCTCTTTGGGCTTCTCTGCCCCTTTGCCTTTACCATCTTTATTGCGAGAGAGTTTGAAATCAAAATACAAGGGGTTACAACTGTATGAAACTGAAGGTTCTGCTTTGGTAAATATGAGAAGCTCTGAAGGCCACTGGAGGGTTGTGCTCTCATCTTTACTTAGAACAGGGAAAAAAGGTCCTGTGGGATGCTTTGGTCCTTCAGAGACATTCTTACAGCCTGAGGCAGGCTGTGGGGCTTCTTTAGCAGTGTCTGGTTCAGGGAGGTCACTCTCTGGTAGATGTTTGCTCTCCTTCACACTCGCATTTTCCAGGACTTCTTTTAGCTCAGTTTTGCTCTGCTGAGTGGTGTTTTCAGTAGTGCTCTGCTCCTTCTGCTGCCCCGTGCTCTCAGCAGCCTTGTCTGAGTGCTTGCTGGGTTTGGGCTTTGGAGAACCACCCTTTTTAACTTCATGGGTGGCTTTTCTGTTCACATTTTCAGTTTCCATTTGTTCGGTAGACTTCATGAAAAGCAGGAATTGAAAGTTAGGCTTCACTTTACAATGGGCTGGGGGAATATAGTGGTAGTATTCTGGTTCAATTGCCATTGGTCCATCTTCTCGTCTCATCTTTTTCAGTTTTGACAAAGTAGTGGCTAGAGACCCGCTATCTTTGTCATACTGGTCATCTTCCTCTGCCTTGCCATCAGAGTTATTTGTGCTTTCACCCTCACCAGATTTCTGCAGGCTCCCTGCCTCTGAGGACCCTTTCTCATCAGCTTTTGCTCCATCTGCAGCATTCGATTCTTCCACATGGTCCTTGAAAACCGAAGCTATGGTCTCAAGTTTTACTGGAGTCTTCTTTGCAAAGGAAAAAGACACACCTATCTTCTGCAGGGGAGTTCCCAAAGTACTCTTGATGCCAAAGCTGATTGCTTGTGCTCCCTGGACGGGCATTTGGCTTGGTGTAACAGTGCCAGCAACTTGTCCAGTGTTTAAGAAACCTCTGTCCATACTCATCTCTGTAGCTTGGGCAGAAGCTGACTGGATGAAAGAGCTGCTGTTGGCTGCAGAATCATCACCATCATCTCCACCTTCCTCATCCACAGCCACCGTGGTGGTTCTGAACATGGGTCCACTTCCAGGAGCACTGTATGAACAAGTTAAAACAGAGGAAACAACTGACTGCCACTTGTATACCCCTGCAGATGGATTCATGCCTCATTTAAAAGTCTCCTACACAAAGCTGTGGCTGCCCCATCCCTGCAATGTTCAAGGCCAGGTTGGACACAGAGGCTTGGAGCAACCTGCTCTAGTGCATGGTGTCCCTGCCCATGGCAGGGTTTGGAACTGGAAGAGCTTTAAGGTCCCTTCAACCCAAACCAGTCTGGGATTCTAAGATTTCAAGTACTCTGGTATCCAAAAATACACATTAAAATAGCATTACACAGCCATTTGTTAACAAAAATAACTAACTGAAGAAAACATTCTGCTGGATAGAGGCATTTGGGGACGCTCTTGACTATGGCTTCTGGGAATTCACTCCCACCAAAACCACAGCACAGGGTGTGTCTTACCCTCCAAAGCTGTGTGTGATTATAGGAGCCAGAATGACAGCACAGCCCAGGGCTGCAGCCTCAGGCTGGGCTCACACACAGGTGCCCTGAGAGTGCTCAGGGATCACCCCACTCACCATTCAGGCTGCCTCCTCTGCTCAGCCAGCTCATGAAGGCGCCGCAGGGCCTTCTCCTGCTTCCTCTCATCTTTACGTGATCTTGAAGAGACGTTGCGAGCAAACTCCCTCTGCTTGAGATCTTTCAACCTCTGAGGCAAAAGAAAGGAGGAATGGATTAGATCAAGTGCGTTTGGGGTAAAGTGTCCAAAAGCAGTTCTGCTGTTGCACTGGAAGTGCACTGTCAAGCCCCTCTCCAGGAACATTTATTGAGCTAGGATGGAGCAACAGCATCATAGCTCAACAAACCACGTGGAGCACATTGCCATCCTCCCAGTCGCTAAACGAAAAGACAACTGTTGATCACTTCCAGTTATTTCAAGTCTGTGTATCTGCATATCCAATCAACATTACTGGTTTTCTTTAGCATGTGCAATAAAGCTGATTTCAAAGCAACAAGCAAATTCTGGAAAGAAAAAGGGAAAAATAAAGGAATGGTTTTGCTGCTCTTGCAGGGTGCAGATGTACTTGACAAACAGCACACGACAGAAGTCTGAATAGCACGGACAGAGGGGGATTAGCTGGTGCAAGAGTTACCCAGGTATTACATCTTCCAAAAGCAATGTACAAATTACACTGGAGAAGGTGCCAAAAATCCCATGCAGATGATTCCAGTAAGCAAAGAAACAACACAACATACACTACAAACAGTTACTTGCTTTCCTGACAGTAGCTCTGAGATGAGTTTTCAGGAAACAGAATGCTCTGAAGTGCTCTTTTGGGTTTGGGTACTTGAGAGAGCAGAACTACCAGATGCCCAGGAATCCTGGCATAGGAGGAAGTCAACCAAGCCCAAGGGGTTCCACATGTCATAGTGTCAGAGGAAATCTAGAGATCCAGTTCTAATAGAAATGGAACATCCAAGACTGTAGGAAACATTTGAAAGCCCTTGTCTCAAAGCACTAGGAAAGAGGCTGCTGTTTCTCCTCTGCATATATGGGAAAATTCACAAGGCTTTTTTAGAGCACTGTGCAGAAGTTTAAGTGACAGAAAGCAGCAAGGAAAGATCTTTCCCACCCAAAGGGATTTACTTTCCTTTTTTGGTGCACTATATGAAACACTTCCAAAAGGCCCAATTCCAGAAAGGATCATGGACCCAGCTTCTGAGGAAGTTTCATGTTTTCAGGTATTTCATGGAGGGCCTGAAAGACTAAAGGGATCAAAGCAGTAGTCACTTGAGAAAGCTTTTTGTACAAGATGTACAAAACATTGGTGATTTGTAAATACACCCTGTGGCTGCTGACTGCCTCTTGGATGGAACAAAGTCAGCATAGAATGGTTTGTGTTGGAAGGAACCTTAAAGCTCATCCAGTTTCAAACCCTGCCCAGGCAGGGACACCTTCCACTAGACCAAGTTGCTCCCAGACCCATCCAAGTCAGTGTGGACCACACAGAAACAGTGGATCTGAAAACTAACACAAAGCTCAAATGAGAGGCATTAAGTTGGCCCAATGTAAAGAGAACATTGCTTTGTGAAAGAGGGGGAAGATTTGACAAGACAGGGTTTTCTTACCTAATGGTATATACCAAATATGGTTGAGTGTTCCCAAATTCAGAGGGGGAAGACACACAGGAAAAGCTACAGCTATAGACACTTGTAGAAAAAAACTCACTCTTGTGATCTGGCCTCCAAAATTAGAAGGGTTTGCTTTCAATACATCAGCTGAAAACATCACATCACAAAGAAGAAAAGAAAGTAAAAATGTAACAAGAGTGGAAGAGAGGAAAAAATACAAAAAGCAAGGGTTACGGCCCAGGCCGCTGCTGGGGTGTGAGCTACTCTACAGAGCAGGAATGAGCCAGTGAAGCTACAGGATGGAGCTCAGGGAGTCTGGAGCAGGAGCGGGGACACACATACACATACAAGCTCAGACACAGCAATGATCCCACCTGGAACAACAGAGCTACTTTCACCAGGACAAGTAAAGGGCTCCAGGGTTTTGTGGTGTATGTTCAGTGGTGAATAGTGAGAGAGGGAGGAAAAAAAAAAGACAAAAAAGAAGTGGGCTAAGCAATGCTATCAGCTTTTTCATGCTGGTTCAAAAAGCAGCTCTAAATTCTCCAGGAAGTTAAAGTTACCAACAGCTGACAGAACTACTGCACTGGGGTTTGATGCCAAGTCTCTCAATCACTTATCACTTTGGAGAACACATGGCCTGGCTATTTACCACAGAACAAACTGTGACCTTTTCCTTTGGAGAGGAAGGTGCGATGACGCACTGGGAAACCTAACCCCAGTCATGGGCTTAAATATCTCCTGGGAAAGCAAACAGGCTCTAAGCCTGTTGGAAATGCTGTAGCTGTCTGTGATGCCTTTATTACAACAGACAGGTTTAATGGAAACAGAATTAAATGCCCATTTCCTTAGATGCTGATCTTTGCATGTCTCTGCTCCCCAGATCTCCCACTCTCTGCATGTATCAAGCAGAAGTGATGCAGCATCACTATCCTGGTGCGCTGTGACTCCCAACACAGGCGATACAGCAACACCCGGCCACACCAGTACCGGAGCCCTTCTGGGTGACAAACCATCAACCCTGACTTCAAGGCTGCTGAGAGTTTACTACTCCCCAAATAAGGGAGAAGTTGGTCTGATTTTGGGAGGCTGACTTTGCAAAGGACGAAGATCTCAAGGCCGAGTTTCTTTTCACTGCACACCAGAAAGAAGAAGGGTCTTGCTGGGAATAGAAAAGCTCCACAACTGCACTGGGCTACCCCCTTGGGAATGTAAAATCATAGAATCCCGGAATGGTTTGGGTTGAAAGGACCTTAAAGCTCATGCTGTTCCAACCCCCTGCCACAGACCAACACTGAACTTATAAAACTTTTCAAGATACCCTGTCAGTGACTGTCACCTCACTCACCGTCTCAAGTGCATCACTGAACCCAGTCATCTACCTATGCAGAGAACGGTGGATAACCAGGTAAGCACAGCTATGCCTACCTTACACCCCAAACCTAACTGGGGTGAAGCAATTAAAAGCCTGAAGTACAATTTCATAGCAGTAAAAGCAGCGTGTGGAAGCACTGAAATGCTTTTTGCTCTACGCCAGGGCTCAGCCTTCCCACAAAGCTATTTCAAGTGAATCGGTATTTAAGCTCAGCTTACTCTAAAGAAACTTAAATCTAATCCTTAGGCAAAGGTTCATGATTTTAATCCTCCAAACTCTCTAAATTACTTTTTGGACATACCACATGTGTAGGTGCTCCTTCTCCCCCCCTCCCCACAAAGACATTTAGCCAAGGATTTCATGTAGGCACTGTATTGTCCTCAGAGGGCTTCTCACTAACTCAGGAACAGGAGCCCTGGGAACCCATCTCAGGGTGAAAGCAGCCTTTTTGGATCTTCCCACAGTGCTCAGCAAAGCTAACATTTCTGCAAGAGGATTAAAGCCACCAACCTGTATTAAATCAAACACACAGCCCTGGTGTTACTAGAGGATTTCCACAATAGGAAGCTTTTTTTCTTCATAGGCAGTGTGTTTTCTGAGGAAGCAGCAACATATTTCCAAACCGCAGGATGAGAGTGACAATGAAGCCAAGAAATCCTATTCTGCTGGGTTATTACTTCATCTCTAAGGGCCACATCAGTGCCCACAGACAAGAACACAGATCACCAGCACTTCAATAGGCTGCCCAAATTCCTGCCTGCTAGCAGCAGTACTTCAGTGCCTCAAGCCTTTCTTCAGCTTGGAATTGTGTTGCCAATTAATAGCTACCACCCACCTCAGCTTTGTAACTAAGTTTTCAGCCTTGTTCCTAACAAAATTACTCAGAAGTCTCCAAATTTCCATGGAAATGCAAACTGAGCTCCTCAAGAAGAGGTTTTCTGTAAGATCTGCAGCTACCCCAGTGCTCCAGCACAAAGGGGTCCTGGATCATGTCCTGGTCACCACACAGCTCAGGAGTGGCCAAAGTGGCAACTACCACCATGATTCCCTTCAAACCGGCCTCAATGAGTGTCGTGGGTTTAGCAGTAGCAGTCATTTTTTCTTCTTCATAGTAGCTGGTGCAGCTGAGTTTCAACTCAACCTGGGAACAGAGCTGATAACACCGATGTTTTTAGTTGTCGCTAAGTAATATTTATTCTGACCAAGGACTTTGTGAGTCTCATGCTCTGCCAGGGAGGAGGGGAGGCTGGGAGAAAGCAGGGACAGGACACCTGACCCAAACTGACCAAAGAGATATTCCATACCATAGCACGTCATACCCAGGATGTAACTGAGAGTTACCTGGAAGGGCTAGGGTTCTGGGGGGTTGGAGGAAGTATTCAGTCGGTGCTCAGTTGGGTTGGGGTGTTGTGAGTTATCTGTCAGTGGTTGGTGAGATGCTGTATTCTTTTCCCTTGTTATTTCCTTTATCATTATTGTTATTGGTGGTAGCAGTGGTGATTTGTGTTATATCTTAGTTACTAAACTGTTCTTATCTCAACCTGTGGGAGTTGCATTCTTTTGATTCTTCCCCCATCCCCCTGGAAGGAGGGGAGGGCAAGAAAGGGGGGTTGAGTGAGTGAATGAGCTGTGTGGCTAGGTTTAAACCACGACAATGAGCTGAACTTGGGCATCAGCGAAAAGCTCCAGAGAGAAGGACACGTGAAAGGGGTGAAATGAAAAGGGAACAATGAGGATCCATCCAGGAGCTGTTGTAACAGGAAACCCCTCAGCACATGCTGTGGCAACCGTGCCAGAGGTTTTGCTGGTGGGATGGTGTGGAGGGAAGACCTGATCGGTACCCAGCTGGAGTGCCTGGCTTTCTGGGTTCTGACAAAGGGACTTCCTATGCCTAAGTTGACAAAGCCATGCAGTTTCACTGAACTGAGACCCATTCAAGAGGCATTCTTTGCCTAAAACTGCAGAAGAGAAAGTGTTATTCTCAGAATAAAGCCCTCTGTTACACTGCTTGCTAGGCCTGAAGATCCTAGACTTCCATGAGAAACCTTCATTCAGGAGAGCAGGATACACTTTATGGGATCCATGTACCATGAGATTTCAGAGTTAGTTTGAGACAGGAGACAGTTTGTGGAACAGCACAAGGGTGTCAGAGCCTGCTTCTCCCCTGCTATTGCTGCCGAGTCTCTCTGCCAATCCCTATTAAAGGATAATGCACTTTCCATTACATGCCAGTGCATCTCTGCCTTCCTGAACTTTTGACATGTGCTTGATTCTCTGCCACAAAAGCTTATAGGAGTGAACTACACCATTAGCTAAATAAGAGCTCAAAGGATGGCAACCTTTACAGTTTCACAGGAGTGAGAACACAAGCCCTGCTTATTTCTGGTAATCAACATTCTCTGCATGCTCAGAAATGAAGTGGAAAGAGCAGAGGGGAAATGGCAAACTGCAGCTTCATTTCATCTTCATTTCTCCCCTGTATCCTGTGTTAATGGCACATAGATACCTCAAGGCCACTGGTCACAGTGCCCAGGCCCCACATACAGTCATAAAATGGTTTGAGTTGGAAGGGACCTTAAAGATCATCCAGTTCCAACCTGGAAACCAGCTTCCCAGAGAAGCATCTGGAAGTCTTGGTGCACAGCAAACCACCATGAGCCCTGGCAGCAAAGGCCACCAGTTCTGCCACCAGAGCATTGCCAGCAGGTCAAGAGAGGTAAGCTTTCCTTTACTCAGGTCTCTTCTCCAAATGCATTTCCCATCAGCAAGCAAGCAGCTTGGCAACTAAAACTGGGCTGAGAAAAACACTATGGGGATTTCCGAGGGTAGAAAAGCCTCCCATCTAACACCCACTGCCTTGGAGATTCTCTCTCCAGTTTCCCACATCCAAGCTGTGCTTGAAGACATTTGTTGTTGGAAAGAACAAGTGCAAATCTCCCCAAATGAAGAAGTTCGAGGTTTGGATTTAGACAGCTCATCAGCCACAGCAGGGAGTGTGCTGGTAATTTTGTTGTGCTTTAATAGATTCCGCCAAATAAACGAGGGCATGTAAAGAACTGCAGATCTCAGTTCTTGGGTTCCATACTTTTTCCCAAAGAACTTCTTTAGGGAAATACATTCCCTTTGTCCTTTATAAAGAGAATCTATGGAGAATTCAGCTACATGAAAGCCTGCATTTCAGTCCGGGTCAGAGCTCTCATGGTGAACCTGGCAGAGGCTTACACAGGACCATGTCTGGTGTTCACAGGGAGTGTGGAAGGAGAATGTTTTTGTTCTGTTGGGTCAGTGACCGAGGGAACAGCTCAACCCTTCGCTGGGATGTGAGCAGGGAAGAGGTGAAACTCTGTGAGACCTGTATGTAAATTGTTGATGAAGTAAACTAAGAGTAAGAGCTGGCTGCAAACACCACATTACTTACATGTGAGGTAATTCCAACTGTAAGGATTTCTGCAACATCCCAAGTAGGGGTCCTTCATAAGCTACCAATCCTTCTACTTGGCAGGGACACCTTCCACTGGAGCAGATTGCTCCAAACCCCTGTGTCCAACCTGGCCTTGAACACTGGGATGGGGCACCCACAGCTTCCCTGGGCACCCTGTGTCCGTGCCTCAGCACCCTCACAGGGGAGAGGTGAGTTCATTTTCTCTCTTGCAAGGCCACCTCCATGAACCCAAGTCACTTTTATTCCTCTGGCCTCCCAAGGGAAGGACCAACCATTTGGTGACTTGACAGGGTCACTGTTCTTTCAACCATCTGTACTTCTCATCCCAAGAAATAACCTCATTTAAGAAAACCTAGGGCACAACACTGCACAACTCCAGGAGGATGTTTACAATGACTTTAACAGGCCTGTGCTTTGTGATGAGAAACTGAAGATGATTTTCCCTGTTAAAATAACCAAGAAATACCACCTTTTGGACAGAAAAGTGTTGAGGTCAATTCAGATAAAATCCAAATGCTGCATGAAACCAGTACAGTCAGGAAACGATAATAATAAAACCTCCCCTTTAATTGTTTGGTGTTAACAAGTTGGTCCAGAATTTATCTGGTAGGGATCAAGCCACTTACCTATCATCCCTGTTTCGCAATAATCGTGAGCTCCTTCCTGGAATACAAGACAGTGTCTTTATAACTGGGGAGTGGAAAGGGATCTGAGGATGGAACAGCTATTTCCAGGGACAGCCTAATGCTCACTGAGCTGCAAAAGGAACAGGCAAACACTTCCAGAGCATGGCGATGTGTAGTTAAAAATACTTAAAGGCAAAAATGATCCCGTGGAAATCTGTCCAACAAGCTGAGGAAAAGGCACAAGGAAGCACTGATGCCTCAAGAATTACCACTGAGAAGACAAAACACTGCAGATAATATACACCAAGCTGGTTTGCTGTGGTCAGCTACTGCAACATCTTTCTAAGAGCCCCTTGATCAATCTACTTTGAAGAGAAGTTGATGGTTTTCCTCAAAACATTTATGTTAGCCTTTATGGAACACTGACTTCTCCAAACAGGCAAAAATCTGAAATTTCATGTGCCACATCTTATTAAAAAGCATTTTTTCTTTAAACTACCTTAAAATTTAGAGGAGACTGTTGGAAATGAGCCTTTCTTGAGCAGCAGTGGCCAGCAACGGAGGGCTGGTGTTACTGACCAAATTCACCTTCACTATTTCTAGATAGTTTCGAGCTCACTCACTGAACACTGACCTAAGAGGGTGACACACACTTCATGGCATAAAGCTGGACCAGAAATCTTTTCCCTAAGCAAAGCATGGTTGCTGCTTTGTATAAATCTCTGTGTGTCTACAAATTAATGCTGGATGACAGAGTGAGAGTGCAAGGACTCATTTTCTCCAAAGCCTGCCTGAAGTTACTGCAATGGATGAAAATTATCCAAGAACATCAGTTCCTTTAAAATAACCACCACTCTGTGTGTTCCCATGACATTTTTCTTGCAGGTCACTCTTGTGCTCCTGCTGATGACTACTTTCATACCAATGAGGGGTTCTTGCTTTCCAAAGGTTTATCGTTTCTCACTGCACAGCATCTCTAGATGCTAGAAAAACTCTGGCCCTTGCCAACCTCATGGAATCCCAGACTGGTTTGTGTTGAAATGGACCTTAAAGCTCATCCAGTTCCAAACCCCTGCCACAGGCAGGGACACCTTCCACTGGAGCAGCTTGCTCCAAGCCCCTGTGTCCAACCTGGCCTTGAGCACTGCCAGGGATGGGGCAGCCACAGCTTCTCTGGGCACCCTGTGCCAGCGCCTCAGCACCCTCACAGGGAACAGCTTCTGCCTCAGATCTCAGCTCAGTTTCCCCTCTGGCAGGTTCAAGCCATTCCCCTTGTCCTGTCCCTACAGGCCCTTGTCCAAAGCCCCTCTCCAGGCTTCCTGTAGCCCCTTTAGGCGCTGGAGCTGCTTTAAGGTTTCCCCTTCAGGAGCCTTCTCTTCTCCAGGCTGAACCAGCCCTCACATCAGTCCCCCTATTAATCACCCAAGGGATTTAAACAGGAGATGACACAGTCATACTGCATCGCCACCGGTAAGAATGTGACTCAAGTTTCAAGCCTGTTGATAGAAAGCTGCAGGTGAAGTTCACTGCTATCAGGTAGCACAACTATGCCACCAGGGCCAAAGCAGCCCCTTTTCTCAGCATGAAGTAAAGGAATGACTTTCTCCTCCTAATTCTATTAAACCACAGTTCATCACAGTACTCAAGCAGGTACTGCCCCACCAGGAGAATTCCTGTTAACACTCCCTTGGAGTTATCACATTCCATACTCAATACATGGGGAAAAAAAGCCCAACTCATACTCTGTAATGCCATAATCTTGCTTTAAATCTTTTGCTTCACTGCTGTTTTGCAAGATCTAGTACTCGACAGCACATCCTCCTGAAGTTATCAGCATTTGAATGATTGTATCCTTAGAGTTTATCACTAGGAACATTCAAAAACCTCCCTGAGTTTTCATCCCAAGAATAGCACAACAGTGCTACCTGCTGTAAATTTACATCTCATTCAGCTGCCTCAAATGGTTAGATCAGGCTAACACATGAGCTTACAGCATTTACTGTGCAGTTTGAAGTACCGTGTAGATACCATGGTACATCCCTACCCTGGGAGTAAAGCCAATTCCACAGGGGTTCTGAATCCTCGTTCTCCCAAAGGTTACAGAATTTGGGAAGTGCTCCTTTTCTACAATTCCTTTGCCACAGCCCATGATTTCCCAGTCTGTTTCCAGTAGCTTGACAAAACAGACTGAAGTAACAAACAGGTACATGTAGCACATCAGCAACACCATGTTAAAAGCTGAGGCAAACTGGAAGCCCTCCTTCCCCACAGGTCCACTCCCCAGTTTAACAGCAGACAATTTGCTGGGTCATTCAAGATCAGGCTCCTTGATGCCAACTATGGGCTGGCTTTTGTGTTTGTTGGGTTTTTAAATACACGATGGCCATAAGAATCTGAACCAGTGACATAAAACACCTATTCCTTGGGCTGTAAGGAAAACAGATACACTGGGGAAATTCAAAATGTTAACCACAAACAAGACCACTGCAGTGAATATCAAACTGATGAACTGTGCTATCAACACTTGTTTACCTGCTTGTGAGCATGATCATAAGAGTTGATGTGGTTGTCAAACTCTTGATGCTTTTGGTACTGCTTGTCACAAAGTTCACAGTAGAAGTTTGCTCTGAGGTCTTCCAGTGCCTTGGCAATTGCCTTTTCTTTATCAACATAATCCTGCAAAATTCAGACACACAAACAAAGCTTCTGTTAAACTTCCTGGAAAACAAACAGGAAGATGATCTTCTCCTAAGGTATCAGCATATGTGGTGCTGATGGCAGTTTTGTGGCTGCAGGAGAGCTGCTCAATTGTCAAGAGATGAAAAGCAAGGTTCAAAGCCTCAAGCTCCCACACAAGCAAACTGGCAGCTGCCTGCTCACAGAAGATGTGCAAAATACTCATCAAACCAAGCAAGCCTTTGGTGCAAAATCTTTGAATTTCAATGCTGATACTTCCTCCATTTTGAGTGCTAACAGATGTCTGCTTCATTTCTGTCTGCAGTTCAACAGGGAGGAACACAGAGCTGGGGCTGGCAAAGCACAGCACAGAAACTGTGGACATTAACTCACTCCAGTATAGTTTTACAGTCAGAGAAATCCTCCCAGGAGCAATGCTGTCCATTAAGCTGAGCTCAAACACAGTGGTTACACTGGGAGTAGGTACAGGGAGTTGCCAGCTAGTAAAAGAGGGGGAGACCACCTTAGAGGTTGCTGACAGTACTTTTTTTCATTGTGTAATTCACTATTAAGTGCAAACCCAAAGCTCCAAGCACAGAAGGTGTCTCAGCTGGCAGTGGTCACATCCTCCCCTCTTCAATTACCATCCCCATCAGCAGAGTTAATGTAACACTGCCTAAATCCCAAGCCACAGCAGGTTTATCTGATGCACACAAAAGTAAAGCTACAAATGCTGCAATGCAGTGTGCTGTGCTACCATCAGCACAGCCCATATGGCCAGTTAGCACAGAGACTTCAGCTGGGATAGGGAGAAATTCTAGAATTCAAAATAGTCCAAGATGTGAGAAAAAGCACTGAAGAGTTTAAGAGATTCCATCTTCAATACAAACTTCTTATGAGGACTTTCCTCACCTGAGCAAGAGCCAGTTGCGAACATTTAAGAACGATCTACTATGAAAGCTCTTGTTCTTTTCAAGATCTTGTTCTAGGCAGTATGACTGGTCCCCCATATTGCTACCTCAGCAAAGTGACAATCAAGTACTGCTGAGCATGTTTTCTATCATGTAAAACTCGTAAAAAGTTTCAACGGGTGAAAAGATCTGAAAAATTCTAGTGCTAAAAAGCTGTTCACCTTCTAACTAAGAAAATCTATTTCAGGTTCCTGTCTCTATCACCAGAGCCCCTTGTTGAGAAATAATCAACACAGCTTCATAGAGGTTTGAGCTTGAAACAGGTCCCCAGGAAGACAAGAAAGGGAAACCAGAGCAGCATGAGCTCCCCAACACAATGACATGTAAAGTTCCTCCGAAACGCAGACCAAACTTCCTGCGCCATGTGCTGGGGTTTTGTCAGGAAGCATCCTGTGGCTCAACAATGCAAACACAGCCAGCTGAGAGCTCAGGATCCCTACAAAAAGAGGGAATTAAAGAGCATTTCTTGCTTGCTTCTTGGTTGTAGAGTTCTCTGAGTTTCCTTTGAGACTCACTGAATGGCTCATCAGGATGCGGCTGCAGTTGGCAGTTGCATAATGGACTCCTGCAGAGCAGTGGAAAAATGAGGCTGGCAGAGATTTCTTGCGGATGAAACCAGAAAGGCAAGAGCCTGAAGTTAAAGCCCACTGATGATAACACAGCAGAGCTGGGAGATGCTGCCACCAAGCTCCTGAGGGGAAAAAAGCCTGGCTGAATAGCAGCAGGGAGACAAAGCAGTCTCAGAGAGCAACACACCTTCAACTGCGCTTGAAAAGACAACTGCAAAGCCCAGGGACTTCCCCATAAATCACACTGCAGACCTGAGCTAAAGCATCGTGCTATGCAGCTCACACACCAACCAACCACTCTGAAACCAAGGAATGCTTCCCACTTGACAGATGCTGTCTGACAGGAGCTGGGGGGGTGTGGGGGGAGTGGGGTGGTGGTGGTGCTGCACAAGGGACCCAGGCTTTGGGCCATGTGCTGATGAGAAGGGTCCATGTGATGGCCAAACCTTCCCTCTGCAGCCTGCCCATGCCCTCAGCCAGCCCACAGGAACTCTGATATTAAATGCCCTGGGTCAGTACCTTGTATTTCTGTCTCAGCTCCTCGGTGTCCTCCTTCTCCACCTCAAGCACTCGCCTCCGCTCGGTGGCATCTTCGGCGTAATCAAGCTTAAAAAAAAATGAGAAGCTGTGATTTGTCTCAGGAGCACTCTGAAGAGCTGACACTGCCTGGGTGGGCAATTTCAACAAGATGAGGTTTGAAACAGGATCTCTGCCTGTGCTGCTTCACTTTCCCTGTCATGTCATCCCCAGTGGAACCCATGTGGGAATCAGTCCATCCACCTGTGGGGTGGATGCTCCTGGCAGCCCATGCACTCCCAGAAGCAGCCTCAGCTTTACAGAGGGGTACTCCAAAGCCCAGGTGTGCCAGATGGATGTGTTTTAGGAGAAGTGTTTGTTACCGCGTTGATTTAAGAGTGAGTTTTTCTTCAGCAGTGATGCACAAATCCTCACTTTTAGATTTCTCCCCTATCCCTGAGAGCCAGGCAAGGAAGCTGGGTGACATGGCAGGAGCTGGTGGATGACTTACCTCCATTTCCATCCGCCCCATGCCCATGACATCATACTTGACAACGATAGGGATGGGATCTGTCCTCCCTGGAAGAGGAACACACAGAGAGGCGGTCAGTGGCTGCTATGTCACTGCAGCTCACTTTAGACATTGGGTTTGGGTGGTTAGAGATCTTGCCTTGGAGTGCAGAGACCAGAAAGCTACAGTGAACCAAACACAAGCCATTCTCACAGCTTACAGCCAAACCGCTTCTTAGCTCCAAACCAGTTAGAGTGAGATGCACCCCAAGTACTCATTAATGGTATTTTCTGAACATTAACTGCTCATATAAATTACTGGTGCGGTCAATGTTCAGCTGTGACAAGTCCTAGGGTGGGATTTGAGAAATGCACCTTCCTCTCAATGCTTCCATTCATGCACTCATCTTCTGATACAAGCAAGAAAGCTATTAAATACCTTTTCCTGCTCTCCCACATTCATAACTGACCAGGACTTTCTCGTCCAGAATGTGGAAGCCTCTCTCCCTCCCTCCCACCAGCTCTATCCCTCCCTGCGAGTCAAGGAAGCTGACTGTGAAGCGTGGCTCAGAAACCAAACTTCCTCCAGCCCCAAGGCCCACTGGCCATGTAGGCCAGGCCCTGCTTGCCCTGCTCTGCAGAGCTGCTCCCATGCCCACTGCTCCCCTGTAAGCTGTGAAAAGGACGAGTTGCAAAGAAAATTGACTTTGAACTAATCAAACTATGCTGGAGATTTATTTTTGTTTTTTTTTAAATAAAACGTATCTTTAATCCACTCATAACAAGCCAAACAAAGCAAAATGGGGCAGACAAGCACTTTACTACCACAGCTTTTGGGGGTTTGTTTTGGTTTCAATTCTTATTCTCTTTCTTTTTACATCACAACTGGCGCTGGGTTGTGATGTAAGCCCACAGAACAAGTACTTACCTTCCCTGGAGCATACCTTGAGTGAGAAAACAGAATGTTTACTGCCCTTATCATTGCTCTTGGTTTGGTATAAACAACTGGTTTGTTATACACACATACACAGATATTATACCTTTGGGCTAAAAAGATTAACAGGTTTTAATTGTGCCAAAAATAGTTCCTGGAGTCACATGCACAGCAGGTTCCAGTCTTTGAGATTGCTCTGAGAAGCTGGAGAGGCATCAAACATCAACTTTGCTCTTCTCCAATATATCTCTAGCTCCAGCATGGCTCTGGCTCCTCCAAAAAGTAAAGACCCCAGAGGGAACCTGCTCAGATTTGGGTCTTTTGAACTTTTCAAGTCCAGAGACTTGTGGTTTTCTATCACAAACAAGTCAATTTAGTCATCTGCTTTAAGCTTTTGTTGGTACAACCAGGAATGTGAATGGCAGAGCCACCAGGGCCACAACCTGATCCAAGATGAGAGTCTGACTGGAGCTTTCGCTTGGCTCTTTGCCACATTCTTGGATTGAGGAGGTTTCTCTTCTGCCCAATGGTATAATAAATCAAGCAGTGACTGCAATTTTTAGCAAAAGGACCAAATTAAAGACAGGTATAAAAATGACTTCCTAAGTGCAGTATCACTCTCATAACATCTCAGCCAGGAAATTTACTGGGAAGTGGGAACTCAAATGGAAGGGCTGGCGCAAGCACCAGCAACACAGTCAGGTTTTTATCCAAGCTTTTGTCTTTTTGGTTTGGGTCTTTTTTTGGTTGTTTCTCCAGCAATAGAGATGTTTGGAAGCAGCCTCATTGCCCTGGTAAACCTCTGTGCACAAGCAATGCATCAGTACTTTTGCCTTCTAAGGCAGTCAAAGTTTTCTTTTTGGATTGTTTTGATTTTACAAATCTTGTTGGAAATTGCAGTAGCAAGTGCTAGTGCCCATCATGGGGGGGGCGGGGGGGGATCACGTTTAGACAATTTAGAAATTTATGTTTAAACTGATTTTGGCAGTTCTAACACAAACAGAAACATCCCTTCTTAGCAATACCCTTTTAATGAACAAGGATCAGACAAGTGTGCATAAAGAAAGGAAAGGAAAATGAAAGACCAAGCAGAAGGATGATGGCTACAACAGAGAAAGTAAGCCTAACATATTGGTGCACTGATGACAAAAGGAGTAATTCAGTCTGAAAATAAAAAATTACCACTGCTAAGTTTACCATCACCACAACAAGTCCAGGATCATAACACTGTAAAAAAGAAACACCATTTGTTAGGCAGAAACCATCAGGGGCAGAAATAGGCCGTTTGCAGGTAGGATGGTTTAAAAAGGTAATCAATAATAACACAAGGCTTCTTCCTCACCCTCCACCCCATCACTGTGCTTCGCTCTGTGGAAGCAGGTAGTGATTTTGAGCCATGGTGACTTGATTCCAGAGCTGCAACCTGGAAGCTTTGGGTGTTGCAGGAGGTTGAGCTGCTGGTGAAGGCTTGATTTCAGAGGCACATTTAAGCAGGCAGTTTAAAAAGGAGACAAAACAGAATCTTAAGGCAATTAACAAATACTTTGGGTCAAAAGGAGCTGTGTTTTCAGGCAGGAGAATATTCAATAGGAAAAGCAATGTTTTTTTTCAACTTAACCATAATTTTGTTATGAATGAAGCACCTCAGAGCACAGAACATGGCTCCCAGCAGCAGCACTGGTCCACACCACTGATACCAACTCCCTCCATGTCCCAGGGAAGCCACTGCAGGAATGGAATGGGCTCTATGCTGCCCCACTGGCTGCCAAGGAGATGGACAACAACCAAAGGGGAAAAAGAGGATTTTTCAAATTAAGCTTTTTACGTGCTCCTTTAAAGGACTTCCTCGAGCAGATTTACTCCAGAGCTACTGCGTGTGACAGGAGGATCTTCACCAGCATGGAAACACGGGTCTTGGGTGCTGGGGGACTCCCAGCTTTAGGGTTCTGCTGACTTTGCAGGTACACCGACATGCTCTGAAGGGAAGAATAGCTTCCAAGGCAAGGAAAGAATTCCTATCTCACACTGCTGCACAGGGATGTAAGTGCCGCACCACAGACAATGAACCCCCCATGGTAAATCAAACAGACCACATAAAGCTGTGTCCATCACCCCACGCCCCAGACAACTTCTTTTAGAGCAAAAAAGCAAGTTACAAACTCTTTTGTTCACAGAACCACACAGGCTACAAACCCCAGAATGGAGAGGGGTGTTGTAAAAAGACAGTTCCACACAAGGGAAAAAACCTCTGTCAAGAGGACAAAGCACAAACCTCCAACAGGATGGGAAAACCAACAGTTTACACAAGAGTCACAGCTTAGAAAATCCAATCTCTTCAAGTAAATTCAGTTTAACATAATTCAGACACAGAATGAGAGTTTAAAATCGAGCAGATACACTTGTGTTGTTTTCCTCTTCCCAAAGAGTTGGGGAAAAGTTGCTCCCAGCTTGTAAAAAAAGCAGTCATCCTCAAAATACACCCCAACAGCCACTCCATTCCTAGAACCCATTCCAGAGGGGAGCTGGGCAGGGAGGAGGCTTCTCCCAATTCACTCCTTTCTAACTGCAAAAAGTGAAAGGATCTGAGCAAATCCTTTGGCAACAGTGCTATAAATTAACAGATCCTGGGAAAAGAGCTAACCCCAATGCTCCGGGATGTCAGTCCCAGCCCCCAGGTTGTGCTGTACAGGACCATTATCACTGTACAGCTGCAGGATGCGTGCTCCCACTCTGGACACAGGGATGCTGCTGCTCTGTTCTTCCAAAGTGAAGGAAGCACCAGATGGAGCTGTCATCTGAGCCCCTCCAGGAACGCTGGTGCTCTCAGCACAAGAGCAGAGATTTTGTTTAAACAGTCAAAGCACAAAACAGCTTTCATGGCAATTTACAGATTGAGAAGAGCTGCTCCCTCCATCAGTATTAGGTACAAGCTGCTTCTGAAGGGCTGGCTAATGACAAA
This sequence comes from Agapornis roseicollis, assembly GCA_002631895.1. NCBI lineage: Eukaryota > Metazoa > Chordata > Aves > Psittaciformes > Psittacidae > Agapornis > Agapornis roseicollis. Next base: position 35,005 of record NDXB01017531.1, on the reverse strand, counting down.
GAACAGGATGCTCGCACTGAAGGAAGATGTACTCCCAAAACGAGTTAATGTCATTCAATTCACTAGATTTCAGTGTATCACTCAGGTAAAGCATGTGAGCACCAGAGAGGGGAAAGAACAGCCCAAGTCCTGTTCACTAAGGTTGACAACTTCATAGAAATTCCTCTCAGGTACAAGCTTTGTGGGATACAATTCTTTAGTATGACTGGTATGACACTCTTCACTGGAGGAGAACTGAGAGTCTTGGGACACGATCGCACTGAGCTCTGAGGATTTTTACTCACTATCGTTCTGCTACAACCAATAAGAAAACCACAAGAAGAAACAACCTCACGTTGTGCCAGCGGAGGTTTATGGTTGTCAAGCATTAGAGTAAGTTGCCCAGGGACATGGTGGAGCCACCATTCCTGAAGGCATTTAGAAGATGTGTAGATGTGCTTGAGAACATGGGTTAGTGGTGGCCTTAGCAGTACCAGGTTAGTGGTTGGACTTCATGAACTTAAAGGTCTTTTCCAACCTTGTTGATTCTATGACAGCCCAAGAGCCATCACACTGAAAACTCAAGCTCCTCATTCAGCACACCAAAAGGCAGGAGATGAGGAAATCACTGATTTTCACTGGTGACAAGCCCTGGCATGCTCTGTGGTGCTCCTTGCTGTCTAAACCCCATGATACATTTTGAGCTCATTTAAATTGCTGCAAGCAGCAAACAAACAATGGCAACCTTTTATCCCAGTCTCCTTTGGGAATGAGACTTGTGAGCTCATCCTGTTTATGTCAGGCTTCTGGAAGGGGTCACAAACAATCAAAAGAGTCAAAGGAAGCCTGAAGTGTCTGTCACCCACAGCAACAAACAAAGCCCCAGTGAGCAGAAGCTCCTTTTCAAGTACAGAAGAACTGCACTGGGGACTTCAGCCTTACTCAGCAGGAGAGAAAGGACAACTGAACAAGCTGCAAACACCCCAATCACATGGAAAACTTCAGAGAGGGGCTCAAAGCTTCTTGGACAGACAAGCCCAGGGTGAGAGTATCAGTTCTCTGGGTAAGTGGAAAGGGCTGAAGAGTCCTGTCTGACCTAGGGCCCCACTGCAAGGGTGGGGACAGGCTGCGCATGGCTGGGACTACTCACCTCTCACACACTCAGCATTCAGTTTAACAAGGCTGCTTCAACACCATGTGAACACACAGGGCAATAAAGCCCAGTACTAAGCCAAGAAAAGGCCATCTCTGTCACTGAGAGAGTAATGATTTCACTGGCTACATGCACTCAAGTAACCCATAACATAACACCCATAATCAGAGGAAGGATCTTGCAGACTCTAAAGCAAACCTTCTTCTATGTCTGTGGTCTTGACATGGTAATGAAGATTTGGGTGATGATAGCAGGCTTTCAAAGCCACACTAGCCCAGCTTCTCAAAGCTAGCTTCACATGAAAATACTGGGCTTAAAACTATTGCAATGATTTAAGTTGCAAACAACTGTGGAAAAATTAAGTCTACACCAGAACTCAGGTTCCCGGAAGGACATGTTAAAATACTAGAAGATTACATTGTGTGATCTATGGCCTGGGTAAGGCTGCCCAACCATCTACATATAATGAATAAAGACACTGTTACACATTTTTATCTTTCTCTTCCATATTTTCTTGTATTTATCATAAAGCTTCAAAGCCCAGAAAGCGCTGTGACATTCCTCATCTCCTTGTGGTGTTTCTCTCAGATGCTCATTGTTCACGTTCTCAAGGCCTGACAAACATCTACTCTGTCTGCTTGTGTGAGATCAGAGGGTTCAACAGATGGAAAAATATATTAATATATTAGTTATGAGCCATTTGGTGAACTGGTGACAGAGCCAGGATTCCAGCCCTCTGCAATTCAAGCCCTGAGCTTATTGCTCTGAGCCACAGCTGCCAAGCGATCACATTTGTGCCTATCTCAGTTGTTGGAGCGCTCAAAGCTCCCCACACATGCAACATACCCAGCATCCAGGAAACACAGCCTGGATAACCACAGCCCCTGACACAGCCTTGGAACAGGGACTCCTGCTGGGCTGGAGGTCCCACAGAGGCTGCCAGGGAAGGGCTGGTTCCTGCCTTCACCACAGGCTCTCTCTCCATGTCCTCCAGCTCTCCCTTCAGACAGATCTGTCCTTCCCCTCTCCTCATCCTTTGTGTGTCAGGAAAACAAGAGCTTGCCCGAACAGATTTAGTGAAGAATGTGCCAAGTGAGAACCCTGCCATGGTGTAACTGAGGGGGTGGCAGCGGTAACTCCATTTATCACCACAGCATTTGAGGCAGAACAGAACCCACTTGTGTTTTTTTTAACTGAAAGCCACACAATTAAAACTAGTTAGACAGAGGAACTGAATCCAAGCATTTTCTATCAAATTTGATAAGACCTGACTTGCCATACCTTGCTAGATCACTTCTGTGCTTATGAAAGGTAAAATAACCCTAAGGTTCTGTTCCACACACCTGTAACTGCTGCTCTGTGTCCCCAGTACCACTTACATCATGAGCCTGCCGCACACCTTGGTCAATAGGAACAACAGCCTTAGTCCCCTCCAGGCAGCTGAGGAGCAACTTTACACATGAAGTTCCAAGGCTCAGTTCCAGTTCTACACTAAACCCTGTTATTATCTAAACTACTTGGTTCAACAACATAAATACTTAAAAGTAGCTATGCTGTGACAAAACCATGTCATCTGTTGCCATAGCAAGATACTACATTGTGATTCACCTTTCAGGGCTACCACAAAAGACCAGGATAATCCCAGCCTTGGGAATACTGTGGGAGCATGTATTAAATCAATGCTTTTAAACCTACCAGATTAATCACACCACTACACACAGTCTGCAGTGTAAGGAAACCAAACACAACTGCTTTCTGGGTGGGGTTGGAGTAATGTTTCAAGCTTCAAGGTTGCAGTCAAGCCCATTTCCTTAAGACAGAATGTTAAAAAGGCAAATCTAGAAAAGAGTGGGTTTAACCACATCTTTTGCTGGGTTTCTTTTTTCAGTAGACCCCAGAATCCTAGATTCCCACTTCAAAGTGTTCCTCTCTACAACGTCTTCTCATTTGGTAGAGCACAACCATCACTCAGTTTCTATTGAGAAGCAGTTCCCCAAGCCATGTTTTCCAGATTAAAAGAGATCCCTGCCAACTGGCCACCCTCTCTCCTGCTCCTTCATGCTCACTGGCTGTGAGCAATCTGAAGCATCAGCTCCAAATACAACACACGTCGTTTGTGGGGAAAAGATGTGAAAATCGTAAGGAGAAAAGATGAGCAAAAGACTGCTGAATTCACAGTGAGCTGCTCTGACCCACTATTCTAGCCTTTGCATGGTCAGACAACAGCACTATTCCTGTCTGATCCTCTGCACAATACACAGCAAAACCAAAGAAAGCAGAAGATGCCCATATCCAAAAACTACCTGAAGCAGTTCCACTTCATGTAGAAGTTGCATGTCTAAACTGGAAGCTCTTGAATGTCTTAAGCTCAAGCACAGCACGAAGCCAGTTAACAGAGACACTCCTCATCTGCTCTTCTTACACTCTTTAGAAAGATCTCCTCATCTTTCCTGAGCAAAAAGAAGGCGTGGAAGAGGGGAAGAACCTTTTTGCTTTGTTCTTCCATTCTTGGAGCACGCCAATTGACTTGAACTCATCAAACTCCTAGAATAAGATTAAAATTGGATGCAAACGTTTCCTTCCTGGCAGTCTGTCTTTGGATTTTGGCATGATCTCAGTCATTCAAAAAGGTCATTGGATAATGAATTAAAAATTCCCAACATGATCATCATCAGTGCCACAAGCTCTAGCTGCTCATAACTAACTTGATAGCTTTATGTGGAGCAGAACTCCACATCCTCTGCCAGAGAGGCTAGCTGCCTGTCTGTTGGATGGGTTAAAGTCAACAGGTTGTTTTGACTTCTGCATTTCTACTGTGATGCAGGAGGTGTAGAAAATCCCTTACAGACAATACCCACGATTTGCCTGGAGCTTCCAGGCAGTTCAAATCACCAGTGTCAATAATACAAAAGAGATATGGTACAAAAATGCACAGTGGGAAGATCTAAATCTGGACAAGTACCAAATGCAAATGCCTGACTAAGCCCATGGGCAGCCCTGGCTCTCATCCCCACAACACAGTGATGCCACCCAAGCTCCAAATTGCACAGTAATGGGCTGTTTGCTTCATCACGTTGTGCCTGCCACACCACACAGCACAGGGCCCCATTTGGGCTGTGCTTTTCAGTCCATCTGGGGCTGGGAGAAGGCTTGAGTTTCTTTCAAAGTCTCCGTGTTTCCACATTGGTGATGTACAGTGCAATACAGGGCACCCAAAAGAGAAAACAGATCAAATTACACATCCAGTGAATGCCATGCCAAAGCAGAAGCCCAAGAGATGACAGCTACAGTCACATCCTGAGCTTTGGCACCAGCACGGGACACAAGAAGACTGCAAGAGTGCCATGCGTTCACCAGAGGATTTCACATGAAACCATGTTAGAGGAAGCAGGAAGCATTAACCACCAAGGCAGTCCTGTCTGAGGAGTCAGAGTGCCTCAGTCCAATGGATTAAACAGCATTCCCAGAGTCCAGAGGACTCATTACCTCTTGGTAGGCCTCCAGAGCACAGAAATACTTATCTCTAATGCGCTCACTGTAGGGGCATGGAAGTCCAATTATGAGCTCTCAGGTCTTCAGACTAAGGGTATGGGAACATGAGTAAGTTACTCTGAGGAACTTGGGGTGCTCTCGAGTTTCAACCACTGCAAGAAGTTCCTACAGAAACCACCTGGGCAGATCCTTGTGCCAGTTAAGTGCTGTGCACCTTACTCACAGCAGCACAGGCTCTATACACTGGCAGTTCTGAAGGAGCAACTGACAGGAAGCACTACCATCAGTTTTTCCTCAACACAACATGGTTGCATGCTTCCATCCTGGCTAGGACCACTGCAGAGCAGGAGCCACTGGCCAGGGGAATGACTGGAGCCATCCACAGGAACTGTGGGCACCACTGGCTCAAATTAAATCCTGGGATTTAGTGGCATGGGAAGACTTGAGGCTCAAGACAGGAGAATTCAGCACAATGGCTCAAGCAGCACTACAGCTCCTCAAGGAGATCTGCTAAATCCCTGGCAGAAATACGTCAAACCATGAAAGCCTCTGGAAAAGAAGCTAGGAATGAGCCTCTCCCATCCAGGAAAGCTCTGCCACCCCCTTTAGTCTTCCGTGGGCTTTTTTACTCACCTTCCAACGGCTTCTGACACCACAGTGAAACATGCAGAGAGGCCACTGTAACTACAATGTATTCTTAATTGTTTTAATATCAAAGCATCCAGCCAGCAGAGCATCATTATAGTTTTAGAAGCTGCACCACTACCTGTTAGTGAGCAGGCAGTTAATCCAGCTCCCCCCAGAAAGGCCAAACAGAGTGATTCTCACACGTACACAACACGCATGTCATGTCTAACCTGTGTCAATAACTGAGGCAGCAGCTTCCACTTGCACATTGCTAAATATGAGACTCAACAGTGCACTTGTTTGGATATATTAATAATGGAAAGGGTAAAAAAAAAATCTAATGTAGGAACAAAAAGCAGAGATCATTTTGTTAAAGACAAGCTGGTGTTGAATGTTTCAGACACAAGCTACTGACTTACCCTGCAGCGACTTCCCCAATCCCTGGCCCAGCTTCCAGCCATGTTTCTGGAGTAAGCGGTGTCCAATATTATCCTGACAGACAGAACAGAGAAAACAAACCAAAAATATTCCAATAATAAATTCTTCCCTTCCTACTGACATTAAACATGTGATGAGCAAGAGATTTTTCTACATATATATGCATGCAAAAAAATGCTACTGAAAAGGCGCTAAATGCCCAAGAAAAGGGAAAGACAAATGTCAAAAACTGCTGGCTAGAATTGTTCCAGGGGCTGGGGTTGGGAGGGTCACTTTCTGATGGTGTGCTGGGCAACTTTTGTGCATCACATTTAACATAAAAGGAAAAATCAACTGAAATAAAAAAGCAATGTGGGAGGAAATCTAGTGTACCAATAAAAATTGACAGGAAAAGGCAGAAAATCCAGCTATTTATACAATCAGCTCCATCACCTAGACAGCACCACTTACAGATTTATGTTTTCTTTTGCGTGTTTAGTCATTTTGTTTATGTGTCAGGCTTTGAGAATACTGAGTAAGTTGTAAGTGCAAGACTGCCCCACCACTAGAAACCAAAACACAATCAGAGCAAAATCCAGGCTAGACTTGATTGGGTTTTTATATATGTATATATATATATATACATAAACTAGCATGCAGCCAATATTAAACTGAAAAAACAGTGAGGTTAGTAAAAAAAAAAAAAAAAAAAAAAAAAAAAAAAAAAAAAAAAACAAAAAAAAAAAGGGGGAA
>NDXB01017531.1:13215-28184 GCA_002631895.1 Agapornis roseicollis | reverse complement strand
AAAGAAAAACATAAAAAAAAAAAAAAAAAAAAAAAAAATGAAAAAAGAAAGGGAAAAGGCTATTTTGGACTAAATGGAAAGTCCTGACACAGCAATTAAGTGTCAACTTTGGAAGCGGGCCTGAGCAGGGCTCCAAGGGGAACTGATGTGGGGTCGAGTAAAGTTTCCTCCCTCAAAGAAGGGCCAGGAGTGCTACCAGCATGCTTGTCACTATCCACAGCTGATGTGCCTCAGCCATTAGTTTAGCAGCAGTGACCAACTCTGTGTTGGGACTCTGTGTTGGGACCGTGTCCAGCTTCTCATGATAAGAATCAGATACGGATTTGTTGGTTCTTAAGTGTCCAAAGGAATCGGAACTCAAGATATCCCTCAAATATCCTGAGTTCTAGCAGGCTGCGAGTCCATCACATTGAGTGGGACATGGGATCTTAAATCAAAATTAATTAATAGATTAGATGTTGCAGGTTTCTTTAACAAAACAAACAAGTTGTCCACAGCAATGGAACAGCAGTGGAGTTTGCACTCCATTCACATGGAAGAAATCTGGTCCATCAGCTTGACAGACACAATCTTCCCAAAGATATTGGATGTATGGATATGTTTTGCCTCAGAAAGATTGGATCAAGTATAAGTTTCATTTTGCTTAATGCTACGCCAGAGAAGTAAGACATTATGCCTCACTGTTTGTCAAGCATTTATCTCTCCCACACTACCAGTCCTCCCCCAGGACAGAGTTGAAGCTACATGGAAAGACGAATTAAAAGGAACTGTCTGGATCTAAAAGCTTAAATCAGTATATTCAAAAAAGGGAAAATGAACAAATATGGATTCTAACCACAAACATCAAGGAGCTCTTTGGAAGTGGAGGAAAACTTACCTGGAAGCAGATGTGGTGCAGGCTGTCCCCATCAGCCACAGCGGCCACAGGGTCAGGCAAAGGGGCCGAGGCTGAAGGGGTTGTGAGTGACACTGATTGTGCTACCACTAGTCAGCTCTGCCTGACAAAGGGTTATTGGCTCCAGTTTGGAAAGCTGGTGCTAATAAAAATGGCTGCACTTTCCCCAAGGAAAACCAAAAACTAGGCCAAGGAGGACTTCGCAATCTTTTGCTAAGTGGAGATGAGACATTGTGCTGACTGTGTTGTGTTATGAATGCACTAAAATAAAGACAGATGAAGCAATATGCTATTTCCAAAAGCAGTGCAAGTGGAGTGAAAGCATTTCCATACGAACCTGGCTTTAAAAACTGGGCTGTCAAAAGAACAGTTAAATGTAACACAAAGTAAGAAACTGTCCAATCACTAATGGTAGGTTTTTTTCTTTTGCTTTGTTTTCAATTCACTGCTTGCAAGTAATGTATTTATTAAAGAAGAGTGAAAAGCATAAAAGAAACTCAACAAGTCAAGACCAGCTGGGAGATTCAAGAGCGGTGTGTTGTGACTGACACAGTGACGAGGAAAACAAATGTTAAAGGGGAAAAAAAAAGGAAAATTTAGAAGGATTATACACATTAGCACCACTTTTACAAACCCACGCAAGAGGATGGCCGCAAGTTGCTTGACAGGGATTGGAATTGCACCTGATGATCCTGGCTCAGTTACCAGGAAAGGTTTTTTTCCCCCGCCTCCCCAGTCAATTCCATTTGTTTGTCTAAGAAGTGACTTTTCCTAAATTCAGGAAACTTCCTAATTTGAAATAGGACTGAACTGAAATGGAGCATCTTCTGGTTCACTGAATAAGGAGAACAGTCCCAAGAGTTTAATGTCAACATCTGAGTTGGTATCTGGTCATTACCCCACTCATTTCTAGTGGTGTTCAATCTTCTTCCTCCACTCCAAATGCCTAGCACAGACCTTGCAGCCAGGCAGAGCCTCAGGGCTGCTCTGCAGTGTAAATGCTGCCCTAAAAAATGAGTGGTGCAAGGCCAGGCTTGCTGGGCTCCCATATGAGAGCCACTCCACAAGCCATGGGGCAGCAATTATTGCTTTAGTAAGTGAATTTTCTGTAAAAGTGTGGCCTCTTTCACATAGGAAAGGTCTTTTTTTGCAACAGCTTTCCCATCCATGTCACGAACAGTCATTGTTTTTGACTAAACTATCCCCACTTTATAGCAATTTGTTTATGGGCAGAGTTGTAGCTATCGACAAAGATGTCAACAGCCCTACAAGGAAATCCTTTGTTTCCCAGACTGGTGCCAGGCTCCTCATTTCCTTACACTGTTGTTTTGGAGCTCCTGGTGCTACAGCCATCAGCAGACTTACTGAGGCAGCCAAAGTAAGTCCCCCAGTAGGTGGAATGAGCAGGTGAGCTCCCATTTACCATCCCAAGTACTCATCCTGGCCTTGAACACTGCCAGGGATGGGGCAGCCACAGCTTCTATGGGCACCCTGTGCCTCAGCACCCTCACAAGGAAGAGCTTCTGCCTAAGAGCTCAGCTCAGTCTTCCCTCGGGCAGGTTAAAACCATTCCCCTTGTCCTGTCCCTACAGGCCCTTGTCCCAAGCCCCTCTCCAGGTTTCCTGCAGCCCCTTCAGGCACTGGAGCTGCTCTAAGGTCTCCCCTTCAGGAGCCTTCTCTTGTCCAGGCTGAACCACCCCAGCGCTCTGACAAAGAAAAAAACTGCCTACAATGAAAAGACATGTGCAAGAACTGGAAGGTTCTGATGATGTTGTAAGTGGGATAAAACCCACAGTCAATGGACTGAGCTGTGTTACAGATAAACCAAAACACCAGTTTTGCCAGCTCCAGGTTTTCCATGGGATCCCCATGTCACCCACATGCTGTGTTCACACTGTTCATCTCAACACTGCAGGGCCATGCATCTCTTGAGTGGATTGTAAGCTGTGCTGACTGTGTATTGAGGAATCTATAAGCAAGGATCAGATGCTACTGGGTGAACCCATGCAAACAAGAGGTTGAAAAGATTCCCAAAACAAAACCTATAGCTCACTACAGATGACACAATGAAGACTAGAGAGAAAAGCCAAATAGTAATGCTACACCATTCAGCTTCAAGAAGCACATTATTTATAGCGCTGTCCACATATGGCTACTGCTAAATGTCAAATCAGCAGCCTCATCAAATGACACTTTGGAACTAGTGGAGTCCACAGATCTGTACAGATATACAGTGCAACAAACCCAGCTTCAGCTTGTACAGTAATCTACAACAGCCTGTGAGTGTCAAACTACTTCAGCCTGAAACTTTGGGCAGCTCAAGCTCCTCCCTGTGTAACTCAGCAGGATGGAGGGGGGAAAGGTTGGCTGTTAGTTGTGACAAGAACAAACTAACAAGCTCCAAAGTGGGTGATTCACAATCTGGCCTCCAACCTGCACTGGTGACAGCTTGGGCCACCCCCTGCCACTGCGCACTGCCTGCATGGGGATGGGGCTGCTCTAAGGGAGAACTGCTCTCTCCTGCTTGAGCTGTACTGATGGGACAGAGAACCAGGAACTCACAGCAACGAGGTTCAATAACAGGTATAAATCAGGAATTAGCATGAAGAAAATCTGGTTTCCCCTAAAGCTGCAATAGTTTGTGACTTCCCACTCAGGCTCAGTGCACTTTAAATACTTTAAAACAGATGCATGCAGCTTCTTGAATTTAAAAAGGGTTCAGTGCTCTGATGTGCCAAAGCCACCAATGGCTCCACTGATGTGAAGAGCCAGTGGGAGTGCAGCATCTTCAAACTAGAACAAAAAATGGTTATTGGGAGTAGGGGGAATATCAGTATTTGCAGCTGTGAAGAGCCCATTGATAGGAAATACATTCTTCAATTTAGTACTGGCAAATAGCTGGCTTCTGCTTTGGGCTATGCATATCCACCACCTCCTATCAGCTCTGTTTTCTGTAAGTGTACTTTGGTTCTATTGCATGTTTCAGTCCAGCCATTTCTGTCCTAAACAAGCTGTCCAAAGCAGGATTTCCACAGGAACACCACCATTAGAACACTAACTGAGGACATGTTTCAACATTGTAATGATCTGTAGACTCCCAAACCTATTTTTCCAGCCACCTTTGAGTTGCATGCTGTAGCAGTACAGTCAGCACCTCTCAACAGATAATGCTGCAGAGATGGATCTCACTTCAGTGGTGATTGTCAATCGTAGGCTTCGAGTGACACCCTCTGCCCCGGGATTTTGACATGCAAGCTACCTTTAGTCTTGAAAGCATTTCCATGTGACTAAGACGTGAAAAGCTGCAAGAAGCACATTTAGAATATGCTTAATCCACTCCCAGCCTGCAGGATAACCAAACTTTAAACTTTTAATTGGGATGCGCTTTCACCTGCCATTGTTATAAACACCCTTCCTCGCACAAAGACATTTGTCATCCAAACTATTTCCATAATGTGAAGCACAGGCTCTTACTCATTCCTCTGAGTAGATTCCTTTTTAAAGGTCATCTGAATTGCTAACAGAGAACTGGGTAAGGATTATAAAACAATTTGTTAATATTGCAAATATTTAGATGTGCGGTATTTGCAAATTACAGACTTGTCCTTATTCCTTCCCTCTCTTTGCAGCTCAAGGATGTTACCCACCTGGGGGGGGGAGCAAACAGCAAAAAATACAAGGCATAAAAAGCAGCATGAACATTGTTTTCCTGGTGCAAAAACTTGCAGGAGGGGTGCACCCCTGAGCTCTGACATGAAACCCCTTCTGCTAACATGTGCCATTTGCCCATTCTAAAAACATGTCGGTCATGAACAGTGTGGAAGCAAAATTGTTTTCACAGTGTTAGGAAACTTAATAAAGTAATCTGTGCTTCCAGCTGCAGAATAAAAAAATCTACTTAGTGAAAACTATATGAAGATTAAACTTAGAAGTGACCAGGTTATGTCTGCCTGCAGTTTGACACTGGGCTGTTCATGAGACCAAAAACTGCCTTGTGCAGCAGTCACAGCTCTTCAGTTGTTGGACTAGTATACAAAGCCAGCAAAAGTGTGCTCCAACATGGAGCACAGCTACTGTGACAAGGCAGAACATACATTTACTCAGTTCTGCAGCTCCTTCTGAGAGCTTCATGCCCCAGGCTGGGGGCTTCCCCCTGAAACATTTCTTTCAGACAAAAGAAGACTGGGGAAAAAAAATGGATTTACCGTAAGACCAATTTAAGGTTTTAACTCTTTCTCCTGGCAAGCCATTTGCTTGTCCTACCCACCCAACTATTCTCACATGGAATCCTTAGGCTGAACTATACATATTAAACCTACCAAAAACTTGTAAAGATTAATAATATCCTGACAGTTGAATAGTGAGATGCATATTAACAAAATATTAAAGCCTTCGTTGAATTTAATTCTTGAGCTGCAGTTCAACATTAATCAAGCTGCAACTAGTACTACACCTGCAGATTTTGTATGGGTAATGTTTTACAAACAGTTGTGGGCATCTCCCTCTTCACGCCACCAGAGAGATGGAACCTAGGACATCTCCTCCTCCTCTGGGAAAACAGTTAGAAATCATTCAGTCTGGACATTTCTGAATGACTTCGAAATGCTCATTCCAGGGAGTGGAATCCCAACAAGTGTTTCCCATTATCTTTACACAAGGAAACAAGCTTGGCATTTTAATGAAAATCCCCATATCACAAGGTAAGATTGAAGTATTCAGGAGAAAACTGAATACAAATTCCCATCTCTGCAGCATTATCTCATGCGTCATCAATTACTGCCATGCCTAGATCTAGCATCATGCCAGCACATGTAGACAGTAGGTACTATATGCAGTGTTCACTGGACCAGAAGAACAGAAATAAGAAGGGAGGAAAGGAAACCCTAGAGAAGAAATTAAAAAGGCAGACCGTGCAATACAAACCAGATCATGGCTGCTTAGCTAATATGGGCCAACTGCTGCGGAAGAAAAATGTCGAACACCCCAAGTTGTGTAAGTCTTTTTTTGGTAAACATCTAACACGCACACAAACACACACAACACCAACCTACACACGAATGAAAAGCATCTATCCACCTTTAGCTAAGGCTAAGTTTCTTCTAAGTGTGGGCTAACGTGAAGAAACTTAAACAGAGAACTTCAATTATTAACAGGGAAAAGAAACACTTCATACTTTCTTAACATAAATCAAGTCTTAAGCAGGACATCACTAAGTGACCCTCGAGTATTCACTGTGAGTTCTCTTGCTCTCATATTGAAACTGCAAACAAAGCTTGGCTTGAGCTAAGCACCAAACTCAGGTCCAGTTTAGGCTGAACAAACTACTGTGCCTAAGGCTGCAGAGGGTGCTTTGCAAAGGGAGAAGTTAAAAAGTTTAAAAAGGTAAAACTAAAGAGAATTTTGGTTTTCCCCATCTTACGGCTGTGCTTTCCACACCTCCAAGTGGCACTTTACAGAAACTCTGGAGCAGTTTCAGATTTGTGGGGAAGGACCACTACAGTTCCACTGCTGTGCATCCGCGCTTCCATCCTGCAGGTGACATTCTAACACCTGAACATGCCAATTTCCCAAAAATAGAAACTAAAAGGGAATCAAACTACATTTTGCTACACTGCTCTATTAGGTTCACTTATGAACTGAACTGATTCTTCAAAGCAAAGTATAAAAACTTAAAAGAAATCTCTATGAATGGATGTGTTATTTTAAGTAACTTCCAAAATACTGTGTTGAACTAAAATTTAGTCTGCTATAGTTTTAGGAAAACTACTTAAAAATCAAATCCCAGGCCCACTGCAGCTCTGCATGCAATTTAACACACACAGTTAACCCTGTACTGCCAGACAGATGCCCACACCTATCCCATTTGACTGCATTCACATCAAGTACCATCCGATCATGGCCTAACTGCTGGTGGTTGCTGATGCTCTAAGTCTGTCTTACCGATTCGATCGGCTTGTCCAGGGATGCCTGCTCTATCTCCAGGTGCCCTTCTTCATACTGGTCAAAGTGGTTGCCCTGAAACAGAACAGGAGGGTTAGGTCTACAGTAGAGAACACACTTCCAACAGTGTTGTGTCAAGATTCATGTTTGCATATGGCCAGATTTATATAACACTATATACATATCATTTTGCTAATGAATATACAGATATATATATCTACATATATACATATATATCATATATATGTAGATATATGTGTGTATATATACATATACCTATATGTATATATATGTACATACATCTACATATATGTATATATACATATCTACATATATATATACATATCTACATATATATACATATATAATGATATATACATATCATTTTGCTAATGTTAAATACAGCCCAATCCAGGATATAGGCTATAAAAAAAAAATATTCTAAAAACTAAGCCGATTTGATGACAATCATAACATGGAAGTTGGCAAAATATCAAGCACTTACAATGACAACCCTTTTGGGCTTTTTTAGTCTGTGAAGTCTTTGCAAACACTGACCATAAACACGAGTGCCGACCTTAAAAGCAAACAGGACAAGAAGCAGAAAGAATTGACCCCACCACCACTACGAAGGAGTTTCTTGTCATCTTTTCTCCTCTAAAGAAGATCAAGGCTATTCTTGCAGCCTCAAATGCAAACTGCTTGAGGCATACCTGTAATTTCACACACCTTAAACCAACAAAACCCCACAAGTGGTACCAAACAAAAGCCGCTGCCCACAGCACTTGTTTGTGGTCTGGAACAGCCCTTTCCTTGATTCTAGGCAGCAAACCATTAGTGGAAGTGATGCTCCAGCACACACAATGCTGTTAGCTTCACCCCAGGCAGGTGACCCCATGAGTACCCAAGCACAAACACTGGCACAGGGAATACCAGCATGCACATTCAGAACTGCTCATTTCCCATGTTCCAGCTTCAAGCATTTGTGAGCACCTAAAACTGCTATACCACAAATGACAGGACTGAGAAACATATTTGAGGACAGAGAGAAGGATCAAGAGGCACACAGGGTGTGCTGATACAAGTGCAAGTGTACTAATAGTATGCAGATGCTCACACAGTGAGTGCTACAAACACTAAGAAATCCAGGTCAAATTGGATGGGCCTTGCAGCAACCTGCTCTAGTGGAAGGTGTCCCTGCCCATGCAGAGGGTTGGAACTGGATGAGATTTAAGGTCCCTTCCAACCCAAACCATTCCAAGATTCTATGAAATTCAAGCACCTTGCTTCCTTACACTCTTGGAGAAGTTTTAGTCCTATAGACTGGCCATGTATACTAATTGCAGCAGATGGGAAGATCCATCAGGACTAGACTGATGAGTTCTGAACAGGGAAACCTTTGCCCACCCCAACAGTGTAACAAAGTCAGCAGTGGCAGGAGCAGAGGCTGGGTTGAGCAATCCTCCACTATGGCAAAATCTCACCTTTCCATGCTCAGACATTAAGCATAGAGGGCTCATGAGCTAGGAAGGCAAATGCCAGCCTCTGTTCTCCAGAAGAACCACTGGGCTGGAACACCATCAGTGGGAACGGTCATTTCAGGAAAAAATAACATCCCTGTTGTAGCTCTGTTGTCATTTCAGAGGTTTCTGGAACCTCACATTCCTGGAATTGCAATGGTGGTGAACCACTTCCGGCCATTTTGTAGGTCTGTGATGCAGCTTGAACATCCACCACAGACCTGAAAAGATGCAAACTCAACAGCAAGTAGGGGAGCTGCTGCAGCTCCACAAGCCCTTGCAGGGGGTGACCTCATGGGCTCTCCTGTGGGCACTGCTTGGTGTCACAGCCCTACAGAACCCTGGGAAATGCCAAGGCCTTGGCTGCCATCCCCCATTCCTTTCCTTCTGGCTGCTCCATACGCACCAAGCACCTGGCAGGCTTCCTTTGCATCCTGGCTCCACAAGCACTTAGAGCAGGAACACAGAGCACCATTGCCAAGAGAAACATGTTGTCACCCTCCTCACTTCTACCAAAACCAACTCCTTCTACAAGAATTTTAATGAAAGCCAGCATGTGAAAGAGCAAATTCCAGCTGCAAGGCACTGCCTGTTGGAACTCTAAAGGCCAGGCACCAGCCTCCAAAAATCCTCTGGAACAAGTGTTTGTATCCAGTGATGCGAATCTGCAAGAGCCCATCCTGACAAAAACCTGTTGCCAAGAGAACGTGCTTCACTGCTGGTGCCCCAGCACCAGCCTGTCCATCATCCACAGCAGTAAATCCACCCAGGCCATGTTCTTCTCCCAGAGGCTTCTTTCCCACAGCCTCTCCAGAGCAAGCTTGGGGCTTAATCTGCAGGCAGCAATCCACTGCCATCCGTTGTTTTTGGACAGCCTTCAAGGAGCAAGCTAAAGGCAAACTTGCCATGCACATGTAGTTGAGCTGCTCAGAAAAAGCAGTGATTCTTGAAGCCAGGCAGAGTGCTGATGGACAGGCTGGACATGTGTGTGCTTGAAGTCAGGGAGCACAGCAGGGTGAAGACAAGGGAAAACCTGCCCCAAAGGCAGGAGGACACAGTCCAGCCTCCTAAACTGCAGTGCTCAAGAGAGCAAAAGCAGTCAAGAGCACACATGCTGCTGAATGCAGGTGAAAACATCTCAATAAAACTTCATATATATTAAAAAATAATAAATAAACCCACATGAAACATTCCAGTGCTTAAAGGGACCAACAAGAAATCTGGAAAGGGACTCTTCATTAGGGCCTCTAGGGACAGGCCAAGGGGAATGGCTTTAACCTGCCAGAGGGGAGACTGAGATGAGCAATTAGGCTCTTCCCTGTGAGGGTGCTGAGGTGCTGGCACAGGGTGCCCAGAGAAGCTGTGGCTGCCCCATCCCTGGCAGTGCTCAAGGACAGGTTGGACACAGGGGCTTGGAGCAAGCTGCCCTAGTGGAAGGTGCCCCTGCTCGCAGCAGGAGGCTGGAACTGGATGAGCTTTAAGGTCCCTTCCAACCCAAACCAGTCTGTGGTTCTATGATAACATTTAGTTAACACACACTGGAAACACTCTCAGCAAAACCAAAGCTATGCTTCCTTGCCCCCACAATTTCACAACATGATTTGCTGCCTGCAGATAGCTCTGAATATGCCAACTGAGTTACCTGGAACTTGCAAAATACTTCTGCCTCCTCACTGTCTCCTCCAGCACACTGCCTGCCAAGGCATTTGAAACTGCTTTTACAAAGGCCAGGGTCAATTCCAGTTTGAAAGCTGGAATTTGCTTTGCTGAGCTGAGCTGAGGCGAGGCTTTACAGCTCCATTTTGCTGTGCTTGAAACCAACTCCCCCTCCCAGAAACCACAAAGGGACTCTGAGCACTCACTGTGCCAGAGTCAAGAAGTGAATCAGGCCGCCTACCCAGGTTCCAGTGATCCCACTATTATCCACCTTACATATTCTGGGGGTTACTTTATGTATGTATAAACTTTTGGGGGTTATTACCTACTTTATATCTACTTCAGGGGGTTGCTGTTGGTAAGGGGAGTGGGGATGGGTTACTGGTTTTTACAAACAGCAGCAATACCAATACTAGAGGTTTTAGGAGAGGCAGAGTGCTTCCCATCACCCTGAACCCCAGGATGTACCAGAGCAGTGCGATGCTTATGAGCTCACGCACTGTACAACAACTGACTGTTCCAGGCTCAGTCATTTCAGGCAGAATAACAAAGTGTCCAAACTGAACTGAAATCAATACTCACCACCCAGACTGCTCTTCAGTTATCAATACTTAAAACAAATGACAAAGGAAAAACTGCCCTTCCACCATCAAAGAGCTGCCATGGAAAAGAACCAGAGGACAATCCAGCATCACTCTGAGGTCAGGTTTATGAGCCTGTTCAGCATGATGGCACCTAAAGTGGGGGAAAATGGTTCTCACTTCCAGGGCAATGGCAAACAACTTAAGATGCTGCTGCCTGTAACCACAGGGCTCCCAGAAGTGGGACTTCAGGCAGCCCAGCCTGTCCCTTTGCTTCCTCAACCCTGGAGCTTGCCAAGGAGTGAGCTGGGGGGAATTTCACCTGGCTTCCTTCTTTTCAGTCCTTCAACCTGGCCCATCAAATGGATCCATTTCTGTTTTGCTGAATATTAAGCCAATGGATCAGAGGAAAACAAACTACTGAATGCAACATTTAAATCTAACAATTCACTAAATCCTAGATGTTGAATCTGTTGAGAATAAATTATACTTCTGAGGAACTGGAGTCATAGGCACAGACCACATTGTAATAGGATTTTAATCTGCATCTTCTGCAGACTCCAAGTGATGCTTTACTCTTCAGAGGAAACCTCTGGGTGAAAAGAATTCAATCCCTACAAAACAGATACCAAGCCATAAAATGACAGCTACATTAAACCAAGCACTAACCAAAACCTGTTTCCAAACCTTCTTCCCCATGACTATTACAGAGACACAATAAACCCCTGGCCCTGCTAGCTAATGACAGTTTCCTCCTACTGCCATGGACCAGGATTTCAGGATTGAACACAGCACCTTTCTCCCAGCCATCCTCTGCCCCTCCATTTTCAAGCTGCCTGCATCAGGCTTTCTCATTTCTGCTTTGTAAAACAAGAAGTGCTGCACTGCTCATAGCACTTTCTTACAGACGCCACCTCCATCCTAGAATAATAGAGCAAATACGATAAGAGGCGTCCTTCCACTTGAGCATCATGTACTGCCATCACTCAGTGCGACAGCAAGTGCTCCAGTGCTGCGTGCTTCATTACAAATTTCAATATATTTTACTACTCAGATGAGAAGCAAGGACAAGCCTTCACCATCCAAACACTCCTTACCCATTTCCCTGCTGCATTCACCATCAGGAGCCAACTGTCTGCATCCTGTAATTGTTTTTATGTAAAATCAGCTGAGCTTTGGCTAAGTACCCATTCTGGTTACTCACAGTCACATGCCCTTTCCTCTCCCCTCCACTTTCCCACTGCTTGATCTTTGCATGAAGTTCTTTGCCAAACCTTAAGTCTTGGAGCCCTCACACATTTAACTGGGGAGTTCTAAACACAGCATGAGAAAACTAACAAAAGCTGCCTCCGTGCAGGGCTTTAGACCTTGTTCTCCCTTGCTTGGGTTGTAAATATTTCAGAGCTCTGGCCCAACAAATGCCATTTGGTCCAAGATTAAACATTGTGGAGTCACTGCATTTTCTGAAGTAATTCATGTTAAATAAGCAAGGGGAAAGGAAGGGAACTGCTGCTGCCGTCTCACTTGCTCGGTCCCAAACACTGCAACAGTGAGACCCAGTCAGTGTAATTCAATATAAAAGGAACTTCATCACTATTTCATCACAAAATCTTTAGTGGAAAGAACTGTTGCAATAAATTACTCCCTGCACCACTAAAATGAACTGTTAATTTCAGCCCATTTATCATCAGAGTAAGTTTACTATCACAGAATTAATCCTCTCCTCTACAGGAGTCACCTTTTCATGAAGGTGAGCAAAGACAAGTCATCTAATGACATAGGTATTACTAGGGTGTGGGGGGAAACAACACCCTTTAAAAACACCTTCACATCCTTGGCAGTGTTCAAGGCCAGGCTGGAAGGGGCTTGGAGCAACCTGCTCTAGTGGAAGGTGTCCCTGCCTGTGGCAGGGGGTTGGAACTGGATGGCCTCTACAGTCCCCTCCAACCAAAACCAGTCATGGTTCTACAACGATTCTATAAACTGCAAGGTGGAAGAAAAATGTGCCCTCTCCTTCCCTTCTGCTCCCCAGAGGGGTGTATCCAAACCCAGACCTGAGCACTGCAGTTTCTAAGTCACCTACAGCATCATCAACACAAGGAGGGAAGAACCACGAGCCTCTTCAACTGCTTCAAGGCCATTAGAGCTCCCCGGGTTTTAATTACCAGACTGCTCTTTGCAGTCTCTCCAAGCACAGAGAATATTAAGATGTCAGCATGCAGAATACATGCCATATAGTGCACATTCCTGATGGGAATTAGTAGTTTCTTTCATGAACAGCCCAAAGTTATGTGTGTATTATTTCACAAGAACAGTCAGGCGGCATTTCAGGAGCCAGACCAAACCCTGAAACACAGCTCTCATGTGGAGATAGGAGAAAACTACAACAAAGCAGTAGCATAATGGAGATGTGAAAGCAATGGTTTCCTTTCAGAATGCCTTCATTCAGCTGTCCTTTCAGCTACTGCTCAACAAGAGGGCTCAATTACACCAGCAGGATTATTAATATGAAAGAAGATGATGTTGAGTTACAAAACCCAACAGAAGGCAGATGTGAAGAGTCAGAATGAGGATACATGGGGAAATGCTGCCTGCTCCACAAGTCACAGGGATGGACGACACTTTCACTGGTGTGAATGAAGTAAAATAAACAAAGCCTCTGGCATAAACCCCTGTGCCTCAGAGCACAAACACCAGTGATGACTGGGAGCAAACATGCAGAATGCAGTTGGTGAGATACCAAAGCAGAAACAATCTGGTTATGTCCACACTGAGGTTCAGACTTAGCTTAGGAAGGTGCACAGCAACACTGGCTACTGTGGCCACGCAAAGTCATTCTGCAGAACAGCCTCACTGTGCTCCCCAATTCCTTAACTGCACTGGAAAAGAGCACAGCGTGCTCATGACTGTTTAACTGCACTGGAGAAGAACATGTACTCTCTAGATATTTAGTTTTACACTGATAGAAAAAATCAGGAAAAGACTCAAAGACAAAAAAAATATATTGCATTTACTTTAGAAAATGGAATTTTAAACCCCTAAAGCGAATCAGCACTCTTGTGCATCTTCTATTTATCCATCAATGCAATCAATAAACCTCGAACTCCCCAAAAGATTAAGTCAAGCCATAAAATCTGGGGTTGTTATCCGCAAGTGCCACTTTAAAGCATTTAACCAAAACCACTCCCAGCCCGGAAAGCTCCTTCCTGGCTCAGTCACTCAAACAAGGGGGATCTCACAGCCTGCCGTCTGCTCTAAATCCCCATCCCAATGCCTTCCCTTAAATAAGCCATGCAGGTGGAAGAGCAGGGACATTGCACATCTGCACACCCTCCAAAACAGCTTCATGTTTACAGTCAAAACCTCAGGAAAGCTGCCACAAATCCTCATTGCAGGCAAACATACAGAGCAATTATCCTGAGAATACTTAACCTGGAAATCCTCTCCAGCCAATACAACATAAGCAATCACTCACCTTCTGGTCTGAATTTAACCCGGCACCTTTTGAAATCAGCACCTTGTAATTACCCCTTGAGAAGTCGATGCCATCTTTTGTTTACCAAACTGGAAGTTAATTTTGATGGCAAAATCCTATTGTCAAGTCCAAAAACACTGAAAACTCCCATGCCAGACCACATGCAAAAGCACTCAAGACCTTGAAACTAGGAAAATGTGCACACAAATACCCAGAGCTGTCCAACTAAATCATGTTCTCCAGTTGAGAGATAAACAGCTTGTACAAAGCAGTAGAAGCCAGAGGCAGGGCCCTCCTTTGCTGTGCTTTGCATACTTTGGCACCAAACGAGAACAATTTAATGTCTTTCAGATTCCTTCTGCTGTTACCAGCACCAGCAAGAAACTGTTCCAGCACACAAGGGACTGCTCATTTCTTCAGCACTTCCAGCAACCCCACCAAAGAGCACTAGCATCGCTCTCATGCTCCCAGTTTTCTCTCAGCCATTTCTTAATATACCTCACTAAGGAAGATGCTGCAGCTTCCAGCACACATATCCTCATGACTAACAAGGACTTTCAACCTCAAAATCACAGACTGAGCACAGTACTTCTCCTCAGGGCTGCTCCATCAGTCTCCACCAACCTGTATTTGTGCTGGGGATTGCCACACCCCAAGCACAGGCCCTTGCATTTGGCCTTGTTGAGCCCCATGAGGGTCACACAGTCCCACCTCTCCAGCCTGTCTAGGCCCCTCTAGATCCCATCCCTTCCCCCCAGCGCATCAACCACACACAGAAGTTACAGAGAAAACACCCTGCTGGGACATTACTCATTTTATATCCTTGATATCAGTTATATACCACCACAAACTTCCAAGCTTTCATTGTCCAGTCCTCCTTCCTTTTTTTTTTTTTTTTTTTT
>NDXB01017529.1:11984-35310 GCA_002631895.1 Agapornis roseicollis | reverse complement strand
GGGGGGGGGGGGGGGGGGCCAGAAAGGGGGGGTTGAGTGGGTGAACGTGCTGCCTGGCTGGGTTCAAACTACAACACAGACACAGTGATAAAAAGGATTTCTAATGATAGAAGTGACAGTATATTTTCTCATGTTAGGCTTTTGGGTAAAATTTCATAAACTCAAAAGGAACTGAGATTTATATTTCCATGCACCTGGATTCTAGCTCATTTTGTTGCTGGCCAGAGGTACAACCAAGGACCTAGGTTTGAAACAAAGTACATTTCATCAAAAATACATTGAATTTGGGGTAGCTTGGTTTGGTGATACTTTTTATGTATCTAAACAGTGGTAAATGAGGAGTCATTAACCAAACTTCTAATGGTATTTAAACAGTTACTTGAAATGCTTAGGCAAAATTAGTAAAGAACAGGGATATAAGCACCTGGTGTTTGAAGTGGTCACATGAGACAGGGTGTGAACATTTTGTGACTCTACCTCCTGACAGCTTTGAAAATCCTGCCACAGATCTTTTGATTTGAGTGGAAAATTTCCATGAAATTAAGTCATTTTAGAAGAAATAGGCCTCATGCTTATTTTCCTGTTTATAGTAAAATTTAAAAGGTGGCTACATTTATACCAGGGAAGTGTTCTGAGGTATATATATTGGTATTATATCTTTACATGCTTGGGGGGGAAGAAAGGCTAGAGAAGAGTACCATTTTGACTATCCAAATCTTTGGAGCTCCATGACAGTGAAAAGATTTGCTTACCCACAAATATGCCTACAAAATATGATTTTTTGCTTCTGCAAGCAGTCTTGAAGAATGCACAAAAAAATCTGAAATGCTCAGGCAGTGATACATAGATGCATCAAGACTGTTTGAAGAACTATGTCTCCAGGGCACTAGGGGAAATATGCGTCTTCTTGTTGCATCTGTGCCAAAGATACAACATATGCCCCCCACAGGACAGCTATCCTGTTGCAATAACTTCATCACTCCCTTTGTGACATCCTCAAAGTTGATTAAAAGTCATTAGATGGAACTCTTAAAAAAGCATGAGTTTGAATACAGTTATAACCTATGTTAGGTTTTCATTTTGTCTTTTAAGCTTCTAGGACTTAATCTTTAGTTATGAGCAGCTAGGAGAATATCCTGTAATTGACCAGTATCAGTTGAGTAGCTCTGTGTAGTCTTTTGAAGCACCTGGACATCTATAAAATGTCACTGCTTTTGACTCATAGATGTGTCAGCATGAAGCCACCTAATGGACTTTATTTTTCCCTGTTCATGTTCATTAAATTACACAAATTAAAATTGTGTTAAAGGGATAGAAACATCATGAAAGCTCCCTTAAATATTTCTCTAATAAATGTGCTTGCATAGAATCATAGAATCATTTAGGTTGGAAAAGACTTTTAAGATTATAGAGTTCAATCATTAACCTAGCACTGTCAAGGCCACTACTAAACTATGTCCCTAAGCACCATATCTATATGTCTTTTAAATACCTCCAGTCATAGTGACTCAACCATTTCCCTGAGCAGCCTGTTCCAATGCTTGGAAACCCTTCCAGTGAGGACTTTTTTCCTAATAGCCGATCTAAACCTTCCCTGGCACAACTTGAAGCCATTTCCTCTTGTTCTGTTGCTTGTTACTTGGGAGATTGACACCCACCTCATTCCATCCCCCTATCAGGTATTTGTATAGAGTGATAAGGTCCCCCTGAGCCTCCTTTTGTCCAAGCTAAACAATTCTAGCTCCCTCAGTCTCTTCTTATAGGATTTGTGCTCTAAGACCTTTCACCACCTTTGTTGCCCTTCTCTGGACATGCTCCAGCACCTCAATGTCTTTCTTGTAGTGAGGGGTCCAAAACTGAACACAGCATTCAAGGTGAGGCATATGATCAAAACTCCTGTTGAATGGAGCGCACTGAATACAAAGCAGAATTGCTTATGCAGCTCCCACATCATGAGCAGTAGAAGCCAGATGATACCTAAAAAATGAGGTTGCAGAAGTGACCAGTGTAGCAGTTCTCTGGCTAAGAAAACATAAAAAAAAAAAAAATATAAAAATCAATACTTAGTTGGACTAAAACTTTTTTTTTTCCTCCTGCCAAGACAGTGTAAATAAGATAAAAATTTCATGGAATTTACACTGGAAAATTTTTCCTTGCTCCACCACCTTTTGGAAAGTTTTGGTGTGGGTGTTTTGGCTACTGTAGTGGGACATAGAAACACTGGGAAGAGGTAGCAGCCCTTGTCAAACCCACAGCAGGACACATTCTTTAAGGATGGAGTGGTCCCTCTGCAAAGGTGCTGTGTGCTTTGGGCATAGTCATCAGTCTGCTGTTTCACAGCAGCAAAATGCAATGTTCAGAAGAGGCACAAGTATATATGTGATCATGGGAAAGGGTGTAGTCCTGACTTTAGCATGTGCAAATTCCAAATACTTGTATAGGATAAGCTCATAAAAAAAAAAAAAAACAAAACCCAGTGAGCCATGCAGTGAAAAACAGCATTCTGTCTGTTGTTTCTGAGTCTATTTATTCCAAGTTTGTTGCAGCTAACATTCTTAGGATATCTCTCTATCAGTAAAAGAAACACAAAAAAGAAGCCATCAGCATACTACTCAGGAACAGAGAAGAAAGAAGTATCTCACAGTGACTTCTATCTTTACTAGCAGCTGCCAGCACTGACACTTTTCCAGGTTCTCACATACTGTTTGCATAACAGTGATGCACTTTTGAGGAGGGATGGGGAAAACCCTTAGAAATTAAATGCTATCCAGCTATATCCAGTTGTTTGAATGTGAGCACTGACTACATTTTTGAGATTGAATCCTCCTCCCAGGAAAAGACTGAAGAAGGTAGACAAGGAGCAGCAACATTCAGGACTTATGATCAGCTAGAGGGGCAAGATATGCAGCTGGCAGTCCCATGTTCAGTAGTGGCATCCTATCACCAGAGCTCTTTCCTGAAATAATAATCCCAGACCAACATATTTTTGCATATCTAAGGCAAAGACAAATGATACTAAATAAGAAGAGTAAACAGTGCTAAAACAGAAGAGTTAAAGCTTAAATTTCTTTTACAAGGTCTAATGGCATGTTGAACTTACTTATTCTTAAAATCCATGCATTATTTCTTCAGTCCTCATTTAATGAAAATACTGCAAAGTGGTTGCAGCTTCTGTAGGCAGTTTAAAATGACTTTGCCAACAGAATTACTTTTCTTTCCCTCCATCATTGTAATTTGACTTTAAATTGTATTTTAGTGGTTATTACTCTAAGGTGAAATTTTTTCTTTCTATTTAGAGTTTTGTAGTCTGAAGGAAAAATATTAATTCCTGCTTGCCCTTTCTTTAAAACAGACAAATATGGGGCTTTTTTTATCTTTTAAAGGTGTCTTCATAATAAAAAACATCACATCTAGACTGTGCCTCTGTGGTCTGTCTGGTGAGTTGTATAAACCCAAAATCTGTTCAATAAATCTTCTCATAAGTTGTGGAATATTAAGCATGCTTATAACTAAAACTTGCTTTTCATAATGTGCTCCTGATAGCCTGTNCACATCTAGACTGTGCCTCTGTGGTCTGTCTGGTGAGTTGTATAAACCCAAAATCTGTTCAATAAATCTTCTCATAAGTTGTGGAATATTAAGCATGCTTATAACTAAAACTTGCTTTTCATAATGTGCTCCTTTGTGGATAGCCTGTGTAACAGCGGACATTTTGTGAGCAATCCAGGGGCCTTGGTGTAAGGCAGCCTGCCTGAGAACAGTCACATAGTCGAGATAAACTGAAGGCCATGGATGAAGGAGCAAAGAAACACCAGCTGTAATATCTCAGAAATGAGCACAAGAGAAAAGGAGTTGAGAAGCTCTGAAGGTTGAGTTCCAAGGGTGGTGTTACCCAATCATTGTTAAGGGTGTGTGTCGCGATTGAGAGGCGGGACGCAGCTTGATGCAAGCTAAATGTCATTTATTTCTACAAAAGCAGGTACTTATATAGAAACCCAGACCCCTTACAAGAAAGCATGCCGATTGGTTACTGCCCCGCGGCTACTACTAAGCTAACAAATTCTTTCTACTTATCTCTTTAGCAACAGTATAGGCAAACAATGTAACAGTAGAAAACCGCAGTCTCTTCACTCCTCTGCTCCGGTCGGCTGGAAAAGCAGGTGGCCTTCGTTCTTGCTGACTCCGTTTCTCTTATCAGTTCCGCTTCTCCCTGCAGTTCTGCTCACACAGAGTTCTCCTCCAGTTTGTCCCATGGCTTATGTCCAACTAACTCCAGCACGTCTCCTTTGATAAGCTGTACGGTGCTGGGTGTTCTGTCTAAGTCACATAAACCATCTCCTACAGGTGTGAACTAGTGTGTTAAGGGCAAGCCACGGGAGACTGTAAGGAGTTTTAATTATCGAAATCCAAAAACTGGTTTATGGGAGGGTCCTGCTACAGTCATTTTTAATGGTAGAGGATATGTGCGTGTTCTAACCCCAACAGGTCCTCTCTGGGTTGCCACTAGGTGGACACGTGCTGCAACTGCAGAACAACGAGAAATATCTTCATCATAAATGGACTTAAGATGCGGGGTTTGTCAAGGTTGCAACCCATGAACTTTGGTGTATTGTAAGGTCTGTGACAGCCGCACCTGGGTAAGATCTGCCTTCTTGATCAAGGCTGTCAGCGGTGCCGGTCAACAGCACCTCATCAAGCACACGATCTTACATACCTATTATCTGTAACCCATGAGAACTGAGCAGTACAACTAGCAGCGGCCTATTTGAACTTAATACAACAGTTTCAGTAACAGGCATTAGACATAGAAATAATTAGGACTGAGTGTGCTCAGGATTTATTGGTACCATATAAATGGACAGTTTTTGGTCAGCAATGGGAGGAGATAGAGCAAGGGGTGCAGTCAGGTTTGCCTGGAAAAGAAAGCACAGGAGCAGACACCAAATGTAACTCGAAATATGCGATTTTTGTGGGTTATAGTGTTAGGCTGGATGACAAAAGAAATATGAGGATTACTGACACCTGTTCGGAAGCAACAGAATATGTGGGTGACATTGGCAAATCTTACAGGTAAAGATTCAATATGTTTGAGTTTGGCAACTCCGGGAGATCCATTCCATACTTGTTTAATTGGAGTACCTGAGTGGGAACCACAGGCTTTTAAAGGGATGATAAATAACAATACCGTACTAAATCATACTGTGATTCTTCCAGAATGTAATACCACCTTTGCCAGAAATTCTAGAGAATGGGATGCTTGTTGGCAGGGAAAGATCATTAGTGCTTTGAATATCAGTATAGGTCCTCCAGAGGAATTAGGTTTACTGGGATCCACCAATATCTCTGGAGGCTGGATCATGTTTGAACCTCCTACCATGATCCAACTAAACACAAGAATACAGTATTGGTCTACAGTAAATCCCAATCAGAATTATGACCAGGGCAGTACGTATGGCTCACGATTTACCAAGATTAATGAAACAGGGAAGTCATCTCTAAAATTACCTGATGGTATCTTTTTAATTTGTGGAGATAGAGCTTGGAATGGAATCCCAGCCAGTCCACATGGTGGTCCATGCTATCTAGGGAAACTTTTTTTCATCCTAGCCTGCGTCAACTCCTAGGTATCACTTTATTATTAGCGCAAGGACATGGAGGTGAGGATTTTAAGGGAATGTGTTGTATGAATCTATCTGATCATTCAGAGTCTGTACACAAAAGACTAAAGCAATTAAGAGACGGGCTCAATAAACTCAACCAAACAGTTAGTTCTGTCAGAGATTGGTTTGATAGTATTTTAGAAGGATGGGGTTTAGCAGGATGGCTACGTAGCTTGCTTAAAACACGTCTATATGTTGTAATAGTAGTTATTATTCTAATTATCTTTAGTTTTCTGTTTGTTGCAATGTATTTAATGGTAGAGGATATGTGTGTGTTAATGAATTCATGGAATTCATTAACAATTCCATGAAACGAGTCCTGCTTGTACAATGGAAGCTGCCTGGGATGTGCAAAAGAAAAAAGGGCGATTTGTAGAATAGCTGGCTGAGCGCAGACATGGATGGTATGCGGAGTTATCCAATTAACTCCAGGAGAACTGCACATCCCAGGCATGGAGCTGGCTGAGTAAATTAACGAACTGGCCTTGGATGCAAGATAATGATGCAGCTGGCTAGGGAGGAAGAACTACAACAGGACATCAAAATAGAAACCTGTTTACCGCAAGTACTGAGGCCTGCTGATGCAGAGATACACATGGACATTCCAGCTTAGCCAATTACTATGTTAGAATAGGCGCGTGGACAGGCACTTATAGCCAATGGAAGCAGTATTGTTAGCGTGTGAACTAGTGTGTGGGGTATAAATATGGGAGGCTTAGGCAATAAAGTAAGCAAGACTTTTAACTCATATTGGGTGCTGTCTTGACTTCAGTCGATCTCTGCCTACACTCCTTATTGGTTATTACAATATAAAGTAGAATTGAGTTAATTCTTGGATATAATGGGAATATTCCAAGGAATAGAGAAATACAGACTTTGACTGACAATTTGATATTGCAGAGTAAATGATAATGCAATAACTTGCAGTATAAATTTGAAAAAAGAGCTGCTTTCAAGAAGAACTAAAAGAATTGCTTTGTTTGATAGTAACTGTAAAGGCTTTTACTAGACAGGCTCTTAGCTCCCTTGCTGCTCACTATTGTAGCAGTCTGAACAGTCTAACACAGTGTGATTGCGACATCTTAGGGTGCTATACCTGAGATTTTTTCAACATATTGAATTAGGAGACTTGTCCTGCTACCTAGCTGGTATCTATCTGCCTGTCAATCTGTACATCCATGTCTTCAGGCTTTTACTGTATTTGTACCCTGGTTGTATATTAGGCCACACTCACTTAGGCTCTACATCTCTCTGACAGCTTTGTATTACTTGGATTAAGTTTTTATTTTTAGATATATGAAGACTTGTGTCTCATAAGCAAATTTCTTTCAAAGTATGTTTATGCTGCAGTATAAATACTTTGTGACTCCTCTTTGACAGTGACACATTACTGTTAAAATGTAATTTCAAGTGTTTGAAAGTGTGACTTCAAAGAAAAAATGTTATGCTAAATGTGTAACAGTGTATTAACACTCACAGCATTCACTAACATTTAGTTTGTTAAAATTTGTTACAGTCATACTGTAATAATTGATGAGAGAGTGAGGTCTTTAGAGAGACAAAAATGAGCCAGCAATCTAAACAACTGAGTAATAGAATTAAAAAGAGACCCCTTAAAAAGCTAAATTTATGTTAAAATGAAGAAAGTGGAAAATATCATGAATTGTGTCAGATTAAGTGTAAATTTATAAGGCATACCAAAAGAAGTTTGAGGAGCCACTTATGAAAACCATGAAAAACTAGTAATAAATCTCTTTCTCAAATGCAGTACAAGTAAGAGGCTTTAAAGATGGCCATTAGGGACCAAAAGAGGAGTTCAGAGAAGAGAGGTTCTTATAAGGCTATAACAAGAAAATTAGGTAATTTTTTGGCATCTATCCAAAACACCTTGAAATTGGGCTACCTGATGCCAGTTTTTAAGCACGGTTCCAGAGATCTGAAGAAACATGAAAAAATCTGGGGTACTCTGACTGATTGAATGAAATGCAAAAGCATGACAGGTATGACCAAAAATACGAATACAGTGATATGCTCAAGTGGTTCAGAGGCTTTTCTGAGTAACTTGGGAAAAGCTCTCATGCAATTTTTAAATCCAAAATTAAGCTCTAAGTGTACTTTTAAGACATACTCCCCAATGAAGGACATTTTTCATTCCTGCAGCTAGTTTAATCAACATAATAGTTATGTAACACTTAGATATTTTACAGATGCTGAGGTATGGCATATCTATAAAACCAAAAAGTATCCAGGATTTTCCTTTCTAAAATAAATACTATTGTATCACTTCTCTGCCTTTGTAATATGCTTGCTTTGTATATAAAGATACGTAAAATGTATACACATTCAAATATGGAAAGAGCAGAACTAGTTCTACAGTGGTTGCATTATAGTTGCCAAAATAAAGAGCAACTTTTTTTTTTTAACTTGTGAATTCTTTGGCTTCTGTTTTTGCAAAACTGGTCATGCAAGCATTAGTGTATTTTTGACTCCCTACAAGGTTTTATTTAAAATAGCCTGAAGTAAATATTGTTCTAATAATGTCCATACTGGTATTTTAAGATTCACTGACTTTATAACATCTGACAGGGTAGCTCATCTAGTAGCTGTAGTAGGTAAGGGCAACTGAAACATATTCCATCCCTCACAAGTTCCCTCCAAAGGATCATCTTGGAAATTCTGCTAAACAGTAGGTAAGGAGAAAAAAAAAGCTGTTCATGTAATGAAGAAGCAAATTGAAGAGGAGGTAGCCAAATTACTTTGTCTCCTGCAACAGTTAATTATACTATTCCAAAATATAGAAATCTCAGTTAAAATATATACCCTGTACTAAGTAATGATCTAAACCTACATAAATAAAATTCCATTTCATTAAAACTCTTCAGTTTGATAAGAGTTTAATCAGGCATTGTGATTCATAATAATGCAGATATTTGGGTCAATGTGAGGTAAACTCGACATTAAAGCTAAGCATAACTTCATGTTAAAAAAATGAATCAGTTGAAACATTCTCCCTGGCTTGAGGTTACAGCTTGTTTTTTTTTCAGTGGAGAAACTGATGAGTGGTCTACTGACTGCAAAAACAAGTGAATGTGACCTGAATGCAACAAACATAGTGAGGGTTCCCTGACTTTTCAGGGAGGTCATACACCAAGAGAAATACCAGTAACTATTACCAGGTGTCTGTGACCTTGTCTTCCTGTAAAGGCAGTGTGTGAAAAACAAATCATGCAGAAAATCTTAGGATTTTCTACTCATACAGAAGTTGTAAAAAAAACCAAACAAACAAACAAAAAACCAAACCAAACCAAACAAACAAAAAAACCTGAAAAAATTATTTTTCCGTGAAATCATGGACAGTCACAAATTCAGTGATGTTTTGACATTCACCTAGATTCTTATCTTTGTGTTGGTCATTCAAATCTGAGCATTTTCCTGCAGAGCCAAGTTGTTCCATGAAATCTTATGAGGTAAATATAATGAGATATCAAGTTAAGAGAGCACATAATCAGCCTAATCTTCATAGCATTTCACCACACAGTAAAATGCCTACTGCCTGTCAGATGGGTGAGGTCATTCCAGGTCAGATTTTTCTCAATGTTTGCTCATTTTCTTGAGATTAATTCTGGTGTTATAGGTGCCTGATACAGTTGGAGGCCAGCAAATTCTACAGGTATGAGGGAGAGAAAAAATTATTTTAAAAAACCCCTGAAGAGTCAGGAAAGCCTGACAGCAGTAAAATAACAAATTGAGTGTGAGAGGGACAGAGACTGTAGCCTAGATAGGGCCTAGGGGGAAATAGGGAGGTTTATTTGACCGAGAGAGGAAACTTCCCGGTAATAAAAGAATACGGTTATTCTTGACAAAGAAATGCTCATCGAGAAATATTGATTCAGATACCATCTGCATACCCCGTGACTTGTCAGAGACTGACTCAGAAGGCCTGTGGCAGGCTATTTTGCCTATAATTAGAAACCGAATAATACATCCAAGAGTCCATGGAGGGGCTAAACCTCTATTTTCAGTGTGGAAGTTGTCAAAAACAGTACAGTGCAGAGGGATATAAATTTCTTCATAGACCAGGTTTTATACACAGAGTTCATTTATTCAGTTTTTTT
Source organism: Agapornis roseicollis (assembly GCA_002631895.1). NCBI lineage: Eukaryota > Metazoa > Chordata > Aves > Psittaciformes > Psittacidae > Agapornis > Agapornis roseicollis. The sequence goes on along the minus strand of NDXB01017529.1, from coordinate 25,535 downwards.
TTTTCCATCTCTGCATGTGTCTTTTAAACAAAAAAGGAACCACCAGGCTGAAACAAATACCTAGAGATGGTGATTACTTGAGGGAGTGTACCTACAATATTCCATAAATCCAATTTAACTTATTTAGAACACTTTCCTTGCAACAGGCACAGTTTTATTTGGTTAGGAAAAAATATTGCACTGTCATTCAGAAAATGCCTTTCTTTTTTCTTTTTGAGAAAATTTTATTTATTTTTTTCTTTAGTTCTAAACTACCTCAGAATTTTATACCTGCTGATATTCCTATCAGCTCTAACTTGGAAATACTCGTGTCATATTAAGAAATTAACTTGCTCCTTTGTTGATTTTTTTTTCCTGAAACTGGCTTTGCATTTACATTGTGTACCTGTTTAAAGATGGAAGGGATGTTAAGCTTTCATTTTTTTTTCTGTTAATATTTTAACTTCATTTTTATATATTTTGTCCCAAGGAATCCCTGTTTGATTGTCACTTCATTGCATTTAGTATCATAAATAGAATTGAGTTACTTTGAGTAGCACTTTTCTTCTTGGAGACTGCAATCTGAATCGGGCTTGGCAGTTAATTTAGGTACAAGAATTAATCTGATTTTTTTCAAATATTCGAAAGCAAATCACAGCAAGCTGTATATGACTTGAGATTTTCTCTCTTTCAGATGAGAGATTTTCTCTCTGTGATTTCTCTCTTTGATTTGATCTCTTTGATTCTTCACTTCTAGTGAGACTATTCATTGTGACCAATTTCAAAGGAAGCTGGACATGGGGGTACCACAGAAACCCACCTGCATACCAACTTTGCAAGTTGGTAGCATTCCAATTTTGTTTTGGAGCAGCTGAATCCTGCTGCAGGAATTTTTTTTTTTTTTTTAAAAAAAGTTGGTTGAAAAGTTACTCAAGTTTTTTTGACTTTCAACAGAGATCTTTTTAAGTGAACTCAGAGCTACTCGCCAGGAAATTATGTTTTCTCTTCAAGCTTTTTTNTTGGGGGCAGCTAAACCCGGCTGCGGAATTTTTTTTTTTTTTTTAAAAAAAGTTGGTTGAAAAGTTACTCAAGTTTTTTTGACTTTCAACAGAGATCTTTTTAAGTGAACTCAGAGCTACTCGCCAGGAAATTATGTTTTCTCTTCAAGCTTTTTTAGACTTCCAGTCCTCCTTGCTAGTGGCAAGTTTACAAACACATCCCTGCAAACTGAAGTTGTATTCAAGTGAAAGGCTCTTGGAATAAAAATTTCCAAGTGATAGGAGAGAAAACTGACTAGAAATGATGCGTAAATTTGTTGTGAAATTAATGTTTTTTTCTTTCCTTCACATAGTTGTTCAATTTTAGAAGGTTTAGTGTTTTCATTGTCTACCTTTTACTAAATTAAAGAAACATTTGAGACTAAAAAAAAAAGAAATTTTTTACATCAGATAAATGAATAAACCAGTACCTGAACCCTAAAATATCCCCTAATTTAGTTATGACAATTTTTACAGCATTTGTACATTTATAGTTGACATCTGATGACAATATGTATCATATTACTCAAGAATTCATGAAATGAATGCATTTCCAAATATTCTTGTTTTGTTAACTCAAGGGTGATGTTCAAGACATTGAACAGTTCTGAAATAGGTTTTAGTGAAATAATGCATGGAATAAAGTCAATAGGTATACAAGTGACAGGAAAAAAATGCCATACAGTTATTTGAGTAGAATCAGTTCATTCTTGTCCACTGATGGAAGGATTCTCCTCCCCTGGAGGAAAATAGCTAATTATGGAATAGCATTTGAGAAATCCTATTGTCTGACATTTCTGCATCATTTTATAAATCCCCTAAATATATGCTTTGAAACTCTTAAAGATGTCAGGGCTGTCATATATGGCTCTTCAATGTCATATTGGTAATGTACATAAGCATGTGTCAGGCTTTCAAAAGACATGCAGGGTCCAACAAGAAGCCATTTTTATATTGGCTTTTAATTTCTTACAAACTGGTGTTATCCTTTCTTGAATCTGACCATTTTTAAACACATCTGTTCCAGTTTACGTTAAGGAATATTTTAGGGAATCTATTAGCAAACATGCAATATAGTAAGGATCAAATACATAAGTCTTTTATGTTTCATTAATTTTTCACTCTACCTGAGATCTTTATGGTGACAAAAAGCTTAATAAGGAAAATAAAATGACAAAGACAGCCTGTTGTTAGAAGGAAAGGCTGGTAAAGGTAGGATAATTCTGTATGATTTGGAATAAGGTCTCCCACTTCCCAGGATGGAATTTTAACCACCGTATTAGAGGCAGGCAGTAGTTGAAGGCATTCAGCTTTGAATATATAACCTGCTAACTTTCATGGCTAGGTACACTTGCCTGCATTATTAAGTTCAGATTCATCTCCTTCTTCCATCTTAAAGCAGCAGAATAATCTTGAGCCTCCAATAGTATGTAAAAGTGTCCTGGCACCTGCATATGTTTCTAATCAAAAATTCAATTTGAGTACTCTACTAGTAACACTTATATTTAGAAAACATAGGATTTTCTTTGACATTTCTGACGGAGTAAAAATGGTTCACAGCAAAACTTCTAAAAAGCTGTAATCCTAGTAACTGATGAGATGCATGCAAATATTTCATAGAATCATAGAATGGTTTGGGTTATTAAGATCATCTAGTTCCAACCCTTTTGCCATGGGCAGGCACACTAGACCTTGCCCAAGGCCCTTTGCAGCCTGGCCTTGAGCACTGCCAGAGATGAAGAGTTCACAGCCTCCTTACTTAGTCACTTTATAAAGTCAGTCACTTTATAAGTAACTTTATTTTAAATTACTATTTTAATAGTTTATATTGAGTTTTCCAGTAATTTTAATGTTTTCTGCTGGGTCATCTGTAATTCTACATCACACCTTGCTACTTAAAAATGTTAAAGGAGCAGCCAGACTGCATCCTTTGATGTACCACTCCAACTTGCCATTTTTAAAGTTAGTAATTACTTCTTTGCTCTGCTTGAAAGTGAAGTATGTTAATATTTTTGGTATCACCACTTCTTCATTCACATACAGCAACTTTTCTCTTACAGCTGAACATGATTTACCAAGCTGTCTGCTTTATGTGCTTCTTAACACCACTTGCCCAAGACACAAGACAGTTTCTTTTGGGGATTTGACCTGGGTTCAGCAGTAGCAGACATTTTTTCTCCTTCTTAGTAGCTGGTGCAGCTCTGTGGTTTTGACTTTCAGCCTGGGAGCAGTGCTGATAACACCGATGGTTTTAGTTACCACTCAAATGTTTTAGTCTGACCAAGGACTTTGCGAGCCTCATGCTCTGCCAGGGAGGAAGGGAAGCTGGGAGGAAGCAGAGACAGGACACCTGACCCAAACTAGCCAAAGGGGTATTCCATACCACAGCACATCATGCCCGGGGAGGTAACTGAGAATGACCTGGAAGAGCTAGTTCACTGTAGGTTTGACGAGGTATTGGTCAGTGCTTCAGTGCTTGGTAAGGTGGGGTGCGGTGAGTTATCTGTTGGTGGGTGATGAGGTGCTGTGTTCTCTTCCCTTGTTATTTCCTTTATCTTTATTATAATTGGTGGTAGCAGAAGTGATCTGTGCTATACTTCAGCTACTAAACTGTTCTTATCTCAACCCTTGGGAATTGCATTCTTTTTGATACTCCTCTCTGTCCCTCTGGGAGCAGAGGGAGGGCAAGAAAGGTGGGGGGGGAGGGGAGGGTGAGAGAGAAACTGTGTGACTGGGTTTAAACCACGACAGGATGTGTCAACAAACAGTATTTTTAAACATGTATAAGATGTGTCCCCAGCTAACTGCTTTTCTGTGGTTTGCCTTTCTTCTGAATTTAGAAAACAAAGCAATCCTACAGCTCTTTCAAAGTTTGGAAGTGATACTGAGAGGTGTTGAATGCTCCTTGGTAAGAACTACCAGAACTCACCTGGTCTGTCAGCATAGGCCAAAAAATGACTGTCACAGTTCTCTGAAGGTCATTAATCTTATTGTTAGGGTATTGCACATGCTGAACTCACAACATTTTTATTCCCTGATTATTTTCAAAAACCAATTGAAAAAAAAATCCCACAAAGAAATCACTTGCAGCCTGCACATGCAGTAGATTCCATACATTCCATACAGAATCATAAAGTTTTACAAGAAAGTGGAGTTAGAAAAATGAAAGGCCATATTGGAAGTATGCGTAAGATGCTGGAGTAGGTCTTAGAAATCTAATATAAAAGCTATACATAGTGAAAGTGTACAAAAATAATTTAGCTGAAATAGACAACACAGACTCTTTGCATAAGTTGTTGCTGGGTTGTGCAGTTTATTTTCCAATTCAAACTGTAAAACAGTAGGAGCTGCAATGTCAGACTCTGTAAGAATTTGAAATACCCTATGGCCTTTAAGCAGTATTTTAAGTGATTATAAATTGAATTCAATTTTTGCAAGAAACACTCTTGTCAGAAAACTTAAATATTTTAACTCTGGTTCACCTCTTTCAATAACTGCCTGACCACTGAACAAGTGAAGTCCTCAACATGTTTTCCGTAACTTTTTTTTTTTTTTATTTAGGATGTTGCCAAATATATCCTGTATGGCCTTTTTAAGAAAGCAAACTTCTGTTATGCCGAGCATGTATTGGCATCCAAGGCCACAAAAGATATTCTTTCTCATATTTTCTCAAAGAAATTCTCTCCCTTTTGGGTGCAGATGATGTTTTCTAAACACCTTAAGAAACACTTCTGAAATTCCATGAAATTTGACACTTTGGTAGCCCTGAAGTATCTGACCTAAATTATTATGTATCTTCCTAGAAACATTTTTCATGTGTCATAGTGATGCTCTAGCTTTAGAATTGTGACACGTTCTCATCACTTTTAATGTCTCCTCCAAAATGATATTTTTTAAATTACAAGACTGTTTTCCAAACTACAATTGTGTCGTGATAAAAATATTATTCTAATGTCTTGATGAGGCACTAAAAAGCAGTAGTGTCTCATATTTGTGAGTGTAATATTATGAATTAAAATGATAGTGTGTTAGTACTTAGGATCTGAATGCAGAATTTCCACAGCCACTCAATTTTCTGGGAGCCTTTTTTCCTTTTGAGAACTATCTGTACTTCTGGAAAATCCATACTCCAGAACTGAATCTAGGTTATCTCTTCAGAGGAGAAAAGTGGGACTGGAAATAGGGATTTCAGTCTTAGCTGTACCAGCTTTGTTGTTTTGGATACTACAGATATTATTTCTGTTAAAAGTATGTAAGACAGAATTTTGACTTTGTATCAGATCTCCATTGGAGCAGCTTATTTATATACACTCAGTTATTGATCCTGCTTTGAAGACACACTGGGGACCCAGTCATGTTATACTCCCCAACAGCTGCTGTCCACCCCACAGGGGTGTGTTCCTCCAGCATTTTGTCTTCAGGGAGAGTAATCTATGCTTTCTGGTGATGACAGGGGGTGTTGTTCAGGGTCTTAGGTTCAGGTCTGGCAACCTATGCAACATTAGCATGCTGAGCACTGGTCACTCAACATCTTAGCACCCTCTCATGCAGCCCAGTTCAGGGACATCCTCCTGCCTATTTAGTGCTATGTCGTGAGAATGAAGATCTTGGACACAGAGATTAGAGGTTTTTAAATAACAACTTTGTCATAATGGAGAAGTAGAACTGTAGAATTGTAGGATGGTTAGGGTTGGAAGGAACCTTAAAGATCATTGAGTTCCAGCCCCTTCCGTGAGCAATGAAACCTTCCACTAGGCCAGGTTGCTCAAAGCCCTGTCCAACACAGCCTTGAACACTGCCAGGCATGGGCATTGACAACTTCTCAACACTCTTAAGTGATGATTTTTTTCCCTAATATCTAACCCAAATTTTCCCTCTTTTAGTTTACAGCCATTTTCTCTTATCCTATCACTACATGCTTTTGTAAAAACTCTCTCTCCAGAAGATTTCTTGTAGGCCCCCTTTAGGGTATTGGAAGACTGTTCTAAGGTCTTCCTGGAGCCTTCTCTTCTCCAGACTGAGCAAGACCAGCTCTCTCAGCCTGTCTTCATAGGAGAGGTGTTTCAGCCCTCTTATCATCTTCATTGCCCTCCTCTGGACTCACTCCAGGAGGTCCATGTCCTTCTCATGTTGGGGGCCACACAGCTGAACACACTGATATTACTTTGAGCTGTGTCAGCAGTGCTGTATCTAAACTCTTTATCATGCCCACAGTGAAACTGATAAAAAGCAGGTCCCTCAAACAGAAGTCTGCTTCTAGTTAGAAGACCAACAATATGTTACTACTTACATTCTTGTACTTTTACCGACACTTGTCACTATGAGTATGCATTCAAGCAGATTGCTCACTGGAATTGTGAAAAACTGAAGGATACGTATTTCTTAGGCACAAAAATTGTACTGATTACAAAATGAAAAGCCTAATTTAATTCCTAAGGGCAACCTAAAAGTATAAAGTAAGGGGTATAAAAGGCTTTGGGATATACACACTGTCTCTTGAGCATACTTGTTCCTCATCAGTCACTCTTTGCACTGTCATCATGATTGATCTTTGACATGGTCATTCATACAGCCCTATTTTCAAAGGTTTCCATATTTTTAAATTTCTGTCTTCTGTTCACCTACTGTTTCTTGCTCAGTCTTAACACCACTCAAGTCAGGCTACAGTTGCTGGATGCCACTGTCCAGGTGTGGAACCCATGGTTATAATACCCTGCAGTAATGTTCCCTTATTCAACTCAAATGTCCTGTTTATGGAATAAAATGAATCTCTGTATTAATTAGAAAATGCTTGATTTCTGGGGTTTCCTGGAATTTGTTTAACAGAGTGCAAGAAGAATGAGGTTTCCCATTTCATGGCAATATTACGATTTTTCAATTTGCATTAGATTGAGTGCCATTTTCTGGAATCAAATAATTTCAAGCAAAACCTATTATGGGTTATTACACTTAATTTAGGCTGGCTATAGCTTTTAACACTGTTGCCTGCTTTTTGTAAAAAGGTGAAAATGACATTTCTGTGCACTCAACCTTTAGAATTCCTACTGCTGTGAATAAAGATGTCAAATGTAGATCTAGGCTGTATATTTCCAAATTGTGAGCCCCCAGTGTAATTATTTGCTGAATATTTAATTTTGCATGTGTTTACTAAAATTAAATACATAAACGCTAGAAGAGTTTTGTACTTCTATTTTATGCGTATATAAAAATATTGAATTTCCATTCAGTTTATAGTATTCTGGTTTTTAATGCCCATGAGTCTGTTCCTTTTTTTCTAATCCGTCCTGACGACAAACAACTTGTATAAGGTTCTAATATCATTTCACTTCAAAAACAAATGAGTGGGTGTTGAAAGGCTTTATAAGAGCCAAAATATCCAAATCATGGTTTAGAAATTTCCACTTGGGCTGCTTTGGGCTGCTGCAGCATGGGACCAGTCTTTGTGACTGTATGATGAGGCTGGCAGATAGTACTTCTATTTTTCATTTGCTTTTATTTTGTAAAATTCCAGCTCCTAGAATTGATTAATTACATCATATTCATTTTTAATTAATAAATACATGATTCAATGAAGAGTCTTGCCTATTGGAAATGGCATTGCTCATATGGTTTGGTGCTATGACATTGGCTCTTACTGCTTAGTCTTCTGTGCTGCTTGCTCTCCCCGCACTCTGGATCACCCACAAGATACTGTCCCTAGTTCCAATCCGTTGAGATAGAGTGCGTATATAATTACCAGATTTCTCTACAAAAATGTAGAAGCAGAGGAGTTCAAAGAAAACACCACCTTTCTTCCTCCTCTCCCTCCCATTCACCACTCATAGCAATCCATCCCTCTTCAGAAAAATCCTGCAGTATCAATGCTGATCAGGCAGTGTGGTGGGCAGGGCAACATATTGTCAGAGGAGCGAGGGAAAAAGGACAAGTACCAAACATACTTTTAATTTTCATCCTGTGCCCTGGGGTGTGGGTCCCCTGAGTACAGGGGAAGTTCCTTCTTCATGAGATGGGGACAACTGGGGAAAAGAATCTGGTTTGAAAAGAGGCAGAAAGTTTACTTATCCTTGTCCAAATCAATGATGTTATTGCAGCACTAGGCGAGATCACAGTACCCTTATTTGATATACAGATTATGAAACACACAGATCTTTGCACCCCTACTTCTCCAGATGGGAACTTGACTAAAAGTTTTGATTTGCTTCTGAGAGAAAAAACTTTTTGAAGTGTAAAGATAGAACACAAGGCTGTCTGTCACTTATTACACCTTTAAAAGTAGATGTGATAACAGTGAAACAATTGTTTTCTATTTATTCTACCATATCTTATGCTGAACTAAATAAATTACTGTCAACTTCAAGCATGCAAAAATCATGACTCAGGTCTTTAAAAATGCCATGAACTTCAAAGGGTATATTTTCTTTTCCTTCTGGTTTTAAGCCGTCACACATCACATTTTAAGGCTTTTCTCCAACAGTAAAAGAGTAGGAATGATTTATTTCTTGCTTTGGTTTTTAAATGGATTAACTCTCCTCACCACTAAATAGCATGAGACTTGATAAAATCTTGAGGGTCTGCCGTACTTTAAGAAACTGTAGTTTTCCAGTACCCCAACTTGTCTTCACTATAATATTCCATGATAAATAAAAGCAGATGAGTATTTCAAAACACAGTTTCTATTTTGCCATCTTCTAGTTAATTCAGCCTGCCCTCTCTCTTCGTGCTTGGCAGTAGGGAATGTATGCTGGTGCATCATTTAGAGTGGAAATTAGGTTCAAGTTTCCTTGACACATCTTATAGGGCTTTATCGGGATCCTAATCCTGGCTACCACTTTGTCCTTACAGCCTGAGTTCTGGGAGGCAAGCAAATAGTGACGACCTTTGTGTTTGTGTGGAGAAAACAAGAACAAAGATAACAACCTGAGAAATGTAACTGAAGTACATGTCAAAGGCACAAAATACATAATGCAACTTAGATGTTTTTAAAAATTTTATCTTTTTATCAGTCATTACAAAAAAATGAAAGTCATTACAACTCTAAAATATCCTAAACTTTTGGTGTGTTTTATTGACTTCTGTTTTGAAGGGAAGATAACTTTATTTACTGTTTACAGCTTTCTTGAATCCTAGTGGGCAAATTACTCTCTTTGTCTTAAGTGTTCAAGTCACTACAAATCACTGGAATTTTATATTAATTGCTTGTAGTTGTTCTTTTTTTTTCCTGATAGGTTGAAGCTGTATCTCAGTGTTAATTTTGCAGACAATACAAATTGAACCCAGCAGGTCTTAAACATTTTTGAAAAAAGGTCACAAGAAATTGCTTCACAGACAGTGAAAAGCTAACTGTCGCACTGCTAGAAAAATGGAGTTTCTCTCACCAATACCTACTTTCTGGTAACCCTTTCTTTAAACAGTTTGATAAACAGTATTCATTCCTATTTAAAATTTTATATTTCATTTTGCAAGGATTTGTGACAATAATTTGCTTGGCTTCAGGCCACAGAAGGACATGCTACAAATTTTGCCTTCAGGACCCTGGCTTTTTCAGCTTCTCTTCCTAATTTAGTCCTACACCTGTAGGATACTTAGGAAAAAGAACAATGTGCATGTACCTTCTACAGGAGGTTCACATACCTTTGAAAATTTGAGTATTTAAATTAGAAGATGCTCAAAATATGTATTACTTCTGGAGTCTGCAAGTTTTCAGAATTCACTGAATATATTTATTTACCCAACAAAAAATTCTGATCCTGACAGCAGTTTGTTTTCTTTCTGATATGGATAAGACCAATATTTCTTGACCAAAGATAGAGTTTTCTTTTAAGCTGGTAACATAAAACTTCATAACAGTCTCAATTAACTGTAAAATGGCGAGTTATTTTTAATATCATTATTATGCAACTCTTGTTGCTTTTATAAAAATCCAGTATCATATATAACCTTTCTAAGGGTGAAAAACAGTGTAACTGACAATTTTTGTGTAAAATACATGAGTCGTTATACTCAAGCTAGCTGCATCTTTCTATTCCTGATTAATTATCTGCTTGTCAAGCCCTGTCAGTGTTTTTGTAAAAAGAGATGGATCATGATTCCTCAGTGGAATCAGTGGGGAAGCTACAGAAGGGAAGAAAATGATGAAAGGGAAAACTGATTTCTGAAGCTGGCCTGTTATTTTTCAGTGCGTAGCAACTGATGTGATAAGACCCAGTCCTGTTCTTCATGACTTTTCAGAAATAGAAAGAGGTAGATATTAAACCCTAATTAATGTATTATGGCAATATTTATATATTTTTTTCAGTTACTCAAAACTTGCTCCCAGAATAACACAATCTTACATTTATGTTGATCGTTGATGAGTAATATCCAGCTATGCTGAGTTTTCTTTTTTTAAATAGGCTCATGTTCTGGCAGACAGGTTTTCACAGCATGTTCTAGCTATAAAAGAAGTTTTAACAGGACAAAGCTAAAAGCTACCATTTTAATTCATATTTGGGAACCAACTGTTCAAGAAAAAGGAGAATAAAATCACTTCGGCAGTTTTAGAATATTCAGAACATTTATGATCATAAACTTTGTAAAAAAGACTAAAAGCTTTAGAAAGCTATGTCTTGCTGTAGTATTCAGTGAGTAATTGTATTCCTTGTTATCTAGGTTAGCTACTTTGTTGTAGCATATCTAAGAGTTTGAAGAAAGTTTGTACCCCTGAAGGACAGAAACATTTGAATCTAATGTATGTATCATGGATTGTGAAAAACTGCATTGGAGATTGAATTATATACACAAAACTTGAGATGTCGACCGTCAGGATATTGTTTGCCAAAGTCTGAATCATAGAATCATAGAATAGTTAGGGTTGGAAAGGACCTTAAGATCATCTAGTTCCAACCCCCTGCCATGAGATCCTCACACTAAACCATGCCACCCAGGGCTCTGTCCAGCCCTGCCTTGAACACTGCCAGGGATGGAGCATTCTCAGCTTCCCTGGGCAACCCATTCCAGTGCCTCACCACCTTCATAGTAAAGTAGTTCTTCCTTATGTCTAATCTAAACTTCCCCTGTTTAAGTTTGAACCCAAATGCTACAATAGTTCAGTTTGCTGACAAATTGTCTCAGTTATGGCTCATACCACCTGTTTTGAAGAGCAACGTACCACAAACCTCTAATCAAGCTTTTAAAATTGAATCACTTTTAAGTCTTCTATGTTGGTATGAGGCTTGTGTAATTGCACTTTGGATACACTTGTGCATTTTTGGCAGTTAAGATGCAATAAGGTACTCTGTCAGCCAATGCACGGCACAGGATGGACCATAGTGCTGCACTGCTACTGGAAGGAGTATTAGCTGGTAATGCTCTTTGGACTAGAAAATTCTTCATGGTCTACCCTCAAGCAACACTGGCACATAGACTGAGAAGAGATTGTGTTGAGTCACAGCTGGGAAATCATCTCTTGTGTTTCAGTACAGGACTCATGATTTACAGATTCCACACATCTGACAAGAAAACTCAAAAGACATAGACTGAGCTCTTCTAAAACCATTGCTTCTGGACAATGTCTTGTATTCACACTCCAGGTCAGTGGGAAGAACAGAATGTACCATGCTTGTTCTTATCTATGAGGCAGCAAAGACTGAGCTTCAATGATGTGAACTGTTCAGAAGGTATCTGTTCTGAATGGGTAAGGCTGTATTATGATTGGCTTCCTAATGAAACAGGAGAAATTGCATATAATATCTGGTTTATAAAGCTGAGACAAGAGGCATAATTTCTGCTTTCCAGCTCCCCATTTTAAAATGACACTTTAAGATGCAAACAAAAAGCCATAGAAGTATTTTTTTAAAGCAGTTAAAGTCTATGTTATACACTATATGCAATGCATATGCATAAGTATATATATCTAAGCAGAAAGAGTAAGATAAAAATATATTCATATTAAATTTCACTCTATATATGTCCAATAAGCTTCATTTTCCACAACATATTGGGAGTGTTAGATCTTTCTTCCAATTCCTCTTTGCAGACTCCTTGTTAAATTAATTTTGAATAATACCTCATTATCTTTAGCTCATGTAATGATCCATTAAATGTTAAGAGAAAGAACAAAAAAAGTTCTCTTTTTATCAAAAACCATCATCATCCATATGAACTAGCAGTGTGCTTAAATCTCAAGTACTAAAGGAATTTATTGCTTGAACTCCAGGAAGCTGGTTTGACCACACTTGTACTTCATCAGGCCAGAAGGAGTGGTCTAACAGGCATGGACAGTTGCCAAGAAAAAATTCTGTTTGAAGATCAGAATCACACCAGATGTGACCACTTGACTGGAGAATGGGTTTTATGTATGATATAAGATTGTTTAGTTTTCTGACTCTTTGGGAATATTTCTTCCTGACCAGGAAAAATAAGATGGGGTAAGAATAGAGTGCAATGTTTCTTTAAGTCTTTTTTCTATTTCTAAAAATTTTATTCCAAATTATCTCTCTTATTTTAAACTTCTCCTTTACAGAATATACTTTTAAAGATAAAACCTTTGTCTTCTGACTGAGTGTGTTTTCTAAGGAGCATCTGACATAGGAAATAAGTAATCAGGCAATATTGTAATATTCCTGTATATTTTAAAGTAAATCAGCTTTGCACTTTAAGTAACTTCTACTTAACCATCCATTTAAAACATGTTGTTGTTTTTACTTCAACAGTACTGAGACTCCCAGGCAGATGCTTTCATTCTATTTTGGGATACATAATCAAAATATCATCTCTGCCATAAACAGAAACCTATTTGTGGTCCTTAATTATCCTACTAATGAGGAAACATATTCTTTTCCACTTAAATAAATTGCAGAAAGATGACATTATCATAGTTACTTAGCCCATCTTCTATAGGAAAAACATTCTCTGAAAAAAATCCGGAACAAACCCATAGCTTGTAAACATGAAATTAATATGAAATTCAAGGCTGCTATGGAGCAGAATTCAGTGGTGACTTAGAAAATCATCTGGGTCTTCCAAAAAGGCTTTAGGTGCCTCTGTTGTTGTATAAATTCTTATGTTCTGAGTACCTTCTCACATGTGTCACAGTGAGTGTTGGAAAATACATACTGTTTGTAGGGACTAACTTCTAAAGTTCCAGAGGGAGTTTTAAAAAAGTCCTGTGTATTGGAGTGAAAGCTTTATAAATATTAAGGGGCATTAAGTAGCTGAAATCAGATATAAATTTTCTATTAACAACTAAGAATTTTTAGGTGCACTTATACCATCATTTGTGTTGGTAACATTGATAAGGAAAACCAAGGAGAGAGGCAACTTAAGGTTAGGAAAGAGGTAAGTTGGGGTTATGGGAGCCCTCAGAACAGGAAACATGCAACTTATATTTAATTAAAAACAAGCAGAAAAACAAGGAACCAAAGTTCCTTTGCTTTGATTTCAGACTTGTGTAGGGGTTTAAACTACACTCTGATGAAAAGAAAAATTGGTGTTGTATAGAAGCTAATGAAATAGGATAGGATCCCATAAAAAAAAAAAAAAAAAAAAAAAAAAAAAA